>QGSO01000408.1:893721-1298148 GCA_011037825.1 Carya cathayensis
ATATATATATATCGGAAGTTTATATTAATAACTTAATATTAATGTTTATATTTAAAATTAAAATTTTATGTTATATTTGTAACACCCCAGTCCCTGATGTCTAGGGAGTTAGTTCTTATTATTTAATATCAATTACAATATCACAATTATAAAATCTAGAAAACTCCATAAAATATTAATTCATTTGCTCAACCCAAATGTCCATATTTCTTCATAGTGACAACAAAGAAATTCTCTGAAAAATAAATTAAAACTCTCCAACAACTCAAAAATATTCTTAACTCAACATATCAAAATAACAAAACATAATCAATTTACTAATCATGACTCTCAAATAAGCACTTGTACCATCAGACATTTATTCCTCTATGATTATCAAACCTCTCTAATGCTTCCTACTCTTGCTGATCTTCAGCTGAACCATCAAGATCATATGAAAAATATTATGGAGATAAAAGGTGAGTTATCAACAACTCAGTAAGCAAAACACATATACTAGTGTGTAATCATAAGCCTTTTCAGAAAGTTCAGTATGCAGAAATAAATAATTTCATTTTCATAATACATACCCCATAACAAACTAGCTATCAAAACATCAGAGCGATATTTCATAAACTGTTTATATACAAGAAAACTGTTTATATTCAAAGATTGACTACAGAGGGTACCTATCAGAACACTATAGACGGAAATTACAGGCAAAACTCTACCACTATCCTTGTTTATCACCATCCATTCAGCTCCTGACACTAGGAATCGTCAGGCGGGATTCTACCATCGTCCCTACTTACCACCATCTATGACTTTGCTCTAATACTAACTATTCATATCACTTCAAAGATTTTTTATTCATATTCAAAACTGCACATGTATCATATCATATCATTTTATATTATATTAAATCACATGCTGAATATATTCATATCATTTACATATGATTAAAACAAATCCAAAACATTTTCATATAACATGTATAAAATTCTTAGATATAATATTCACTCTTTGGCACATTTCAGAAACATATCACATATTGCTCATATTTACACTAGTCATGTCAGAAAACACTTTCCTTTTTCATATAGATTTCATAAGTAATGCATAAATACATAACTAAAGTTGTTTTTCACATTTTCTTTCCAAAACACATCATGCACATTTTCAAAACCAAGCCCAATTCATTGTTCTTTTTATTTTTTTTTTATACAAAACCTAGCATAGAAACCCCGCTTATTGGCTCTCTTAGCCTTTCAGAAAAATTTTCTCAACAAAGCTGAACAATTATTAATCATCACCTATAAAATAATCATATAACTATGTAAATATTTGAAATTAACATCTTTTTCAATACTAAATCCGAAACGCTAAGTAACCTATTTTTCTAACAATCTAAATTCCTCGTGACCTTAAAATATAAAAAATTCACTAAACATCGATTTTCACTTAATATCTCATACTATTTAAACTCTAAAATATCTTGATAACTTAGAAAGCATGGCTGGCATTTACACCCAATTTAGACAAAGCCGTGAAACAAGAACATCCTCACCTTACTATGGATTTATAATAACCCTAATTCAAAAATAAAAATTAATAAATAAAAAACAACCCTAGCCCAACAAAAATAACCAAGGTCTAATATAAATTCATAAGCATTTTTATTTAAAAGAAAACCTATACTGCTTCAAAAATAAAAGCCCACTTTTAAAAACAAATTAATCATGGACAACATGTTTTCACTAGGATACCCAAGTGCGACAGAGACTCACAGAGAGGAGTTACAACGGAGCTAGGCAGATGCGGTGGTTATGCAGGCAAGATGAGTGGCTGAGCACTGATGTGAGAGAGAGAAAGAGAGAGAGAGAGAGAGAGAGATGTGAAAGTTTAGAGTAGGCTGAGAGAGTGAAATAGAGATGTTACTGGTGGCCTACCGAGAGGGACATGGAGGACCTGGAGCGGCATGGAGTGCCCGTCGAAGTTTTCTATGCTGTGAAAATGACGTGGAGGGGACTGGCACTATGTGGTGGCTCCGCACGAGATGAGCACTAGGCTAGTTGATGCTCTATTTTTTGGGGCTAAAACAGGGGACAAACGGCTTGGTATTCCGTGAGAAGGGGGGGTCATGGCATACTTAAGGGTGTAAAAAAAAATCGGTAAACTAGATTAGACCCGACCAAACTGGTGGGATCGGTCCAATCCCGAGTTTGGTTTAGTCTAGTACCGATTTTATTTTTCTTAAAACCGGTCAAAATCGGTCTGGCTTCGATTTTTCTTTTTCTAAAACCAGACCGGACCAGTTTATATATATTTTTAATTTTTTCTATTGTATATAATATTTCTATATAATATATAACTATATATAAAATAGTTTGTATTATATGATAAATTATTAATTAATATAATATTAAATTTTAAAATCTTATATCATTTTGTTTATTGTATTAATAGTTATACTAATACTATATCACTATATATTATAATACACTATAATATATCATTATATTATATATATTATATTATATCATTATAGTCTATAATACAATTATAATATATATTATAATATACTACAATATATTATCATTATAGAATTATATACTATATTATATAATATATAATATAGTACATTAAAACTAAAAGACTAGACCGAAAAGTGGTAAAACCGGAATACCGGTTTAGGAGGGTAACTGGTGCATAATCGATTTTGAAAATGCAAAAACGGTGCATACATACCAATTCGGTCCTAAATTTTGCCTAAAATAGGACCGAACCGGACTAGTTACACGACTAAGCATACTGGTTAGGCTGACCGAGTCTTCGCAGAGGAGGACTGATCTTGGGCATGTGCTGGTTCGAGTAGCTGGGTAATGGCATTGGCGCCATCTCCTATGCATGGGAGACCTCAGGACGCTGGTTCTTCCCGAGTTGATGTGGGTCCACGTTGCTAGATGTTGTGTTGCATGGAGCTAGATGTTGTGCTGCATGGAGCTTGACAGAGGCTACCCTAAGGTGGTGGTGGGGTAGAGGTCTCGGTTTGGCATTCTGTGAAGAGGAGAACGAGCGGCAACTCAAACTAGGGTTCAGGATGTTTAAAACATGCATCCATGAGTTTGAGTAACATGCATATATATATATATATATATATATAGCGACACTGAGAACCCTAACTGAAGACGTGCATGCAGAGGAAAAGGATGCGATTTAGGCAACCTTAGTTTGAGAAGAAAATTGATGCCCAACTGCTTATCGAGTATCAATACTTTAAACGAGTGGTTGCCAAGAATTAGTAAAAAAGAAAAAAAAAAAACAGGCATGGAGCTGGCGAGAAGAGGAGTCTGGCACGAGATCTTATGGGCTTGGGCTTTTTCATAAAAACAAACCCAAGATTTTTTTTTTTTGAAAGGAAAACTCTTGACCATTTCATTGAATTAATGGGAAGATACACTGAGGAACATCCTCCACTATTACAATTGAATCAGAAATGGAAAGAGAATCTTTTGCTAAAATATGGGCCAACATATTGCCATTTCTCCTAACATGAGAAATTTCCCATTTAGCAAACTGTTCCAGCAGGACTTTTGTTTCAGAAAAGAACATTAAAGCACTACTAAAGCCTTCCCTATCTTCATGAAGGGTATTTATCACCTGCAGAGAGTCACCCTCCAAGATGACCTGCTTCAAGCCTAAATCCGCCCCAAACTTGACTGCCTGAAGAGCCCCATACGACTGAGCAAGTAAAGGGTCTGGAAACATATGCTTATTGTGTCTCATGGTTGCTATGACATGCCCCTCGAAGTCTCTTACAATCACTCCAACTCCCACTTGGCTCTTCTGCTTATTTACTGAGCTGTCCCAGTTGATTTTATACCAATGTGGTGGAGGATTAGTCCAGAAAGTAGGAGACAGGCAGGTCTGAGAGGGTTTGGGGGTTATGTTGTTGTTCTCTCCTTGTAGCAGGGCCAAAGTGGTTTGAGCTTCTCTTATCACTGACTTGGGGTGTTTGAAGTCATTATTGAAAATAAGGCAATTTCTCCTCCACCAAATCCTCCTAGCCACTACAACAAACTCTTGAATAGAAACCTCATCCAAAACTTGCAAGAGAGATTCAAAGAGGTCCACAAACAAAGAGGGGGACAGACACCTTTTTTGTAGCTTCTTAGAGGCTAGACTCCAGACATCTCTAGCTGAGATACAACTCCAAACTACATGCACCACTGACTCTTCCTCCTGGTTGCACACAGGGCACAAAGGGTGGTCCACTACTCTTTTCTTCTGTAAATTGGTTCGGGTTGGGAGGGCCTCAAGGCATGCCCTCCACATAAACACCTTATCACCTGGCTGGACCCTTAGTTTCCACAGTTGCTTCCACACTTCTCTGAGGCTGTTGCTACAAGAGGCTTGACCCTTCTCTCCTTGCTCTCGTGCATTTTCCATGTGATAAGCACTCCTCACTGAAAACCTGCCATCCTTTGTCCCTTGCCAGCTTACTTTATCCCTAGCATTCATTGAGCTTAGTGGGGTTTGTAGAATCAATTCTGCTTCCCTCTCCTCAAAGACCTCCCGCACAAGTGTTTCCTTCCACCAAGCTGAGGATTGGTCAATTAGTTCAGAGACCATTGCCTTGCTATCAAGCAATGCTACTGGACTTATAACCTTCCTGGGCACTGGATGGCCAAGCCACTTTTCCTGCCAGATTTGAACCTCTCTTCCATTGCCAATCCTCCAACAAGTTCCTGCTTTCACCACTTGTCTTGCTGCCATGAAGCTTCTCCACAAAAAGGATGGTCTTGACCCCAGCTTGGCTGTCATGAATGAAGTATTTTGAAAATACTTGGCCTTCAGAACTTTTGCTGCAAATGAGTCAGGTTCTTGTAGGATTCGCCAGCATTGTTTAGATAACATTGCCATATTAAAACACTCGAGGTCCCTAAATCCCATGCCCCCCTCAGATTTTGCTTTTTCCATATTCTTCCATGAAATCCAATGGATTTTGTGTTCCCTTTCCTTTTGGCCCCACCAAAAGTTATTAATGACACTATTGATGGAGTGCAACAAGGTCTTGGGCAATTTGAAGACACTCATTGTGTAGGTGGGAAGGGCTTGGACTACTGCTTTGATGAAGACTTCTTTCCCAGCTTGAGACAAACTTTTCACTTTGTATCCACTAACCCTTCTTCTGACTGCATCCAGTATGTTTTTGAAAGAACTAGCTTTGCTTCTACCCACAATGGATGGCAATCCGAGGTACTTTTCATAGGTCACAAAGGACCTCATTCCTGCAACTGAGAGAATGTAGTGTTGGGTTAATCTGGAGGTGTTTCTGCTGAACATTATGGATGTCTTGTCCATATTTAGCCTTTGCCCTGAAGCTTCTTCATAGACTCTCAGTAGGTTAATCAACCTTCTCCACTCAAAGGCATTAGCCTTGCAAAACAAGAGACTATCATCAGCAAAGAAGAGATGAGATACTCAAAGTGGGCCTCTTGCTGTTGGTACTCCATGAACTGCACCAGTTGCCTCAACTCTGCCAATGAGCTTACTAAGTGCTTCTGCACATAGGATAAAAAGGTATGGTGAGATGGGGTCACCTTGCCTAATCCCTCTTGAAGGGTGAAAGGCTTCTTGTGGTACTCCATTGACCAAGATAGAATAAGAGACAGTTTCAATGCAGTTCATTACTAGATCCACCCATTGATGACAAAAGCCCATCTTATGCATGATTTTCCTTAGGAATTCCCACTCAATTCTATCATATGCCTTGCTCATGTTGAGTTTTAAGGCCATATAACCCTCCCTTCCTGTCATCTTGGCCTTCATTGTGTGTAGAGCCTCAAAAGCAACAATGACATTATCTGTGATTAGTCTTGTGGTACAAAAGCTAATTGAGATAAGGATATTATGTAAGGGAGTATTTTCTTGAGTCGATTGGCTAGGATTTTTGAGATCAACTTATATAGGACATTGCACAGTGAGATGGGTCTGAATTCAGAGACTTTGGCAGGGATTTTCTTCTTTGGAATAAGAGTAATGTAGGTGCTGTTAATTTCAGATATGCTACCATTTTCATTTAGGACATGCAGCACTGCGGTGCTGAGTTGGTCACCCACTAAGTTCCAGTGCTTTTGGTAAAAGTTTGCAGGATACCCATCAGGGCCAGGTGAGCTAAGCCCTTCCATCTGAAAGAGAGCAACCTTTACCTCCTGCTGAGTGTAGGGCCTTAGCAACATTCTATTTTGCTCTTCTGTGACAGTGGCCTCCACTGGCTCTAGGCAATCTGCAATATTCACAGGGTTAGAAGAAGAGAATAAATCTTGAAAATATTCTTGGAATAGATTAGATATCTCTGCTGTTGATGTGATTTCTTGCCCACTATCATCGATTAGCCTTTTGATTTGGTTTACTTTCTTTCTTTGTGTGGCACATTGATGAAAAAACTTTGTGTTTCTATCCCCTTCTTTCATCCACTTTTGTTTGGCCCTTTGTTTCCACTTGATGTGGTTTTCTTCAAGCAGCTTCTCTATTTGACTTTGCACTTGCTTTATTTCTTCTGTTAAGTGGCCTTCATTATCCTTTTGTAGTTTAGACACCTGGTCCCAAAGTTTTTTTTTCTCAGCCCTGTAATTTCCAGCATATTGTTTGTGCCACTTTACCAATTCCAATCTGCACTGGTTCAGGCCTTCTATGACCTGGCATAGCTTGTCATCAACCCTTCTCGGTGTATTCCATGCCTTCTCCAGAACTTCACATAAATCTTCCCTTAAGGCCCAGCTGGCCTCATACCTGAAAGGTCTGGCTTTTCTGGTTGAATCAAGTTCAAACTGTTCCACAGAAACGAGGATGGGGCAGTGATCTGAACTTAAAATTGGGAGGTTGTAGACCTTAGAGAATGGGAATAGTTCAGACCATGCCATATTACACAAAGCTCTATCAATCCTTTCTTTGATAAAAGCTTGTCCTGACCTGCCATTGGTCCATGTAAACTTATTACCAACATACCCCATATCAAAAAGGGAGCATGACTCAATTGCTGCTCTGAATGCTTCCACCTGGTTGAAAGGTCTTTGCCTACCTCCACTCTTGTCTCCTGAGCTAAGTACCTCATCAAAATCACCAACACACAGCCATCCCATCTCCATGGTTGGCTTGAGGGCTTGTAGAAGCTGCCAGCTCTCCCTTCTCTTTGCTGTGTCAGGGTTTCCATAGAAACCTGTAAGAGTCCACTCTCTACTACTTGAGTCCCCGTGGATCATTAAAGATATATGGTGCTGAGAGTATGACAAGACTTCAGCAACCACCTCCTCATTCCAGAAGAGGGCTAGACCCCCACTGAGTCCCTTACTTTCAACTATAAAACTGTTGGAAAACTGCAATTGCCTCTAGAGCCTTTCAACACTGCTTCTTCTGGCCTTTGTTTCCATCAAGAAAACAAAGGTTGGGAGCTTTGTTTGCACCAGTTGGTGCAAGTGTTGAACTGTTAGTGGGTCCCAAGCCCACGACAGTTCCAGCTTAGGCACTTCATAACTCTTGGTGGGGCTATAAAATAGCCTCCACCGTATCTAATTGTTGTATTTCCATTGGTGCCTTCTCCTCTCCTTTTGCTCTCTTGGCTATGGACCTAGTGTGTCTTCCTTGGAACAACTTGATGGGCCTTTTCTT
Organism: Carya cathayensis; assembly: GCA_011037825.1. Taxonomy (NCBI): domain Eukaryota; kingdom Viridiplantae; phylum Streptophyta; class Magnoliopsida; order Fagales; family Juglandaceae; genus Carya; species Carya cathayensis. Next base: position 901,372 of record QGSO01000408.1, read on the forward strand.
GTGGTATGGGATGCCTGCTTGTATCTTTGATGGGCTTAACTTGAGGCCTACAAAACAATTATCTTGAGCTCTTCTTTTCCAGCTAGATTTTTTTGTAGTTTGTTCCAACTCCTTGATTTGTTCAGTCATAAGTTGGTTCAGTGCTGCTGCTTGGGCCTTAAGGTCCATCAAGGTTACAGCATCAAAGGGTGCTGATTCAGCCTTTTTGCTTTTCATTTCAACTGTCTGAGGCAGTGACATTTGGTTCTGTTCTTTCACTATTTTGGTAATAAGCAGCCTCTCTTGGAAAGGTGGTGTCAGGCTTTCCTTTTTGATCATTGCTTTTTGAGAGGTCAGAGGCCTGTCATTTTGCTGTCTATTCTGCTTTGGTACTTTAGCTGTAGGTGTAGCAGTTGCCAAAGGTGGGTCTTGGACTTCCCTAGTCAGTTTCTGATCTACTTTCTGACTTCTGTATTGCCTCGAAAGGACTTCACCCCTAACCTCCTCTTCTTTCCTCCATGACTGCCTCTCTGGTTCAGCTTCTGGGTTCAGGTCATTGCCATATTTTTTGAAAGCCAAGTCACTCTCCCTAGGAGCAGCTGCTCTTAACCATGCTCCATACTGCTTCTTTTCTTCATTTCTACTAGAGATGCACCCCTGTGTGGTGTGCTTGATTGTGCCACAGTTAAAGCAAAAGGATGGTAGTCTCTCATACCTCAGCTGGATCCAAGTTTGTTTCCCTTCTACTGAAATGAACAACCCCCTTTGAAGAGGCTTTGTTATGTCCAGTTCGACTCTTATCCTTAGGAACTTCCCCCATCCAATGCCTCGTTGGTCAACATGGACTTGTAACACCTTACCTACAGTATTGCCTACCTACAATCCAATCTCCCTTGTCATACAACCAAAGGGCATGTTGAAAGCTTGGATCCCCGAACTCCTCTTTATTGAAGGTGGTTTCACCAATTGACTTGCTGCTCTCAAGGATCTGCAGGCATATCAGCCACCTATCAAATGACCAGGGTCTTCCAGCGGTTACCCTTTTCATGTCTTCCTCCAGATTAAACTCAATCAGGAACTTGTTGGATCCAACTTCAGTAAACTGGACCCAGCTATTGCATTTCCAGATCTTAGTCATAGTCACTTTGAATGCTTCTTTGTTTATAAACTTCTCAGCCACTATCATTGCTAATAGGCAGAACTTGCCATAATGCACTGCACTGTGCAGTACTTCTGCTGGTAAAACCAGCCCTTCTTTTTCCTTCTCAGTAAGACAAAGTCCCTCCCGTTGTCTAGCTAGTTCTTCCTCCATCACTGACTCTTTGAACCAGTAGAGACTAGTTCAAGAGACTCACTTTATAGTATAGAGAAACCTCACCCAGAGAGGAGAGGACCGTCCTATGAATCAAAAGTTTGATTGCTCCTAAGTTTTATATTAATGCTTGTGTTGAACCCAAGAAAAAATTTTGAATGTAGACTTGGCCTGGGGGTATAGTATTAATTTTATATTATAAGATTAAAATTTATATATTATTGAAATGTTATATTAAAAATTATAAGATTAATTTTCTATTATATCACATGTTATATTAATTTTATATTATAAGATTAATAGACTTGAATAGTAAGTTTATAATTTCATGTCACCGTGCGGCACACCACCCATCCAGTTTTCTTCCCCTCCGGTCGGTGATCATCCCCACCAAGTTTCACCACCATCCGAGCCGCCGTTTGGTCGGAATAGCTCCTCCAAGCCGAACGGCTTTTGCTCCGATTTGCCGCTGTCGCTCCACCTCTGGCCACCACCTCTTCACCACTTAATCACTCACTCCTTGCCGTCCTAAACCACCCATTTCCGGTCTCGATCTGTCGCTGGAACAATCCCCACGAGCTAACTCTCCGATTTGGGTATTTTGGCCTCCTACCGCCGTTTTCGCCGCCACCCACGGCCAACCCTCACTTCCACTAACTTCATAAATACCTCTAAGTTATTCCCTATCAATCCTTAGCCTTGGTTTATCCCTGTTCAAAAGTGGGTATTTTACAACCCACGGCCACAGTGAAATTTCACTGTTACGTTACTTTTTCTTTCCCGTTTGCCGCTCGCCGATCCATCGAAAATTAATATATAGTGCTGTAAGTATTTTCCCAACTTCATTTTAGATTGAAATATTTTTTTGCTCTTACAATAATTATTTGTGACTGGTTGGTTATTCCTGACTGAGTCCGAGGAGTCGGGGGTCGGTTGGATTTGAGGACGGAGTTATTTGTTTGGTTGTTTTGGATGTTTGGAAAGTGTTGGTTAATTTGTGTAATTTTATTTGCATTGCATTGTGCACGCATATACATGTGTTAAATATTGAAAACTGGGTTTTCAAGTGAAAAATAGTTTTTGGTATATGCGAACGATTAGATTGATTGACTTGAGTCAGAGGCACGTGTAGGGATGGTGGTAGAGTCCCGCCTGCGATTCCCGCCTACGGTGCACGCAGTGTAGGGATGGTGGTGAGCAGGGATGGTGGTAGAGTCCCGCCTGCAATTCCCGCCTACGGTGCACGCGTAGGGATGGTGGTAGAGTCCCGCCTGCGATTCCCGCCTCCAGTGCTCTGATGGATTGGTTATTGGGCCATTTTCTGGGAAAATGACGAGACTGGTTTTTGGGCCATTATCTGGGATAATGGCGAGGATATGATTTAAAGGAAATATTTAGGGCCAAATGGGATTTTGGCGTGCGTGGTAAAATGTGGTTTTTGGGACGTGCATTGGACATCTTTTCATGCATATTGTTGTAGAGTTTAATATATTTTTATCTTGTGGCGTTTGGAATATTACTTACCTGCGGTACCATTTTTTGTACCGTAGATTTTGATGCAGAGATAGAGGAGGAGGAGGTTGAGCCCGAGGAGGCGACTCCGCCGAATAATTGATTTGGAGTGCTTAATTATGTATAATATTTGTAGTTGCTTTAATGATATGTATTTGGATTTGAGATGGTGTTGAACATGTAATATTTTATTTACGCTTGTTTTAAACTGGTTTGTATTAAACAAAAAATTTTGGTACTTAGTTGTATGACTTTATTATCAGCTGCGTGTTTTTATTTGTACACTTATTGCATGTACACACACTTGGCACTTGGTGATGGGATGTGTGACCCGTGTTGTCATCATCCCGGTGTCTCGATTTCCACGTGTCCGTACGTGGGAGTTGGGGGCGTCACAGTAGTACTTCATAGGGTCGAATCCACAGGGATTGACTTATGTGATAAAGAAAATAAATTCAAACAATGAAAAGAAATTATTAAAAGAAACGTGCAATCGAATATAAAATAAAATTACTGAAGTAAAGATTTGTGAAATAACTGAATAAAACTAAAATGATAAAATGAATTGATATGGAGAAAGACTACGATTTCGAGGATCCATCTAATAATTTAGAATATTATTTTCGATCGATTTACTTTAATTAAACTAGAATAATGATTCCGTTTAATTGGAAGATTTAGCATTTAAGGTCAAGAAAAATAGTCACTAATGATTAAGCATAAACGATTGATGATTCAAACATTCACAAATCTATTTGAATATCACAAGGATTCTTCAAGCATTTACTGTATTCGGAAATCACAATAAATCAAGATAAATATATAGATAATCAAAATATCCAATAATAAAATCCTTCAATATATCAAGCTTATAATAGAAATTCCAATGTCAATCCGAAAACAATACCGAAATCATTAAATTTTACCTCTAACCTTAATACGAGAATTTAGCCAACCGTGTTCAATACAAGAATTATAAAAATCACAAAAATATTCTCCATAAAATTGCTAAAATAAAGCACACAAATTAACACTATAAAACAACTATAGGAGAGCAAAAAAATGAGGAGAAAATAAGGCCCGAAAGATCCTTGCCGTCCTGTAGCTCCCAAACAACAACAAAAAATATCAAGCTCTCCCTCTAGCTTCGTTTCCCAAGCTCCAGATTTAAACACAAAAACTCCGGAAGAAAAAGGTAAACTAAGTTAAGAAAAACAAAGCCGCCTCTCGGGTCTACAAATGGTAAACCAAATGAAGCCAAAAAGAAGGGAAAAAATAAATTCAGCCGAGAGAGAGGGAGTTCGGTCTACCTCAACGAAAAACTAAGGAGAAAAAAAAAAAATACACCGTGTCCCGTCCGTGTACAGAAGAACTGAGGCTACCAGGAAGAACTCACAGTAAACGCTGCCTGAAACGAAAACTAGAATGGAAAAAAAAATTAAAACTCCAAACTAGAGATAGTTCTGTCCAAGACCTGTCTGAAAAAAAACAAAACCCAACTGAAAAATAAGAATAAAGTAGTCCAAAAATGCTCCGCTCAGCTGAACGTAAAACCCTGCTGCTGCCCGTTTCTATGCATTTGTTTTCACGTCCAAAGTGAATCGACCAGTCCGAACTACACCCAGCTGACGTACAGGAAACTGCTCTCTACTCTGCTCTACTACTCCAAAACAGAGCAGCTCTATATATTTATTTATTTTTCTTTCGCAGAACGTCCCAATGGCAACCAGAGCCTCTCACAGCCTTCGGCTTCTCAGTGCTCTGTTCGACGTCCTCTGCTGCAGTCTGAAGCTCCCACTTGTTCTTTTTTTTTTTTCGTTTCCGTTCACGTCAAGAGCCCCCCAGTGCTCAGTTTCCTTTTTACGTCTCACTCTCCCTCAGACGAAGAGTATCCCTCCCTGTTAGTCCCAAAACGAAAAGGTAGAAGCTCACCCCCAAACGTAAGTCTCCCCCAAACGTCTCCTCCCCTCTTTACATAAAACCCCCTTTTCTTTTTTCGTTTGATCTCCGTCCCAGTGTGTTTTTCTCCGTCATTCACGTTCCTTCCTCTCCGTTTCAGCTCTCTGCTCCTCTCCCCTTTGAGTCTCCTCATTTTTTTCTTTTCCGTTCTTTCACCCTGCTCTACCCTATAAGTCTCTCCGAACGTCCTCAATTTTCCTGGTTTTTCGTAAAACTTCCCTCTTTATTCCCCTCTCAGATTTTCATTCCAACATAAGGAGATTTCCGTTCCAATGTTTTTTTCTTTTTCCAAAACTGCTCCTTGACTTTCAGCCCTCTTTTATGACTTTCACGTTGTATGTGCTGTCCACCGAAAACTATTTTCTTCACCGTGTGCATTTTTGAAAAACCAAAGTAAGAAAGTCACCACCGAAAGTTATTTAACGTTCAAAGTCATCTTCATTTTGTGTTTTTTTCATCTGTCCAAGTCTACCGCTTCCTTCCTTCTCTTTGTTTATCTTCAGCATATTTCTTTATGTTTCCTCTCAATTAGTATGCGCTTTTGGTCAAAAGTTTCAACTGGATCTCATGTGAATTTTATTTAAGCTGAAAATAAGAAAATAAAAATAACTTTTTTTTTTTTTAACGAAGAGCTAGTAGCCACCCACATAGCAGACCTGTCCTAAGTTTATTAATAAAAAACATCACTTATGACGGAGGAAAACCGTGGTAACAATAAAACACTTGGGGGCACACAAGATAGCATTAAAAACTAGCTCAAAACCAAGTGTTAAAAAAAAACCAAACCAACCAACAAACCTAAAACAAAAACCAAGACAAACCTGCAAAAAAAACCAAGAAACCAAAACAAAAAAACCTGGTACACTTATAAAAAAAAACCAAGAGCATAACACCTTATTAAAGCCTATAAACGAATCGCTAGGAGACCAAGTTTATCAACTTTCAGAATTCCTTTGAGCAAATGTGGCACATCGTTATATGAATTCCACGTACCATTCTTCTGATCTGACGCCAAACGAGCCAAAAAATCTGCTCCTGCATTGCCTTCTCTATAAATATGTTTTACCTTAAACTCCAAAATAGCAAGAATCAATTGAATCTTTTTCCAGTAGCCTTCAATTGAATCATATACCACACCTCCCTTTTTCTAACCAATGAACCACCAGCAACACCACCAGCAACGAATTTAGTTCAATCTCCACTCTTCGAATGGCTAGGTCCTTACAATATTGGAGACCATAAGAAAGAGCAATAAGCTCAGCTTTATTATTAGAGCCATGTCTCAGATCTTTAGCGAAAGCCCAAGTAAGATTCCCCTTCTCATCTCGAATAGTACCCCTTGCATTCATGCGACCTGGATTTCCCAAAGAACTCCCATCCACATTTAATTTATACCAACCCTTGGCTAGTTTCACCCATTGCAAAAAATGAATTTTCTTTCTCTTTACAAGTTTCAAAGGAATAGAGAAAAATTGTAACACTTTTTCATCTCCATCATTTATCTTTCTACTAGCACGTAGGCGGACTCCCACCCATGCAATTGCTGCCTTAATGGAGCTCCAGAGAGAACTCACAGCAGCTCGTTTACCTTCCATACGTGCTTTACATCTCCACACCCAAAAAGACCAAGTCACAATAATAGGAATAAGAGCAATCAAAGTACCTTTTTGAGTCGAATGAGCCGCACGCCAAAACCATACTTCCATAGTTGCTCTCCATGATCTCTACGGGTCATATGGTATCCCCAGCTGTAGAGAGGCACACCTCCATATATGTTATATATGTGAGGAAATATTGTCCAATTAAATCATAGTTATAAAATTAAGCATAAACATGATATTAATCAATTAAAAATCATAACTCTTATTTATGTTTATTAATCATTTTTCTATCTAAAACCAATAATAATGTCACGAAGCATTTAAAATACATTGGTTTTAAATATATAAAATATGCAATATTTCAGCTCAATCATTTACTATGCTAAAACCTTCAGAGTCTTATTCCTTAAATTGAACCTCCGTGATTCACCTTAGGGTTAAGACACTAAGACTTCCGTCTCATTCTTCTATTAACCACATTTCGACACATGATTCAGACTGATAGAGTCATGCGTTCCAACCTTAGACTACTTACCCATCACTACCTTCACGTGTACTAGCCCATACTAAATCCTCATTCCCATCCATACAAGCCATACGGCTTAAAGCCAACTCTGAGGTTAAAACACCGTGTAACCGTGCTGAGAACAGATGTAACAGCCTGCTAGAAATTTAATGGTAGAATTTCTATAGACTTGAGGAACCTCGTGAAAACTACGTCAGTTTTCACGAATTGGCTAATCGCAAAGGTTTTAGTCTGTCAACATAATCAGTGTTATCACTCACTATGGTGCCAGAAATGCGATTTTAATTGTTTGAGTTAGTTAGAAGTGTCAGAATACGTTATAGTCTATATCAATAGACTCAGTTGAATATTTAATATTTTATAGCACAATAACCCATTTTCATAATTTCGGACGAAACAGCTGTTCAAAATTGTGAATTTATTTATAGGGGCACTTCGGGGTTGAGTTTTGGTAAACGGTTTTTACTGTAGGTTAATATGAATATTTCAAATTTTTCAGTACTAAGTTTATTACGCTTTCTTTTGGAGTGAATAGTAACCTCGATAAGCGTACTAAGTGCAGTGTTTTCAAAATCAAAGTGTGAAATGTCTAAATTAGGTTAGAGAAGCTTTATTTGGACACTTGGTAAGATCTGAGCCACACATAATGTATAGTATTAGACACTTGGCACAAAGAGAAACCTTTAGATGGATTTGTGAAGGAAATCAAGGTGTGAGATCATGCCACCTAAGCAAAACCCTTTTCATCTAATCAACCAAATTAAGCCAGATCAAAGAGAGTTTCAACCCTAGTGAAACCTTAAATGGTTGGAATCCAATTGAAACCCCAAAAGCTTGGTTGAAACCGAAACCCTAAACGATTTTCCCAAACCCTAAATTGGCCTTCAAACCTTTTTTTATCCAATTTTTAGCATTGTGTTTAATCACTTGATTAAATCACTTCCATATGCTATTAATTTCTCAAATTCTTGTTATGACATCATTATCCAACCTTTTAAACCTTGGAAATTTGATTAGACCAAGAAAAATTGGTTTTGAGCTTGATAGCATCTCAAACCCCAACCAAACTCCCTTTAAACCCCAAATTGAAGCCCACTTGGTTGAGGCCCACCAAGGCCTACGAATTTGGCCACCTTGGCAAGGATTGTTGGAGAAGTTTCCTCCCCCACATGGCAGACCATTCACTGCCCTTGGCTGCACCCAATAGTGCCTTGATGAGATGCAGAAACCCACCCCATCAACTTCCATACCTTAAAGCTTCTGCAGGCAGTCCTTTCCCCTATATATTCTCTACTTTATGTCACATATCTACCTCTAATCAATGATGATTCAAGCTCATATATTCCCCCTACAGAAGTATAAAGTCGTGCAATACACACTTCTTTCCCTTTAATCACTTCTTCACCCCGTTCTTTAGCGAGAAACCCAAAAGAGCTCTCTCGGACAGATTTCTGGGTCTTTTTACGTGGAGATTTTTGACCCTTTGTAGGTATTTTAACATGATGACTCCTTCATAAAAGTTGTTCCTATTTAAGTATAGTTTCCATAGATATATTATTTGTATCATTCCATGGTCATTTGCTAGATCAAAAGTATTTTTAACCATGGAAAGGTTATTCTGGGCGTGAATCTGGAAAGTATGTTATGTTTTGGAATTTTTGACCAAGCTAATGGACATATCTTGGTCCAAAAATTTTATGGAGTGTTTTTAGCATGTGTTTAAGAGTGTTCATTGAGGTTTTGTTGCATGAATAAAGCTTTTGATGATAGATTTTCTTAGATCTAGAAACTTGAAAACTGGAAGTGACAAAACAGTTTTTATTTGGAGAAAGTTTGAATATTTTGAGATTTGATTTTACTCTAAAGGCTTTGATATTTTTATATGATGATCCTAAGTCTCTTATTTTCATGTTAGGATGTTATTTTGAAAATGTTTAGTATTAGTTTCAAAGATATGATTTTTCTATGCAAGAGGATTTCGGTTAGGCCTAAGATTTTATGTTTTTGGATTAGATCCATGTTTTATTGATTTTTAGCCATGTGATTTTAAGTTTTATGGTTGGATCCTATTTAAGACACATTTTTAAACCATGTGATGGTTTATTTCAAAAATTTCACCTTTTTAAGCCATTGATCAAGAGATTTATCAAAGCTAGTTGAGGAAAACGTTTCTGTTTTTGGACTAGCTAAGTGTAAAACCAAAAGCTCCAAGTGTCATTTTGTGATTTTGGTGACTTTAGTTTGATGATTTAAAGTATGGTAGATCTTAGGATGATGTTATGAAAATGTTAGAAGTAAGATTTGATTTTTGGAATTCTTGGAGATGTTTTGATTTAGGGTCAAAGCTTGTGATTCAAGTGTTTGGATCTTTTTACAAAAAACGTTTGGTGTTGATTATTAGCTTTTTCTAAATGGATATTTTAAGTATGGTTTTAAACTTAGGATTGGAAGATGTTTGTTGCAAAATTTTGGTTTAAGCATGGGTTTTGAAGTTGGGAGGAATTGCAATAAAAATCAAGAGAAATGTCCTATGGATGTTTCAGCCATAATGTGTTTTCCATAGTTGTGATTTGTTTTAAATTTTTCTAAGTTGATATTTGAGTTTAGGACAAAATTTGCATGAGGAATGTAAATTTTGAAAATTTTTGGAGTTAGGATGTGAAATCCTTAAGTTAGGGGTAAGATGGTCATTTTCCCACATGTAGAGGGTAAAATGGTAATTTTACTCTAAGTTAGCTTGTTTTCATGTTTCTAATTTTTAGTAATTAAATTTCTAACTTTTAGAAGACCCTCTTACAGTTTCTCCTGTTTCGCGCTTTATTCTCGTAGAATGCAACGATCAAGGTAAGTTAGCTTCTAACTTACTATCAGTTTACTGTGTATATATGATGGGTAAGAGAACTACAATTTATGTATGTATGTTATCATATATGCTATGCCATGCCACATCATTTCATGTTTATCTGTTATGCATGATTTATTCTGTCATGAATATTTATTTGTTATACAATCTATTCTGTCACGTATTGCTATATGTTATAAGTATGCCATATGTTACATGTAAGTCATATCATGTATTATTCACCATTGCAAGTATGTTATGTTAAGTAAAGAAGTCAGATCAAGTTTATGTTAAATCAAGTTTCAGATCACGTTCATGTTAAGTTATTCATGTCAATCACGACCTTAAGTGCTAGGATGGGGTAATATCCTAGTGGAACTCCTTTGTTCACGCTGGAGTGTCTAAATAGGTGTGAAATTCCCTGGGTTGACAAAGTATAGTCAACAAGTTGCGAATGGGGCCTAATTAGCTGGTCACCGGAGTGCGCTAGGCACTAACGCCGATGGTGCCATATTTTATTTTTACGTGTGTTCACAGCAAGTGTGGCACAAACAATTCATGAGGCCACAACAACTGTGGAGCATGAAGTATAGGGCCATAACAACTATGGAGCATACACTACGTGAGACACAGCAATTGTGACACGTAGAATACGTGGAGCCACAACAACTGTGGAGTACGTATTAACGCATTCATAGCTAGTGTAGATACCTATGTTGTGATGCGGTAATCTGCAGGGACACATGGCTCAAGGGGACTCGTGTAGAACCCATATGGTCACATTATTAATTAAGTCTATTGAACAAGATTCCAAATTCATGTCAAGAAGTTAAGAATAAACAATCATGGTTAACCCCATGAGATAAGAATAAGCAATCATGGTAACCCCATGAGATAAGAATAAGTTTCAGATCAAGTTCTTGTTATGTTCATGTACATGTTATGTTCATGTTCACGTTAAGTTTCAAGTAAATGATTATATCATGTTATGTTTACGTTTATGTTATGTTCACGTTTATGTTATGTTCAAGCTCACGTTCATGTTATGTTATGTTCATGTTTATGTTATGTTTCAAGTTCACGTTCATGTCATGTTATATTCATATACATGTTATGTTCAAGTTCACGTTCATGTTATGTTATGTTCATGTTTACATTATGTCTCAAGTTCACGTTTATGTCATGTTATGTTAAAATTTATGTTAAATTCAAGTTCATGTTTATGTTATGTATGTTCACATGCATGCTATGATTCAAGTCCATGTTATGTTTCAAGTTCATGTTATGTTGCTAGCCATGTTATATTATAAGTTCAACTTCATGTCATGTCAAGTCCAGTTCACGTTTCAGTTTAGATTATGTCAGTTATGCTATGCTTACTTACGACTTTAATTATGCATTCATGTTTTTACTGCCATGCATGCATCATTAACCTGTATGGGAGTTTCCTGTTAATTTACTGAGATTTGTAATCAAATCTCATCGTGGTAGTCCCAACTACCATTCCCCCCGAATGGTAGGCGATGTGTCAGGATCAGAGCAGGGAGCGGATATTGGTAGACTGAAGGAGGTTGACTAGACGCCGCAGACACGACGCGGAGCTTACAACTTCCATAGTTAGTTTTTGGATAGTATTCTAGCCTCGTTAGTTGAGTTACACGAGTTACTCGATGAACTTCCTCAATAGTGTATTTTGGTAATGTAAATATGGAGTCTGGTCTCCCATGTTTTTTAGGCTACAGTCTTCTAAGACTCGTATTGAAGTTGTGGATGTTTATTTTGTTAAGTATGCTTGGTTATGATTTAACTATTTGGGATATTATAAGTGTGGTGCATAGTATTGCTGTGACGCCCCCAAATTCTCACGTACGGACACGAGGAAAAATCGAGACGTCCGGATGGTGACAACACGGGTCACGACCCTATCGACGAGTGCTAAGTGTGTGCAAGCGACAAATGTGCACGAAGAAACACGCAGTGGATAGCAAAGACATATAACTAAGTACCAGAATTTTTGTCTTAGCTTAATACAAAGTTGTTCAAGTCATACATAATAAAATATTACAAATACAAATATTGTTTCAAAGCCAACTCCAAAGCATAGACTCCAACTCAAAACTCCGGCGGAGCCGCATCCTCGGGCTCAGCCTCCTCCTCCTCGATCTCTGCACCAAAATCTATGGTACCAAAAATGGTGCCGCAGGTAAGTAAAATCTAAATACCACTAGATAAAAACATATTATAACTCAAACAATATGCATGAAAAAATACAACGCACATGTCCCATAAAACAACATTTTCCACACACGCCAAAATCCCATTTGGCCCAAAAGCATTTCCTTTAATCAAATCCTTGCCATTATTCCAGATAATGGCCCAAAAACCAGTCTCGCCATTTTCCTAGAAAATGGCCCATTAACCAACATCAGAGCACTGTAGGGCGGAATCGCAGGCGGGACTCTACCACCATCCTTGCTTACCACCATCCCTACACGTCGTGCACCGTAGGCGGGAATCGCAGGCGGGACTCTACCACCATCCCTGCTTACCACCATCCCTACGCGTCGTGCACCGTAGGCGGGAATCGCAGGCGGGACTCTACCACCATCCCTGCTTACCACCATCCCTATGCGTCATGCACCGTAGGCGGGAATCGCAGGCGGGACTCTACCACCATTCCTACTTACCACCATCCCTACGCGTCGTGCACCGTATGCGGGAATCGCAGGCGGGACTCTACCACCATCCCTGCTTACCACCATCCCTACGCGTGCCTTTGACTCAAACCAGTCAAACCAATTGTTCACATATACCATAAATCCGTTCTCGCTTACAAGTCCAGTTTTCATTCACAAACACATGTACATGCATGCAATTACACGAAAACACGGTTTACCCTTTTAAACATGAAAATGTGAGCATTATACAATGCAACATCAAGGCACATATATCTCAAAAAAATATCAACATCAACCAAACAACTCCGTCCTCAATCCATCCGACCCCCGAACTCCTCGGACTCAGTCCGGAATCAACCAACCAGTCCAATAATTTATTGTAAGAGTAAAATATATTTAAATCTAAAAGTAGAGTTTGGAAAATACTTACAGCGCTATAAGGTATGTTTTGAAAGCTCGCGGCATTGCAAACAGCGGAGGAAAAGCAACGTAACAGTGTAATTTACACTGTTGCCGTGGGTAATAAATTACCCACTTTCAAACGGGAACAAACCAAAGCTTGGGATTGATAGGGAATGGCCTAGGGATGTTTATGAAGCTAAGGGAAGTGGAGTTTAGCCGTGGGTGGTGGTGGAAACGGCGGTCGAGGGCCAAAAAGGGGCTAAACGGAGTTGAGCTTGTGGGAGTTGCTTCGGCAACGGATCGGGGCCGAAATTAGGTGAGTTAGGATGGCAAGAGGTAGGGGAAGAAGCTGTGAAAAGATGGTGGCCGGAGGTGGTGTGACGGCACCGAAATGGTGAAAAATCGTGTGGCTTGAAGGAGCTCGTGGTGGCTAACGGTGGCTCGGATGGAGGTGAAACTTGGTGGGGATGTTCACCGGTGAGAGGGGAAGAAAACTGGGTGGGTGGTGTAGGCCACGCCGCCGGCGAGCGGCGGTTTTGGGTTGCGAAAGCAACCAGCGACAGGGGAGAAAAAGAGGGCAGGTGCCGTGACTTCCAGGGGCTCGTGGCGGCTAACGACTGGTCCGATGGCTTTGAAATTGGTGGGGATGATCTCTGGTGGAAGGGGAAGAGAGTGGTGGGGGTGGTGTACAACACAGCCGCCAGACGGCGGCGCACTGGGCGGCCGAAGTGGCGGCGACGGTAAGGGGAAAAAGAAGGGGCAGTGCGCGGGAGGGAGGAAACGGGGAAGAAAGAAGAAGAAAAAGAAAGAAAAGAAGAAAAAGAAAAGGAAAAAGGGAAAAATAAAAAGAGAAAAGAAAAGAAATGAGGTCCAATCCTCACTCCGGAATCCAAAAGCTGATCCGCAGAAAACGATTTTAAAAACCGTAAAACGATTAAAATAAATTAAACACAACATCAAATAAATTAAAAACCAATTAAAATACATTAATTTAAAATAAATAAACCAATATATTAATTAAATTAAAAACACTCCTTCAGTAAAAATACACGTAAAAGCGGGTCATCACAATTGCTAAAAAAAAAAATTATCCGCTGTGAATATTACATAATGTTAGATGCATGTTAGGAATATTGCATCTTATATGTCATGAATGGGGGCAGGTAACCTTGTGTTGCATGTCTCGATGCTTCAGATGTCCATTCGATCCTAAGCAGAATCTGGGGGCGTCACAACAAATTACCCATTACATATGGTAAACCTGCCTGGCACACGTGTCTAGCCAGAGGCACCTGTATCTTATCCTTTTTATCACCTAAGAGCAACTTATAATTGTGAATGCCCGCTTGTATAAACAAGTTCCATACTCCGATACCAACTTGCTCAGACCCAGTCGATAGGATTATTCCTTCATCTCGGCCCCTTTACAAGTTCATTCCTACACTTGACAGGAGAGGACTGCATCCACAAATGCACCTCTGTCACGTCACGTAGCTTGAGACAACTCCCGAGTCACGTCAAGACGCTTGTCATGCTTCCGCTGCACTTTCTGATACTTTTCCACCACTTCACACATACTTTCAGCCATAAGTCAACCATAAGGTGACACCCATCACTTCAGACTACAAGCCATGCCACAGCTATTTTGGGACACTGTTACACAGTTCCTGATGCTACACCATACACTCTACGCTCCTCAACTATGTAACCATTTCACTATTTGCGACACGCCTTATGGTGTGTCTCTACACAACACAGAGCACACGCCACGTGCACTCTCTTTCATTCACACTACGATACACATCACTATGGTGCATCGCTGCATGACATGGTGTGTACTCCCTTCACTCATCACTTATTATCACGACGCACATCACACGGTGCGTCGCTACACAACACGGAGCACACGCCACGTGTACTGTGATGACCCGCTTTTATGTGTATTTTCACTGAAGGAATATTTTAATTTAATTAAATATTTTATAGTGCTTTTATTTTAAATTATCGGGTTTTAAATGAATTTTATTGGCAGTTGAATTTAAATTGCTGTTTAATTGTTTTTTGCTTGTTTTTGGTTTTAAAAATTTAATAGTTGGTTTTTACTAGTTATTTATTTTATTTTAGCTTAGCGATGTGTTTAAAATATTTTCTTGGTGTTTATTTATTTATTTGATGTAGTATTTAATTCATTTTAATCGTTTTATGTTTTTATATCGTTTTCGGCTGATCAGTCTTTGGACTTCTGATGTGAGGACTGGACCTCATTTGTTTTCTTCCATCTTTTCTTTTCCTTTTCTTTTTCTTTTTCTTCTTTTTCTTTTTTCCTTTTTTCTTTTTTTTTCCTCTCCTCTCTCCCGTTCGGCTCTCACTCTCTCACCATTTTTGGTACCGTAGATTTTGGTGCAGAGTTCGAGGAGGAGGAGGAGGCTGAGCCCGAGGATGCGGCTCCGCCGGAGTTCTGAGCTGAAGTTTATGTTTCGTAGTTGGTTTTGAAACAATATTTATATCTTGTAATATTTTATTATGTACCTTTGATCCGTTTTGTATTTTATTTAAGAAAAAAAAATTCTGGTACTTAGTATATGACTTTGCTATCCGCTGCGTATTTCCTTGTGCACACGTGCCGCTTGCACACACTTAGCACTCGTCGATAGGATGGTGACCCGGGTTGTCACCATCCGGGCGTCTCGAATTCCCCGTGTGGGTACGTGGGGATTTGGGGGCGTCACAGGTGGTATCAGAGCGGTTTGGCTCTGGGTAAAACCACGTGTCCCATAGGAGAGGTACCAGAATGTTTTTAAAGTTGTGTTTTAAAAATTTATTTTAAGTAATGTTGCTTTTCGACGTATTTTAATTGTTTGAAATTTATTTGAGCTAATTTGCTTGTATTTGCTTAATTAGCTATGTTATTATATGCTGGTTTCTTTTTGTTTCTTGTGATGTGGATTGGTTTTGGTTTTGGTTTGGTTTTATGTTATTGGTTTTATTCGTTTTCTTAAAAGGGGGTCAAAGGTTGTGGTGGCAGGAAAAATGGTGAGGCCAAGGAAATCTACACAAGGGCCACGGGACGATACACAGAGAGATGATTCTATTGCCCAAGCTATACGGCAAATGACGGAATTTATGCAGCAAAATTTTAGGCCTCAACAAGGAGGGCCTTGCCCACAGCCAGGAGGGCCTTGCCCGCAACTTGGAGGTCCTTGGCCACAGCAAGGAGGGCCTTGGCAACAAGGAGGGCCTTGGCAACAAGGAGGGCCATGGCTACTACCGGGAGGTCCTAGTGGAGGAGTGCAAGTGGGGTGCACGTATGAGCGCTTTCTGGCGCATAGGACTCCCCACTTCACTGGAGACGAGGATCCACTACAAGCTGGAAAGTGGATCAAGGACTTGGAGAGGACTTTTGAGGTATGTGGTTGCACCGAGGCGCAACAAGTTCTCTACGCCAGCTATCTGTTACAAGGCACTGCTTTTGATTGGTGGGATACCAAAAGAATAATGCTGGAGTCAGAATTGGGGTCTTTTGCCGCGGTGACTTGGCAGCGCTTCAAGAAGGAATTTAATAACCGCTTCTTTCCCGCTTCTGTAAGGCGGCAAAAAGCAAGAGAGTTCTCACACTTGGTCCAAGGGAGCATGACCGTGGAACAGTACTCCCGAAGGTTTGTAGAACTTGGGAAATTTGCTCCCCACCTCATCGCCACAGAGGAGATGCAAGCTGAGCGTTTCCAGGAGGGTCTACGCCCCGATATACGCCGGTTGGTAGTCAGCCACCGGATATCCACCTTTCAGGATTTAGTGGATGTGGCCACCCTCGTGGAGCGGGAGAATAATTTGAGTATGGGTTCCCCTCCGGGACATAAAAGGCGAAGTTTTACTGGAGAAGGAAGTAGCTCTGGATCGCCTCAGAAAATTGTTCAGCGGTCTGGAACTCGACCACAAGCTGCCTCAGGAGTGCGTATAGGAGGTCGGATGCCCGTTTGCATGAGGTGTAATAGAGCTCATACGGGTGAGTGCACTTTGGGTGGAGCTCGATGCTATAATTGTGGCCAGCAGGGACACTTTGCCCGTGAGTGTCCTAATACAGTTCAAGGAAGCCGTGGAGGTCGACGTGGTGGAAGAGCTAATCAGAGACAAGTAGCACAGGCTCGAGTGTATGCTCTTACCCCTGGAGAGGTGGATGATGAGGCACCAGCGACCCACGATGCTGGAGTGATTACAGGTATGGTTCTAAATTAACTAATTTTTGGATTTGATGTTTGGTGTGGTTTGATGTTTGTTTGTTTCGGATTTTGTGGGTGTATGTGTTTGGTTCAGGAAGAGTTCGGTTATATGACTTTTATGCTTGCACATTGTTTGATTCGGGTGCATCTCAATCATTTGTGTCTTCTACGTTCGCTCGGATATGTAATTTGGTTACGGGACCCCTACCAGGATCGTTAGTGGTGAGTCTTCCGAATGGTGAAATGGTTTGTTGTTCTAAAGTTGCGTTGGGTTGTCCCTTGGATTTTGGTGGTAGGACCCTTGATGCCGACTTGGTGGTGTTCAAGTTGTTGGGATTTGATATTATTCTCGGCATGGATTGGTTATATCGGTATTGTGCAAGTATAAATTGCAGAAGTCGGGTAATCAGTTTTCAACTCCCAGATGGTGGTTGTTTAGAGTTTATGGGAAGTAAATTAAAAGAGAAGCCGATGGTTATATCGGCAATTCAAGCGAAGAAAGATATTGCTTGTGGGGCGGATGCCTTTTTGGTTCAAGTGGCGTCTACGCCAATTGGGAACAAGTCCTTGGCAGATTTTCCAGTGGTAGGAGAATTTCCCGATGTGTTCGTAGATGATTTGCCGGGGTTACCTCCAGTCCGCGAGTTGGAGTTCGCTATCGATCTAGAACCCGGGGCGGCTCCTGTGCATAAAGCCCCTTACCGTATGGCACCAGCCGAGTTGAAAGAGTTGAAAGCCCAGTTGCAAGAGTTGGTCGACAAGGGGTTTATCCAGCCAAGTACTTCGCCATGGGGTGCACCAGTTTTATTTGTTAAAAAGAAAGATGGCACTCTTAGAATGTGTATTGATTATCGAGAGCTTAATAAAGTGACAATAAAGAATAAGTACCCTCTTCCAAGAATTGACGACTTATTTGATCAGCTTCAAGGAGCGGCTATCTTCTCGAAGATTGACTTGAGATCGGGATATTATCAGCTGCGAATAAGAGATAGAGATGTCCCCAAGACTGCTTTTAGATCAAGATATGGGCATTACGAGTTCAAAGTGATGCCTTTTGGGTTGGCTAACGCTCCTGCAGCTTTCATGGATCTGATGAACCGGGTTTTTCGACCTTATCTGGATTCTTTCGTAGTGGTTTTTATTGATGATATTTTAGTTTATTCCCAGAATGTTGACGAGCATGCTTATCACCTTCGCTTAGTGCTTGGGAAGTTACGAGAGCACCAGTTGTACGCGAAGCTTAGCAAATGTGAATTTTGGCTGGAAGAAGTCAGATTTCTCGGGCATGTAATTTCCCAGGACGGTGTGGCAGTTGATCCCAGTAAGGTGGAAGCTATTTTATCATGGCAGCGTCCATCGACTGTGCGCGAGATCCGAAGTTTCTTGGGACTTGCTGGATACTATAGAAGATTCGTGGAGGGATTTTCCCGATTATCCGGTCCTCTCACCGCTTTGACTAGAAAGAATGCAGAGTTTGTTTGGTCAGACAAGTGCGAGAGGAGTTTCCAAGAATTGAAGAACAGATTGACAACTGCGCCAGTTTTAGCACTTCCAAAACCGCTTGAGCCGTTTGTTGTTTTTAGTGATGCATCTAAATTTGGTTTGGGGTGTGTTCTCATGCAAGGAGGACGGGTCGTGGCTTATGCGTCTCGTCAACTGAAAGACCACGAGAAGAATTACCCGACACATGATTTGGAATTGGCCGCAATAGTGTTTGCCCTTAAGATTTGGCGACACTTTTTATATGGAGCAGTTTGCGAGATCTACACCGATCACAAGAGTCTGAAGCATTTATTTTCTCAGAAGAATCTCAACATGAGGCAAAGGAGATGGTTAGAGCTAATAAGCGACTATCAGTGCGAGATTAAATACCACCCAGGAAAAGCAAATGTAGTTGCAGATGCCTTGAGCCGGAAGTCACATTTAGAGGATGAAGCTGAATCTTCTGGAGTGGATTCTTTACTTTGCGGGTTGAGAAGGCTCCTTATTGGAAGTTCGCAGCAAGAGGAAGTGATATCTTCAATTCTTGATATTCGGGTAATTGATTTTGAAGAATTGAAGACTCTTCAGAGAAAAGATCCGAAGCTGTTGGACATTAGAAAAAGGGTCAGAAAATCTAGAGGGCCGTTGCACTACAGTTTGGATAAAGATGGGATTCTTCGATTCCGAGATCGTAGAGTAATTCCTAAGGACTCGGAATTTAAGGAGCGAATTATGACGGAGGCTCACGCGGCTCCCTATTCCGTTCATCCGGGTAGCACCAAAATGTATCGGGACTTAAGGAAAAATTATTGGTGGGAAGGAATGAAGAGGGATATTGCCTTGTATATTGAGAGATGTGGCACTTGCCGTCAAGTCAAGGCCGAGCATCAAAGACCAGCAGGTTTGCTCCAGCCTCTACCTGTTCCTGAATGGAAATGGGATGACGTCTCTATGGATTTTGTAGTGGGCTTACCGAGGACTCCCAGTGGAAAGAACTCAGTTTGGGTAATTGTTGATCGACTGACTAAGTGTGCTCATTTCTTACCGGTCAATAATGCGGATTCTCTGGGAAAATTGACCCGCTTGTATGTAAAGGAAATAGTGAGACTACATGGGATACCCAAGAGCATAGTGTCGGACAGAGATCCAAGGTTCACCTCCCATTTTTGGAAGAGTTTGCAGGCGGCTTTAGGTACTAAATTAAAGTTTAGTACTGCTTATCACCCCCAGACAGACGGCCAGTCAGAGCGCACGATTCAAACTCTTGAAGATATGTTGCGAGCGTGTGCTTTAGATTTTCAAGGAAGTTGGGAGAATCACGTGCCACTCATAGAATTCGCGTATAATAACAGCTTCCATGCATCCATCCAAATGGCTCCTTATGAAGCTCTGTATGGTAGAAAATGCAGATCACCCTTATGTTGGGATGAAGTCGGGGAGAAGAAAATAATTGGACCCGAGATAATACAGGATATGCAAAATCAGATTCAGATTATAAGAGATAACATGGCTGCAGCGCAAAGTCGTCAAAAGAGTTACGCGGATACCAGGAGGAGAGAATTGTCTTTCGAACAAGGCGATTGGGTTTATCTTAAGGTCTCTCCCATGAAAGGAGTTAAGCGTTTTGGGAAGAAGAGAAAGCTGGATCCGAGATATGTTGGACCTTTTCAGATTTTGGAGAAGGTAGGGTCCGTCGCTTACAGAGTTGCTTTGCCAGAATATTTTGGGGATATACACAATGTCTTCCATGTATCGTCTTTAAAGAAGAGTTTTGGACAACAAGAGCCACGTTTTGTCGACCCAGAGAATATTCAGTTGCAACCGGACCTTACTTATGAGGTTGTTCCATCGCAGATCATGGATTGGAAGGAGCAACAGTTAAGGTCTAAAACGATATATCTGGTTAAGGTGGCCTGGGGAGATCCGTTAGCTCAAGATTTCTCCTGGGAGCGAGTGGTGGACATGAGGGAGCAGTACCCCTACTTGTTCGAGTGATGACGGTACGTTTCTTAATCTTGGTTGCAGTTGGTTTTATGTGGAATTGTATGGCTTGTTTCAAGTTGGTGTTCGGTCCTGCAAATTTCGAGGACGAAATTTGTTTTAAGGGGGGGAGGATGTGATGACCCGCTTTTATGTGTATTTTCACTGAAGGAATATTTTAATTTAATTAAATATTTTATAGTGCTTTTATTTTAAATTATCGAGTTTTAAATGGATTTTATTGGCTGTTGGATTTAAATTGTGATTTAATTTATTTTGGCTTGTTTTTGGTTTTAAAAATTTAAATAGTTGGTTTTTACTAGTTATTTATTTTATTTTAGCTTATTGATGTGTTTAAAATATTTTATTGGTGTTTATTTATTTATTTGATGTAGTGTTAATTTATTTTAATCGTTTTATGTTTTTATACCGTTTTCGGCTGATCAGTCTTCGGACTTCCGACGTGAGGACTGGACCTCATTAATTTCCTTCATCTTTTCTTTTCCTCTTCTTTTTCTTTTTCTCTTTTTTCTTTTTTTTTTTTTTCTTTTTTCCTCTCCTCTCCCGTTCGGCTCTCTCTCTCTCCCCGCGTCCCTCTCTTTCTCTCTCTCTCCTCACCCACGCCGGAACCAAGCCCCACCCAGGCCCGCCGTTCGCCGGCGTCGTGCCCGACGCCACCCCTGCCGGTCGACTCCCCTCCGGCCGGTGATCACTCCCCCCAACTCCCAGCCCCAACCGGCCGGCCGTTTGGCCGGAAAACGCCCAAAAAGCCGCACGGTTTGTGGCTCGATCCGCCGCCGTCGCTCCACCTCCGGCCACCACCTCTTCACCACTTCTTCCCCTACTCCTTGCCGACCTAACCCACCCATCCCCGGCCTCAAACGGTCACCGGAGCGGCTCCCACGAGCTCAACTCCGATTTGCCCTTTTTTCGCTTCTACCGGCGTTTTCGCCGCCACCCACGGCCAAAACTCACTTCCACTAGCTTCATAAACATCCCTAGACCATTCCCTATCAATTTGGTGTCTTGGTTTGTCCCCGTTCAAAAGTGGGTATTTTGCGACCCACGGGAACAGTGCATTTGCACTGTTACGTTGCTTTCGCATCGCCGTTTGCTTCGCGCCGAACCTTCTAAAAATCCTATATAGCTCTGTAAGTATTTTCCAAACTCTACTTTTAGATTTAAATGTATTTTACTCTTTCAATAATTTAATTGGTTGGTTCGCTGATTCCGGACTGAGTCCGAGGAGTTCGGGGGTCGGATGGATGGAGGACGGAGTTGCTTGTTTTATTGTGCTATGGTTGATTGTATTTGTCGAGCATTGAAAATTTGCATTTACATGGCGCATGCACGTGTATTTTATTTTAATTGAGAAAATCCTATTTTATTGGCGTAAATGGATTTTTGGAGTGTGCGTATCACGAGCCCAAGCCGGGATGGGTTATTATCTCGGTGGAGCTCCTCTGGTCCCTCGGGAGTGGATAATACTGAGTGACATCCCCTGGGTTGTCGTTGGGCGACGACCGGATTGCACGATACGTAACGCTGTCGTGTCGACTCCGTGGTCCTTAGAGTGGCGGGGACTAGAGGATGGCCTGGCCAGGTACGCGCGAGATGGAGGCGCGAGTCTGGGCATCACTCGTGTAGGTGTCACACGCGTAGACGTTACCTGCGGTGTGGCACAGAGCCAGAGTGTGCGGATGATCCCTAGGGGAGATCATGGTGCATGCATAATCGGTTGGTTTTTATGGTTTTTTGAATACGGGCCATTTTCTGGGAAAATGGCGATGGACTTGTGATCCATTTTCTGGGAAAATGGTGGTTTGGGCCATTATCTGGGATAATGGCGAGGCTTGGTTTTAAAGGTTATGTTTTTAAATCAAATGGGTTTTTGGCGTGCGTGGAAAATATGGTTTGCGAGTTTTATGCATTGACATTTATTCATGCATATTGTTTGAGTTTAATATGCTTTTATCTAGTGGTGTTTGGATTTTACTTACCTGCGGCACCATTTTTGGTACCGTAGATTTTGGTGCAGAGTTTGAGGAGGAGGAGGAGGCTGAGCCCGAGGATGCGGCTCCGCCGGAGTTCTGAGCTGAAGTTTATGTTTCGTAGTTGGCTTTGAAACAATATTTATATCTTGTAATATTTTATTATGTACCTTTGATCCGTTTTATATTTTATTTAAGAAAAAAAAATTTTGGTACTTAGTATATGTCTTTGCTATCCGCTGCGTATTTCCTTGTGCACACGTGCCACTTGCACACACTTAGCACTCGTCGATAGGAGTGACCCAGGTTGTCACCATCCGGACGTCTCGAATTCCCCGTGTGGGTACGTGGGGATTTGGGGGTGTCACATGTACTCCCTTCACAACAGTATGCCGCATCACAACTATGGCACACCTCATACCCATACTTCATAGCACACTACACAGTCAAGCCCAACACTTCACAACTACTCTTCACTTCACAACTACGCAGCGAACTCCACAATTACTAACAGCACAGTCCACAACCTATCAACTAACTAACATATTTACATAAATAATGAGAGATAGAGGGTTATACTATCCCCTAGATAACCAGTACGTCGCCCGTTGCCAGCCACGATCAAGACGTTGGAGGAGTCGTACGTGGCGTTTAACATCGTGTACAGCGGCTATCCACCACGTAATATGGTAGTTTGAGCTTGGGAATAGGTAGGCGTGGTCTTGGAAAGGCTCAAGGTGGCCTCATGGTGGTTTGAGGTGGCGGAGCACGGTGGCATCACGCCGTGAACAGTGCATCTGAGGGTATGAGAGTGTGTGAGAGAGGTGGGGATGAGTTGGACATCATGGCTAGGCATGGAAGAGCTTGAGGGAGGTGAGGTGGAAGTGTGGTGGCAAGGTGGTGGTTGGGCAGTGGTTCACGGCAGTGGATCAGCCATAAATGGTGCAATCAGTGCCTTGGAGAGTGGGGGAGAGTGAGAGCTGTGTGTAGCTCGGTTGAGCATGACAATGGTTGGGGAAGGTCGTGGTGGTGAGAGGAACATAGTGGTGGTGGTAAGGTGGCGTGGGTAGCCATGCACGGTGGTGCAACTGAGTGTATGTGGGTGTAGTGACCCATCGGAGAAAGAGAAATTCACGGTGAAAGGAGACTATGGAGAGGAAGCGTATGAGGTGGTGAAGCTATTGGTGGTGTTCGTTGGCCATTTTGGCTGTGTATGGCGGCGCTAGGAGGAGAAAATGGGTTTTGAACCCATTTCGTTGAGCTACTGTGGGTCCCACCACCGATGTGGTTGAACTCGCTGGTGGGAGAGGAAGCTGCCGGTGGTGGAGGTGGAGTACGGCGGCTGGTGGTGGCGCCGGCTGGGAGGAGGAGTCGAACGGTGGAGGTGAAGGAGCCATGTATCGGGCTGGTAGAGAGAGAGAGAGAGAGAGAGAGAGAAGAGAAAAGTGAGGAGGAGAAGAGAGGAGCTTGGGCATTTAATCCAAGTCCTTTGTTTTGGGATCTTTAAAATAATCTAACGGTGAGTTTAAAGATTGATTTGAAAACGCGTAAGTGTTTTATTTAAAATAAAATAAAACACTGAGAGGAATTAGGATAGAATATTATTTTATAAACTATAAATTAAAGTTTATAAAATAATATAGTTTATAGTTTATAAAATAATATTCTTTCATCATTAATTAAAATGATGAAGTATTGTTAATTACTCAAAGAGAATAAAATCATTTAAATTAATTTAGAGTTTTTAACGTAAAGTTAAATCTCGTAATATTTTTAAATGATTAAAATATTTAATTTAAATAGTTATCCAAAATTATAATATTTTTAGAGCTCATAAAAATATTATAATTGTGTTATTTTAAAAACAATTTTAGTCCAATAACACTGGAAATATCACATATAAATATTTTTAGAATATTTAAAATACTTGTAAGTTTTAAAATATTTATCTTGCTTTGAAATCCACTTGATATCTTTTAAAACATGCCATCGAGGTATGACACATAGAAAGAAGCTCGTAATTAAAGAAGAGGGAAGGATCGAGTTATAACAAGTACTATATAATATAGTTATACAGTAAAAAATATAATAATACATTGATACTAAATATATATAGTTATAGACTTATAGTGATTTAGTTTTTATGATTAATTAGTATAACTATATAATAGTATTAGTATTAGACTATTAGTATAACTATATATTAGTAATATTAGTTGTGATGAATCAATGATTTAGTATAACTATATTCTACATTACTATATTAGAGATTAGAGTATCAGTATTAATATAAATATTTAGTATTAGTTATAGCTATATAGCCTATATTGAAATTTAGACTATATAATAGGCTAATAGTATTAATACAACCATATAAGTTATATTGTATAGCTATATATTAGTATTAATTATAGTGATTAGTATAATAATATAATAGTATTAATAGTAGACTATTAGTATAACTATAGTTTATATCAGACTATTAGTATGATGTTTTTTTGATACTATTTTAGACTATTATTATTAGTATAAATATTAGTATTAGTATATATTTACAAATATTAGTATATTAGTTAATAATTACTTAATGGTGAGTTAGTGATAGGATTAGCCCATTAGGTTAGAAAAAATATATATATAAATAATCTATAGAATTATTTATATAAATAATAATATATATATATTTTTTATTCGGTTTGGTCCAGGGTGAAAAACCTTTGGACCGGGACCGGGCCGAATGAATTTAGTCCTATAAAAATTGGACCAAAACCAATTCGGTCCGGTCAATTTCTCCTGTCCGAACTGGCTGAATCTCACCCCTACTTATTTTGTAAAACAATTGATAGGATCTTTGCATGTGTGATGACTTGCATAATTTAATATATTTTACCACCTCTTAACTTTAAACTTTATTCTAATTTTATTTATTTTTGTTGATTTTAGACTTTATTGTTGTTATTTAAATTTTATTTCAGATTTGAAGAAAAATGAAGATCCAAATTTTAAAAGCTTATCGTTTAAGGACTCTCAGATTTAAATGAAGATTTATTTGAATATAAGAGTTGATCACTAGTGCTATTTGGGAATAAAGATCAAGTTAAAATTTTGACGATGCTAAAGATAGAAGAAGACTTCCAAATTTAAAAGGAAGAGAAGTTGGCAAAGAGAAGTGATTTAGATATACTCTATTGGCGTCTACCACCACATGAGAAAGGGTTAAAAAAATAAATAAAAGAAAGTATCAAATTCAAAAAGAGAAAATGACGTGGGAGGCTTAGATTTCATTCTATTTATGGATCTAACTACCTATCATAATAATTACTTGCCAAATTAAAGGTACGTTGGTTTTGACTTGGTCAATGGGTGAAAGATGGAGAAATGGTTTTATTGGGGGCACAAAACACAGAGCTTTATTTTCTTTGGAAATTTGACTTGGGATAGAGATAAAAAGCTGGAAGATTGGAAGAAAGAAAAAATAAAGGCATTTTTTTTTGGCTCTTACATGCACGGACAGAACAACATATGGAGTTTTGAATTTTTTTTCCTTTCGTTGAGGAGGAAGCTACGACTCAGAGGAGGAGATTGCAGACTGCAGCGATGAGCATTTTTCAGTGTTCATTTTTCTTCCATTATTCTAAAAAAAATATATAGTGAATTCGTTTATGTTGAATTTAATTTTTAGTATGCACTAAATTTTCTTTATTCTAGGAAAATAATGTAATCTAGTTCCAAACTATACTTGATTTTCTATGCTAATTTAAAGTAATTCTTTCTTTGTTTGTCTTATTTATTCTGAGTTTATTACTTCTAATTAACTGGTCATTAATTAGATGATTTTAATCTTGTGATTTGCTATCGAAATAGGTAAATATAGAGATTGAAAACCTTGTATGAACCTATGTAGTATTTAAATCATTAGTCTTATTGCTTTCTTGCTTTATTAATTTGCATACTCTTGTGTAAAATGATGAGCAAGAATAATTTTCAATTGACTATCGAAAGAGGCTTTTGGATGAATTAGAGATTTGCTAACAAATAGAAAGAATTAAATTCAATTAGTTAGATGAGTAAAGCATAGTGAGGGATTAGGTAAAATCGATTTTCTAAAAATTTTCTTTCCAATTAATTTGATTTTCGAACATCATTTTTCTTTTCCTTTGCATATTTTTCTTTGAATTGATTTTATTTTAAATTGCAATTACAAAAATTTTAGTGACTTCTTTAAATAAAATTGAGATTAGTATAATTTCGGTATTTGTCAAAAGTAAATTACCAATCCCTGAGGACGATACTCTTCTCATCACTTTACTATAAATTTACGATACTGTGCACTTGCAGTTTTGCACTGATCAATGTGCTCCATTTCTTTAGTTTTAACATGCATATATTCAACTTATTAGTGGTCTAATCAAGTCCCCCAACAGAAGGGGAGAATGAGACCATACTTCCTCAATCACATATTCACAATCATCATAACTAGACTAGTAAGCTTCAAAATGACATAAACTATGATAAGCTTTTATCTGTTGGTTACTAGATTGAGTGGTAAGCAATATTGGACACCGATCAGAATAGGAAGAAACCAAAACCTGGACATCACCATTACCAAATGTTTCACACCATATCTTTATGGCAACAACTCTATCTAGTTTGTCCTTAGTGAAAATGACATCTCTTCTATTATTTGACTATGTAAATTTCCCTTTGGAATAACCCAGATCACTTAGTTAACATTGTACTAAAAGAATCCATTTGCTTTTCACAGTGTCAAGCCCTACTAACTTTTTCTTTATGAAAAGGTACTCATTAAAATCACCTAAGTAGAGACATTACAAAGGTTTCTACAGTGATAAAGTACTCAATACTTGTTTGTTAAGCACAGAACAACCCATCTCTATATTATCATTGTTACAACTGTCACTAACCTTGTTTGGCATGGGTAATTGATTTTCGAATAGATCCTGAGATGACCCCTTCGAATGAATATCCACAAACCTACCAATCCCAGCACTTTGAAGAGGGCTAGAAGCCTTGAGCCAAAAGCCATATTGCTCAAAGGTTGGTGATCCTGAAGGAATTGAAGCCCCATTTTGTGGACAACCCAACCCATAGTGTCTAATCATACCACAATGAAAGCAAAAGCTGGGAAATCTTTCATACTTGAAAGATATAAATATGCGCTTCCCATCCAAGAACATCATCTTCCCCCTGACTAAAGGTTGCCTTAAATCAATTTCAACAAGCATATGCAAAAACCTTCCCCGCCCATTACCATGAATATCAACCTCCACATGTAGCACATTACCAATAGGAGGTCCAAGTTTAAAATCAATTTCAGAGTTCATACATCCAAAAGGTAAATAATGCAATATTACCCAAAGGAACATATGAGAAAAAGACATACCAAAGGCTGGAGTGATACCATCAAACCACTTCAAACAAACAATATTTTGATCGAATAACCACAGTTGCCCATCCCAAATACAATCTAACTCATAAACAGAAGCAAATTAAAAAATGAAATTGTTTTCACCCACTTCAACAATGTTAATTGTAGCCTCTGTTTTCCAAACTTTATCATAGTAGTTTCGAAGGCATCACTTTTGATGCGCTTTCAGCCATGATCTTACCAATTAAACAATACTTCCCGAGCTCCAACCTAGACTGAATATCATCCCCCAACACTAAAATTTCATGTTGTTCAGATTCTGTGAGTCTTAGTTTATCCCAAATATGCATAATGTCATTAGCCATAATCACAAGAAACCAACTAAGAAGAGAAAATAACAGACTTCAATGCAAGAAAAGTTGCCCTTGGCAAACTATACCTTTCACTAGATTGTGAAAGAATCAACTTTCTCCTCACTCAACCATGAGAGAAAGACCCAGACCACAAAAGAAAAAAAATTGTCACCGTAATAGGCAAATTAAGTAATCATTGGTATCAAAAAGAAGACTTTATCCCAATTGAAACATGACTTCCAAATTGCCATTCAAAAGTTCAAGTTTTATACTTTAAACCTTCATCCAAAAGATACCATAACACCATTTCATGCTCCAAAAGTTACAAAATGTATCATCCAAGCATTGCCTTAACGTATGCCATTAGTAGCACAAACATTTCTATGAAGAATATGATAAGTTTAGCTCTTTTGTCAAAATTGAGCTCCTTCTCAATCATCTTTGACTAGGTCAGTTTGCTCCTTTCCATCTTGCCTGATCACTTTCGGTCTTGTTACAACTTCTATCCTTGAAATCTTAGTAAGTTATGCCATAAACATAGACAGAGATAACATAAACAAGATTAAGGTAAATGTGGCATCCTGTTCCTCAATAAAGGACCACCTAAGGATTCATGGAGCCAGGGACTCTAGTCGGTCGACAACAACTTGAGAGCCTCTAGCATCACACGGCACAAGTTTTATCAAACCACAATACCAACTTGAGAGCATCTAGTTTTAGTCCTAAACAAACTTTTGCATGTATAAAATCATTCCATCAAAGATCTAAACCAATATTCTCCAAAAATAAACTCTTAACACATAGATCAAAGCCTCAAGAACAACATATATGAAGATCAAAGCCATTAGATCTATCCTTGGGATTTATGGGCATTGGGGCAATTCTTAGGGACTGTAATGGCCAAGTCCTTGGCACTATCCGAGCAAGAAGAAATTTCAACTTATCCCCCTTTACTGCTGAAGTTTATGCAATGATGATGCTCGTGTTATTCTGCAAAGAGGCTAGTTTTCATCCTATCATTTTTGAAGGGGACTAACTTCAAGTGGTGGAGAGAATGCAGAAGACAACAACTAACTGGAGTCAAGGTGGTCTATTCATTGAGGATACAAAACAGGTTTTACAAGAGTTTGTTTCTTGGAGCTTTTGCCACACTAAGAGAGATTCGAATATGGCAGCCCACCAGCTAGCCAAGGATGCCCTATTGAATGAGTGTGATCTCTATGAATTAGAGAAGATACCTAATTGTATTAGACATGTTATTCAATTAGACCTTTGTAATAGTATGTTTAATCAATGCAAGTTATCTTGAGTTTTTTTTTTTTTTTTTTTTTTTAAAAAAAAAGGCCATTAGATCAAGTTTTAATAACTAAAAGTCACAACTTCACCAAAACAGAAATTGTTTTGTGACTTTTAGTTTATAACATTTCAAAATCATGCAAAAGTCTTTTCTAAAATATTAACATGCTATGAATCCAAATTTAACTTGTATATAAACATGTTAAAACTTCACCACCAAAAACATCAAAAAGCTTTCAAAGTTTCATACAAACATCAAAACTGTCTCCACTAAAGGTGAATTCAGTCCGGTCTATTCAGTCCATAGCGGGTGTTTGGGACAGGACTGAAAGTTTCGATCCAACATATTCCCACCTTAGACCAGACTGAATACCCCTATGGACCGGACTAGACCATTAGACATCGGCTCGGTTGGTCTGGCCAAATAACAAATTGGCCAATTTCATGTTTTTTGGCCAAACTATGACATTTCTAAATAGATTTCAGCCACATGACATTTTATCCCATTTTCAGCCCAAAATTTATTTATATACAAAAAATAGGAAAAAAGAAATTGAACAAGATGCAATATGCAATATGCCAATAACATCCAAACTCTTAATAAAAGAAAAAGGAAAAATATACATAAAAGTTGTCTATATGGACCATACCCATCCAAAAAAAAAAAAAGTTATCAATCATACTAATAAAATTAGAAACAAAAATAGAGAAAAAGAAATTTTAAAAAAATCCCTAATCATCCAAACTCCAAATAAAAGAACAAATAAAAAAAAAGTAAGGGTAATTGACACATAAAAATTATTACAATCCGGGCATTTAACCACAACCCACATACTTATAAAATAATATTATAAATTACATATATTACATATGACTAAATGGTAATAAAAAAGAAAAAGAAATGACTGAATGAAAATGAGGCCATAACTCCAACTCCAAGTCTCTAAAAGTCGCAAAAATGATTTTACTGCAAAAACATAACAAACAAATATCTTAGTTTTAAATTTTTTTCCTTGCTAACAAAAATAATTAGTATAGTAGCATATTCTTCTCACCTTAATCATTTGCAATGGGTGTAGACATTATATTCGACGCCTCCATAGAATTTTCAACCTCCCCAACAAGTTCTGTACATAAAAGAAAAAAGAAAATAAATTATATAAATTTACATACCAAATAAATAATTGATTCATGAAAAGATATAAAAGAAAATTAATTTGTTACTTACCCATATCTAGCTGCTTCTCAAATCTTCCACCTCATCTTATAAAGTTCAAAGGCTACTTGGAATAGAAGAAGACTGAAGCCAATTCTGTGCAAATAAGGCCCTCTACCATCGTCAGATACAAACTACTTTGAAAAGTATCAAGTACACGACCTGCCATGCTAAATATTGATTCAAAGGCCACTGTAGATACCAATATTGCAAAAGCATTGCGTGCAACTTTTGAAGTACGCGATATCTAATGAAATTAACCTTCAAATAAGTTCCTCACAATTTTTGACTTGGTATCTATCAACTTTTGACTTACTTTCCAAAGATTTTTAGACTATAACCATTGCTTAAATAAGGCCAACCTCAATGCGTTCCTATTCTCAAGTCTACTACCTGTAGTATTTACATCTTCGCATGGAGTACTTGTGTGCTACTGTTATTGACCAGAATTGTTCTTTTCTTCAATTTCTACATATGCATCATACATATGGGTTAAAACACCTTTTCACTTTCAAACTCAAATCAACCGCTTTTGTTGGATCATGGACATGCATTGGTTCTAATGAAAACTTAAGATATTGCATCTTGTACTGAGGATCAAGAATAAGCCTAAAATACAACAATATATTCATATTATCAAAGTTGCCCTAATATTTTTCATATTTTGTTTCATATTTGTTACCATTAATCCCACCACGGGGCTTGCTTCTTCCACACTCTATATCAATCGCATCTTGAATTGTAACTAACTCTGTAAAAAAAGAGTTGCATGTTACATATTGACTCTCAAGAAATGTAAAGTTGCATTAGAAAATAGTTGAAAAAACCTCACAAACAACCTTACCTTCTCCCAATCATCATTGTTGAGAGGCCATAACTTCTTTGACATTCTCCTCATCTCATCATCATCATTATCATCATCATCTCCAACACTAGGAAGGAACCCCGAATCTTCTTCCTCTACCCGTTCAAAAACCTTTTAAAGATTTTTAGCCCTCTCCAACAAAAGATAGATGAAGTTCCACTTAGTTGGTACATCTAGGCAAATATAACTTTTGCACGTAATCTCTTCTAATTGTATACACGACTTAAATGCACTCCACCTTTAAGGGGACAATTTAACGTATTTCACAACACCTCTTACATTAACAATAGACTCATCATATTCTTTCAACCCCTCGTGGACAATCAAGTTTAAGATGTGGGCACATCATCGAACATGCAAGAATTCATATTCCAAAATAGTGTCCTTGATATACTTGGTTTTCTTTTTAAAAATAGAAACTGCTCTATTATTAAAATTTTCATTATCAAGAGTTATTGTAAGTATTTCCAGTCGCGCTCAATCAAGCAAGCACATCTCTATGGCCCTACCAAGTGTATCACCCTTGTAATTTTCAACTAAAGAAAAAGATAAGATCCCCTTGTGTAGATTTCAATAAAGTGTGCCACGAGACACATATAATTGAAGTTTTGCATGGATGTCTATGTATCCTTGGCAAGGGAAATCCATTGCCCTTTAAGAGCACTTCTTAACTTATTTTTTTTCCTCAAATACACGTTATAATAGTCATTGGCAACCGTAACAGGGATAAGATTCCTACCCACTTAGGTTGAACAACAAGCATAAACTCTTTAAAACCCTCTCATTCAGCAAATCTAAAGGGCAACTCATCAAGAATAATAATCTAGGCTAAGACTTGTCTGCAAGCCTCAACACTAAATTCTATAGGAACAAGTCCCCCACTACCACTTCCTCTATCCTTAGCTTACCAACCTAAAGTTGTTTGAGACTTATCTATCTTATTAAACAAATATTTCTTATATTGTTTTTGAATGAGATACTTTATGGATTTTGTACCATTGGCCTTCGTATCACATGCATACGAAGCACCACAGTAAATATATGCAGCCTAGGTTTTAGTTGGATCACCTTTTGGTATTATTGTGAAGTGATCCCAAACCATTGACCTAGTTCTACCATTGCTAGGTCCACTAGCGCTTGATTTAGTACTTGCATTAGGTGGGAGTGAAGGAATGTCTTGCCCTTGTGTTGAGTCTCCCAGAATCGATTCTTTTGAACTACTCATCTAAAACACAATCAAACAAAACAAATTCATAACTACAATAAGTGTACTAACTGTTAATTATAAAAAATAAGTGCAACTTAACAAGTAAGTGTAATTAACTGTTAATAAAAAAAGTTACAAACAAACTAGACAAAAAAATAGATTCATAAATATAGAAAGAAATTGTTTAACAGTGGCTGTTTGGGCTACTAAAGGTGGCTACGGGTATGGATCTGAGCAGGGGAAGGTTTGGTCGTGGTCCTAGAGTGGTGACCTCATGGCGGTGTCGAGGTGGCACACAGAGAAGGCACTGTGGTCCGTGGAGGTGTTTTGGGCTGTGTATGGCTAAACTAGGAAATAGAAAGGGAGGAGCTGTGGTGGCGAGTTGGTGGCTGGACAGTGGCAGATCGGGCCGTGAAGTGAAGGATAAGTCGTGAGAGAGTGGGGAAGAGTGAGGGCTGTGGGTAACTCAGTTGGACATGAAGATGGTTGGGGAAGGTCGTGGTAGTGAGACGATCATGGTGGTGGTAAGGTGGCATGGTTAGCGGTGCACGATGGTGAAACCATGTGTGTGTGTGCGTGTGACCCATTGGAGAGAGAGAGAGATAGGGTGAAAGGAGATCATGGAAATGAAGCCCATGGAGTGAGGATTCTGTTGGTGGTGGTCAGAGGCCAAGCTAGCCATGCATGGTGGTGCTACGGTAGAGAAATGGGTGTGAAACCCATTTTAGAGGTGATGCCGTGGAGGGAGGAGGAGGGTGCCGTGGTGTTCACCGGTGGGAGGAGAAGCCGCACTAGTGGAGGGGGAAGTAGCAGCACGTCAGGTCCAAGGGAGATAGAGGAGAGAGAAGGAAAAGGGAAAAAGTGAGGGAAAAAAGAGAGGGGCTTGGGTATTTAATCTAGACCATTCATTTCGGGATCTTTAAAACAATCTAACAGTGAGTTTAAATACTAATTTGAAAATGCTTAAGTGTTTTATTTAAAATAAAACACTGAGAGGAATTAAGTCTCGTTAATTAATTTAAATAAAACACTAAAGTTTATAAAATAATATTCCATCATCATTAATTAAAATGATGAAGGCTCGTTAATTACTTGAAGAGAATAAAATCTTTTAAATTAATTTACAGTTTTCAACATAAATTTAAATCTCTTAATATTTTTAAATGACTAAAATATTTTAATTTAAATAAATTTTCACAATTATAATATTTTTAGAGCTCATCAAAATATTATAATTGTGTTATTTAAAAACAAGTTTAGTCTAATAATACTGGAAATATCACATATAAATATTTTCAAAATATTTAAAATATCCGTAAGCTTTAAAATATCGAACTTGCCTTAAAATCCGCTTTGTATCTTGTGACGCCCCCAGATCCCCATGCACAGACACGAGGAAAACAAGGCGTCCAGATGGTGACAACACGGGTCACCATCCTAACGACGAGTGCCGAGTGTGTGTAAAAGCAACAAACGTGCACGAAGAAATACGCAGCGGATAGCAAAGTCATAAAACTAAGTACCAGAAATTTTTTCTTAGTTTAATACAAAGCTGTTTAAAACATACATAATAAAATATTACAAACCACAAATAATGTTTCAAAACTAACTACAAGGCATAAATTCCAACTCAATACCCCGGCGGAGCCGCATCCTCGGGCTCAGCCTCCTCCTCCTCGATCTCTGCACCAAAATCTACGGTACCAAAATGGTGCTGCAGGTAAGTAAGATCCAAATACCACTAGATAAAGAACATATTATAACTCAAATAATATGCATGAAAGAATGCAACGCACATGTCCCATAAAACAACATTTTTCCATGCACACCAAAAGTCTCATTTGTCCCAAAACCTTTCCTTTAAACTTTTCCTTTTCATTATCCCCGATAATGGCCCCAAAACCAGACTCGCCATTTTCCTAGAAAATGGCCCATTAACCAAAACATCAGTGCACCGTAGGCGGGAATCGCAGGCGGGACTATACCACCATCCCTACGCGTGCCTTTGACTCAAACCAGTCAATCCAATCGTTCACATATATCATAAATCAGTCCTCGCTTACAAGCCCAGTTTTCATTCACAACCACATGTATATGCATGCAATTACACGGAAACCCGATTTTCCCTTTTTAAACATGAAAATGTGTGCACTAAACAAAAGGGAAATGTGTACACTAAACAACGCAAACATCAAGGCACAAATATCTTAAACAAATATCAACATCAACCAAACAACTCCGTCCTCAATCCATCCGACCCCCGAACTCCTCGGACTCAGTCTGGAATCAACCAACCAACCAGATAATTTATTGTATGAGCAAAATATATTTAAATCTAAATGTAGAGTTTGGAAAATACTTACAGCACTATACGGTATTTTTTGAAAGCTTGCGGCGTTGCAAACGGCGGATGAAAAGCAACGTAACAGTGTAATTTACACTGTTGCTGTGGGTAATAAATTACCCACTTTCGAACGGGGACAAACCAAGGCACAAAATTGATAGGGAAAGGTCTTGAGATGTTTATGAAGCTAAAGGAAGTGAGTTTTGGCCGTGGGTGGTGGTGGAAACGGCGGTGGAAGCGGAAAAAGGGGCTGATCGGAGTTGAGCTCGTGCGAGCTGCTCCGGCAACGAATCGGGGCCGAAATTAGGTGGGTTAGGACGGCAAGAGGTAGGGGAAGAAGCTGTGAAGAGATGGTGGCCGAAGGTGGTGCGACGGCGCCGAAAACGGTGAAAAACCGTGCGGCTTGGAGGAGCTCGTGGTGGCTAACGGTGGTTCGGATGGAGGTGAAACTTGGTGGGGATGTTCACCGGTGAGAGGGGAAGAAAACTGGGTGGGTGGTGTAGGCCACGCCGCCGGCGAGCGACGGTTCTGGGTGGAGAAAGAAATCGGCAACAGGGAAGAAAACAGGGCAGGGGCAGCAACTTCCAGGGGCTCGTGGCGGCTAACGACTAGTCCGATGGCTCTGAAAATTGGTGGGGATGATCTCTGGTGGGAGGGGAAGAGAATGGCGGGGGTGGTGTACGACACCTCCACCGGATGTCAGAGAAAAGGCCGGTCGAAGAAGGGGCGGCGAGATGGAAAAAAGAGAAGGGAGAGCACGGGGAGAGAGAGACCGAGCGGAAAAGAAGAAGAAAAAAGAAAGAAAAGAAAGAAAAAGGAAGGAAAAGAAGAAAAAAGAAAAAGGAAAAGGGAAAAAGAAAAGAGAAAAGAAAAGAAATGAGGTCCAATCCTCACTTTCGGGATCCAGAAACTGCTCCGCCGAAAACGATATTAAAAACATAAAACGACTAAAATAAATTAAACACCACATCAAATAAAATAAAAACCAATTAAAATACATTAATTTAAAATAAATAAACCAATATATTAATTAAATTAAAAACATTCCTTAAGTGAAAATACACGTAAAAGTGGGTCATCACATATCTTTTAAAATATGCCATCGAGGCTCGTAATTAAAGAAGAAAGAAGGAACGGGTTATTACACTATAGTCTTGTGCTCATGACATGCTATAAATTAAATAAAAATAGTAAGAAAATTAAAGGTTATAAAATATAAAATTGGCTCTTCAAGAGCTTAATAATGTAACACTTGTGTCCTTGTGGTGAGACTTTTAGAAAAAATGATTTTAGAAAATAAGACGAGAATTACTGACTTTTTAAAACCTTTTCTCTTCCTTCCCAGGATATAAAAGACTCTATAGGTAGGATTTAAAATTTTCATTTACAAAGTTAGGAGAAAGTTTTGCAGCAGAAATCATTTATTAAAAATAAAAAGTCCTTTTACAAAAGTGGTTTTTCATAAAAATCATAAAATATAAAAAATCCTAAGCTTCCATCTCCTTTTACTTGGGCCATGTCTATCCTAAAACTTCACTCTCATTTTGTTCTTGGGTGGGGCACACATAAAAATAAAATAAGTCGAATACTTAGTAAGTACTATTTCATGTCGTAAAAAATATAAGAACATACATTCTTACTCATACATATACTTTACATAACATGCTTTCTTTTCCTTAAAAGATTACAAGGTGGAGTTTTTCTTTTAAAAACGGTTTTCATTTCTTAAAACATCACCCACCTTGTACTTTCATTCATAAAACTGAAACCTTTCATACATCCATTTTTCTTATCACTTTTCCTTGGCTGGTACACACTATTACGTCCCGTGTGTTGGGGTTAGCGGTTTTTTAGACCTAATTCTGCCTGTGACCGTGGGTTGGGAATCCCTCAGTTAGAAGGCAGCACTGGGTGCATTACTGGTCATACTTACCGAGCATTGCAATCTGTCCAGTTTTTTGGTACCATCATTCATCAGTCATGGCCGTTACATAATTTCATACATTAAAAACATTCATTCTTTCATACATTATAAACATTCATCCTTTCAGTCATTTATGTTCCTTTCATTATTTCCTTTCATTTCTTTTATGCATTAGTTCATTTCATAAAACATTTTTCATAACATAAGACGTAAAACCTCATCATTCATTTCATGGAACATACATATAATAAATACTAACCATTCACATGCATACAATTATTTCTTGGGTGCATAAAAAGTGGTTGCCAAAGAGGTCCAATACATACGTATATTTAGAACTTATACGTTAGCATAGATTCATGAAACATTTTCATTCTAAGAAAATTTTCCTTTCTTTTCATTTTATAAAGAAATCTTTTCATAAAAGCATTTATAAAACATCCATTTTCATTTTCATACTTTTTGAAAACTCTAAAAGAATATGAACGTAATACTTACCTAGACTCCATGCTAAGTACATTTCATCCAGTCTGTTCATGTGCGTGTCAAATGGAAACCTACACACATTCATATCCTCACGTCATTTCTTTTCTATTTAAAAGAACACTAAACGTAAAACTTGTATAATAAACTAGCTGTAACTCTTAGTCCATTGTACTCCACATGACTTTAACCTCTCATTAGTCGTCGACTTAGACTAGTCATCATCAAATTAATCTCTTTTAATCATTTACTCACATACTCCTTCATGACATCCCTATTTGTACAAACTTACACCTCTAGATGTTCTAAATATCCATTCACTTCACTTACACGTTTCATCATCTAATCTTTGAAGGATAACCGTTTTCATCAATCTTAAGCCTAGACTACGAATCTAGAAATCCCAACTTCATCTTCTAACTAATAAAGTGAGCTTTCAGGCTTCATTTTGAATCTCCAACAATTTATTAATGGGTCTACAACTTAGTCCCAACTCACCATAAACACAACTGCAGTCATAGTATCAATTTTTAGAAAACAACATTCCCCCCTACATAATCCAATCCCACATAAATCCTAAGTCCCAATTCTTTTCCTCACATTCAAATGCATAACACAAACTGACCCAAAGATACATCTACTATCCACCAACATACAAGTCTTATACCCTTTTATCACCTAAGATCAACATGCAATTCATTTAAGTATTCAAAATACCATCCATACATACTATCCTCAAAGTACGTACTCTCCTAAATACACACCATCTTCTCCCTTGAAATCACAACCAATACAGTCAATTCAAAGTCCAAATAAAACTCCCTACATATAGCCACACAATCAATAGACCAAATTCTGCCCTTATCGATTTCACATCAGCTCCATTTAAATGAAATCCAACAAGTTCACAAAACACAACGGAACTCTCTTGAAAATTCATGCACATAGTCATACTCATACTCAATACATGTCCCTATCACTTAACTCAATAGACGATAACTAACACCATCACATCACAATTTGCTCATTAATCCTCATCACTTCACAATACAAGAGCCACATCATAACTTCATCGTACATATACACACTTACTCCTCAATCACAGTCTCGACCACACATTCACAAACACGTGGCTTCATAACCTCAACCATTGGTCCATAAAGTCCAACACCACATTGAAATCACACATCTAATCCTGGCACTTCACAAAAGTGCCCAAAACTTCATCTTACCCAGTCACAACTACTCTGTTCACATATCACAACACATCACACCAAACAACACTTCACAGTACCAATCAAACTTCACAACACAATACATATTCCACAATCTCCATGCTTCACCTATTTCACCATCACAATCCCAACCACCTCACTTCTTCCAAGTCCACCATAATCAACTCAATCATTATATATATACATATATTCAAACACAATCACATAAACATAATATTTATCCATGTAAGGGACAAAAATTATACCCTAGTGGAGGAACTGAGCTGGGTAGTGACAGCTCTCCGTGGTGCAGGGGACAGAGGTAGTGTCTAAGGGAGGTGGAGCTTGGGGCATGGGCCTTGCATGGAGGAGAAAATAGGGGCTATTTTGCTTGCTGGCCAGGGCAAGGGTTGTATGGGGTAGAAGAGTGAGGGGTGGTGTTTGTGGGTTGTAGTGAAGCATGAGGGTGGATTGGTGGCTCAAGGTGGGGCTCGTGATGGTGGTGGCTGTGGCTTGGGGTGGCACACAACATGGAGGTACATGGATTTGCCTAGATTCGAGAGGGAGAGAGAGAGAGCATTGATATAAGAGCGAGGGGGCTGAGAGGGAAAGGACTCATGGTGGCTCAACAACGAGGAAACCACTCGTGGTGGCACTCACGATGGCTGTGGGCGGCGATGTACAGTGGGTACTTGGTTATGGTGAGATAGGTGAGTGAGATAGAAAGGTCTTTAGTGAGGGGTGAGGTAGAGCTTCGGTGGAGGGTTAGGGACTGTCGGATGGAGGTGGTGCGGTGTGAGAACCCAAACTTTGCCAAGTCCCTGTCCCTATCTTATTCAAAGGATTTATTTTAGTTATTGAAAAATGATCAAGTATCAAAGGAGAGCGTTAAGGTATATTGTATTTTTGGACCCTAAAGAGTTTTGAGTTTAGAAAGCCATAAGAGACAGGAGAAGAGGAAGCCCAATAAGGCCCATGTGGATTTCAGCCAACTAGGTTGAACTTAGAGTTTGGAAGCCCAATGTGATTTCTAAAGATAGGTGTAGGCGCCATGTTGAAGTATATGGCTCCTATACTAAAAGTAGACAGATGGCAGAGTGTAGCGTAGCAGAGTGACCCTAATTGACTGATATGGGGGCTATTTTTGTAATTTTTATAAATATGTCTATACATCTAGGGTTAGTATAAATATACATTATGTAAGCCTAATTGATTGATAGAAATTTTGGGCCGCTTGCTCATTGTGGATGTAGGCACATCGTCGAACCACGTTAAATCTCTGTGTCGACTTATATTTTTCTCTTTTGATCATTTTGTACAATTCATTTGTAATTGCTGCATGTTTCAAAACAACTGGTATCAAGAGTTCAAGTCACGATGTCTAGGATCTCTTATGTAAAGTTCGACATGGTCAAGTTTGACGGATCTGGAAATTTCAGATTATGGCAGAGGAGGGTGAAGGATCTGTTAGTGCAGCAGGGCATGGTGAAGGCGTTATATGGAAAGCAAACAGTAGGCATGGACGACATGGATTGAAAGGAATTGGAAGCGAAGGTTGTGGAGACTATCAGGCTTTGTTTGGCTGATGACGTGATGTATCATGTCATGGATGAGGAATCACTGGCGAAACTTTGGTTGAAATTGGAAAGTTGGTATATGTCCAAGTCGTTAACGAACAAGATCTATCTTAAGCAGAAATTGTATGGTCTTAAGATGTTAGAGGGCTCGGATCTGAGCTAACATATCAATGTGTTCAACCAGATCATTAGTGATTTGAGGCTGGTTGATGTGAAGTTTGAAGACGAAGACAAGGCATTGATTCTGGTAAATTCCCTACCAAATTCTCCTATGTACGAAAATTTTGTTACAACTCTAATGTAGGGAAAAGAAACTTTTGAATTGGAGGAGATCACAAGTGCTCTGTTAGGTTTTCATAAGAGAAAGTAAGCTAGTGATGAGAATTCACAAGGTGAAGGGTAACCAGGAACATGGGAGAAACAAGTCCTAGAGGGGATCGACTAAAAATAAAGCTCGATCTAAATCCAGGAAGAGGAAGGACATAACATGTTTTAAGTGTGGGACAAAGGGGCACATAAAACGGGACCGTCCAGAGAAAAAGAAGGGGAATACAAAGAATAAAGAGGGTCCATCAAAGTCTACGAATGTAATGGAAGAAGAAGACTCAGAGAGCGGTGACGAGGATATGTTTTCTATTTCATCCAATTCAGATCGTCTTGCAGATTCTTGGATTCTGGATTTAGTATGTTCTTATCACATGACACCCAATGAAGATTGGTTTGACACCTATAGGTTGGTAAATTCTGGTTCTTTTCTGATGGGTAACGATGCTTCATGCAAAATTGTTGGAATAGGAAATATCAGAATTAAAATGTTTGATGCTGTTGTTAGAACGTTGTGTGATGTTAGACACATATCGGATCTAAGGAAGAATCTAATTTCATTGGGCACTTTAGATTGTAATGGGTATAGTTACAAATTTGCAAGTGGAGTAATGAAGGTGAGTAAAGGTGTCTTAACAGTGATGAAGGCGCACAAACTATCTGGAAATATTTATACACTGCAAGGTACAATAGTTGTAGGTGGAGCTGCAACTGCAGAGTCTGAGTCAGATTGTAAAGTCTTATGGCATATGTGGTTAGCCCATATGGGTGAGCTTGGGATGATGGAACTTCATAAGAGAAATCTATTGAAGGGTGTCAAAACTTGCAAGCTTGATTTCTATAATTATTGTGTTCTTGAGAAATAGAATAGAGTGCAGTTCAAGACAGGAACACATAAGACAGAGGGGATTCTTGACTATGTTCATACAGATGTTTAGGGGCCAGTAAGGGTAGCATCAAGGGGAGGACATATGTATTTTGTGAGTTTTATTGATGACTACTCACGAAAAGTTTGGGTGTACTTCATGTAACACAAGTCAGAAACGTTTGCCAAGTTCAAGTTGTGGAAAGCTGGAGTAGAAAACCAGACAGGGAGGAAGATCAAATGCCTCAGGTTCGACAATGGTACTGAGTACACAGATTCAAAGTTCAAAGAGTTGTGTGAGTAGCATGGGATTAAAAGACACTTTATAGTATGTAAGACACCACAACAGAATGGTGTGGCAGAAAGGATAAACAAAATAATAATTGAGAGAGTTCGGTGTCTCAGGTTGAATGCAGGGTTTGCAAAGAACTTCTGGGCAAAAGTAGTAAATATGGCATGTTTCTTGATTAACAGATCATCGAGGGTAGCACTGGATGGGAAAGTAGCATAGGAGGTGTGGATAAGCAGTGCAGTAGACTACTCTGGTTTGAGAGTGTTTGGATGTCTAGCCTATGTGCATGTTTCTAGTGAGGAGAGATCCAAGCTTGTTGCAAGTCTAGATAGTGTATCTTTCTGGGGTGCAGAAACAGGTAAAAGGCTTCAAGCTCTGGGATCCGAAGGTAAGCAAGGAGGTATTAGTAGAGATGTGGTTTTTTATGGAAAAAACCATGTTACAACGTACTCAGGAAGAAGAGAAACAGGTGCCCAAAAATTACAGCACCAATGAGCATGTGGTGCAGGTGGAGCTAGAAAACCATGGTAGAGAAAATAATGTTCAGAATGCAGATAGTTCTAGCTCAGGAGAACATCAGCATCACAATATAGCTATAGACAGGCCCATAAGCACTATCAGACCACCTTCCAGGTATGGTTTTAAGGATTTGGTTTCTTATGCACTCATTACTAGTAGTGGGGATCCTACTACTTTTCAGGAGGTAGTACACAGTCAAGAGAAAAGTAGATGGATGAATGCTATGATGGAGGAGATGGAGTCTCTGCATAAGAATCAGACATGGGAGTTGGTGGAGCTTCCAGAGGGGAAGAGAGCGATAGAGTGCAAATGAATGTATAAGAAGAAAGAAGCAGTATCAAAAAAAGAGGGGAAAAAGTTCAAGGCTCGTCTAGTAGCAAAGGGTTACTCACATAGGAAAGGGGTTGACTATGGTGAGATATTCTCTCCTATGGTCAGACACACTTCCATCAGGGCAGTGTTGGGTTTTGGTAGCATATTTTGGTATGCAGATGGAGCAGATGGATGTAAAGACAGCTTTTCTTCATGGTAATTTAGAGGAGCATATTTACATGGTACAGCCAGAAGGGTTCA
Organism: Carya cathayensis; assembly: GCA_011037825.1. Lineage (NCBI taxonomy): Eukaryota > Viridiplantae > Streptophyta > Magnoliopsida > Fagales > Juglandaceae > Carya > Carya cathayensis. Next base: position 944,294 of record QGSO01000408.1, read on the forward strand.
ATTAGCCTAGACAGGAACACTTGGTCTGTAAATTGAGGAAATCACTTTATGGGCTAAAACAGTCTCCGAGGCAGTGGTACAAGCGGTTTGACTCCTACATGATCTGGATTGGCTACATGCGATGTAAGTATGATTATTGTGTTTATGTAAAGAGGCTTGATGATGATTCATCTATTTTTCTGTTACTTTATGTGGATGAGTGAGGTCAACATGTTAACGACTTTGTTGAGTAAAGAATTTGACATGAAGGATTTTGATGCAACCAAGAAGATTCTTGAGATGGAGATTTGCAGGGACAGAGCTTCCAGGTGATTATGACTATCTCATCATAGCTATGTTGAGAAGGTGTTAGACAGGTTTAGCATGGGTAATGCAAAACCAGTAAGTACATTGGTGAATCATTTCAGATTGTCTACCTCTCAGTGTCTGAAGACAAATGATGAAATTCAAAACATGTCAAAGGTTCTATATGCCAGTGTAGTGAGGGTGCTTGACGTATGCTATGGTTTGTACAAGACCAGATTTGGCACAAGCTATCAGTGTGGTGAGCAAGTTTTTATCAAATTCAAGATGACAACATTGGGATACAGTCAAGTGGATTTTCATATACTTGAGGGGTACTACAGACTATGGTATCATGTTTGGCAAACAATAGGGTGATCCTTTAGTTTTGGGATATGTGGATGCAGACTATGCAGGGGACTTGGATGACAGGAGGTTTACCACAGGTTATGTATTCACTCTTGTGGGTGCGCCTATTTGTTCGAGGTCCATGGTTCAGTCTCCAGTTGCACTATCTACTACTGAGTTAGAATATATGGCAATGGCTGATGCTGCCAAGGAAGCTTTGTGGCTTACAGGGTTGGTCAAGGAGTTGGGTATTCAGCTAGGTGGAGTTTAGTTGCATTGTGATAGTCAAAGTGCCATTTATTTGGTAAAGAACTAGGTGTATCATGCGAGAACCAAGCACATAGATGTGAGGTTTCACAGGATCAGGGAATTGGTTTCTTCTGGTGAACTTTTGCTTGAGAAAGTTCACACTTTTGAGAATGCAGCAGACATGTTGACAAAGCCTGTTACCAAAGATAAGTGCAAGCATTGATTGGACTTGATTAATGTCTCCAGGTGCTAGATGGGAGACGTCCCAACCTATTGTCCCAGGTGGAGTCTCAGGATATGCTTTCTTTTCTCCTAAGGGGTGGATATTTGCCAAGGTGGAGATTGTTGAAGTATATGGCTCATATACTGAAAGTAGGCAGATGGCGGAGCATAGCGTAGTAGAGCGACGACAACTGGTTTTTGGGATTGTTTGGGACGCTGATTAGGTTAGGGGTGCAGGGGCGATGCCCCCTCGATATGGTACGGAGGGTATTTTTGTAATTTTTTTAAATACATTCGTACATCTAGGGTTAGTATAAATACACATTATGTAACCCTAATTGACTGATAGTGAATTTTGTATCGCTCGCTCCATGTGGATGTAGGAATATCATCAAACCACGTTAAATCTTTGTGTCGATTTCTATTTTTCTCTTTTGATCATTCTGTACAATTCATCAGCAATTACCGCACTTTTCACAACATGCCACATAGCATAAAAAGAGTCATTTAGTCTTTTCTAGATAGGAACCTAGGGAATTGGCAAGTGTGACACTTGTCCAACATACAGGAGGTTCTAGAAGGAGTAAGTAAAAGATGAGGTCATCAAGATTAGGGCTTACACACTCACATGCAAGGCCCCATGTTTGTGATGGACACTTGTCAAGCATGTGGGGAGAGAGACCTTTAAAGTTCCAAGGAAGATTGGGTTTTGTGTTTTGACCTTTTTGCCTCCAAGTACATTGAACCTAGACAAGTAAGGAAGGGCATAATGGGAAAGTGAGGCAAGAAAGGGTTTCGGTTGGAGGAGGCCACACGCCACTTCTGAAGAAGACCTTCAGTTTTCCAAAGTGATCCTAGGGAAGAGGAAATGACCCTTTGTCTAAGATACCAAGTGGCATCCGTGCACAAGCCTTTTGCATTTCAAGAAAGGGTGGAGCCTCTATAAAAGGGCATTGCCAAAAAGAGGAGAGGTCTTTTGCTCAACATTTTCAATCTTGTTTCTAAGGATTTTCGGCAACCACTATTTTCTCTCTAAGTTCTTACATTTTCTCACTAGCCAAACACCACCATTTTCGCATACAACCAAGAAACCACTCACCATTTTTCAAATAGGAGCTCATCACTTGAAGGTAAGGATCTTTTTGCTCTTTCATGTTGTTCATGCATGGCCAAAGTGGAGGAACCCATTATCTTCATTTCGGTTTTAGGGTTTTTCTCACAATCACATACTTTCACTCTAGAAACTAGGGTTTTCTCTTTAGGGAAGATGGAACCCGAAGTGTTCTTGGTATTTTGAACGTAGAAACACAAGATTTAAAGGGTTATATTTTTTAGTTTTTACATGGAAGAAGAACTAGGGTTTTGGACTTTCAAGGAGTTTCGGCCCTAGGGTTTTGTTTTGAGAAAAAGGATTTTGAAAATACCCCTACACTCACGTTCACTCACATTTTTGGAATCTAAGGTTTTTGTGTATTGATTTTTAATAGGCTACGTTGTATTTTCAGATTTTGCTACTATTATCGTTGGACTTTTATAAGTAAACTTCCAACTTTCTTTGGATAACACTTGTACATATTTTGTGAACTTTTGTTTGATATTTCATTGCTTGAATCTTGCTATATTGTGGAATGTATATTCAATTTTGATATGAAGATGAAATGCCATGTTTGGATGATGGTTTGTTGAAGTGTATTTCGTATATGTCACGATTAGGGTTTTGGTTTTGACATGTATATCTGCTATGTATACTTGTTTTGATCTATGAACATGTAAAGGCATGTGAATAAGAGTTGTGATGATGAAAATCCATGTTGGATGTGACGCCCCCAAATTCCGCTTGGGATTGAACGGACATTTGAAGCATCGAGACATGCAACACAAGGTTACCTGCCCCCGTTCATGACATATAAGATGCAATGTTCCTAACATGCATCTAGCATTATGCAATATTCGCAGCGGATAATCTTTTTCTTTAGCAATACTATGCACCAAACTAAATATATCCCAAATACTTGAAATATAATTCATACATAAAGACATACTAAAAAGCCGTGATCATCACACTAGTCCAAAATGGTTGTGATCAAAAGAATACTTGAGATACAACTCCAAAAGTACAAGTATTAACCTAAGTTAAATACTATACCATCATCAACATCGCACCGTGGCCTAGTCGACCGTATTCAGTTGGTCAGATTCCAATTCTCCTTTGGGTCCTGTAACAAGATCTACCATTCGGGGGGAATGGTAGTTGGGACTACCACAGTGAGATTTGATTACAAATCTCAGTAAGTTAACATAAAACTCACACACAGGTTAAAAATGCATGCATGGCAGTAAAAGCATAAATGCATAATTATAGTCATACATAAACATAGTATAACTTGACATATAGCATGACTTAACCAGAACTTAAGCGTGAACTGAACTTGACTTAACATGGCATGAACTTAAGCTTAAAACATAACATGAACAAACAACATAACATGAACGTGAAACATAACATGGACTTGAAATATAGCATGAACGTAAACCTGCATAACATAAATAAGAACTTGAAAATAACATAAACTTGAACATAACATGTACGTGAGTATAACATAACATGGACTTGATCTAAAACTTGACTTATCATGTATTTGATCTGAAACTGGACTTAACATAAACTTGGAATCTTATTCAATTGTCTTGATTAATAACGTGCGTTAATACGTACTCCACAGTTGTTGTGGCCCCACGTATTCAAGTAACATAAAACATAATACGTACTCCACAGTTGTTGTGGCCCCACGTATTCTACATGTCACAATTGCTGTGTCTCATGTAGTGTATGCTCCACAGTTGTTGTGGCCCCATACTTCATGTAACATAAAATATAATACGTACTCCACAGTTGTTGTGGCCCCACGCATTATAAGTAACATAAATATAATACGTACTCCACAGTTGTTGTGGCCCCACGCATTATAAGTAACATAAAATATAATACGTACTCCACAGTTGTTGTGGCCCCACGCATTATAAGTAACATAAAATATAATACGTACTCCACAGTTGTTGTGGCCCCACGCATTATAAGTAACATAAAATATAATACGTACTCCACAGTTGTTGTGGCCCCACGTATTCTACATGTCACAATTGCTGTGTCTCATGTAGTGTATGCTCCACAGTTGTTGTGGCCCCATACTTCATGTAACATAAAATATAATACGTACTCCACAGTTGTTGTGGCCCCACGCATTATAAGTAACATAAATATAATACGTACTCCACAGTTGTTGTGGCCCCACGCATTATAAGTAACATAAAATATAATACGTACTCCACAGTTGTTGTGGCCCCACGCATTATAAGTAACATAAATATAATACGTACTCCACAGTTGTTGTGGCCCCACGCATTATAAGTAACATAAAATATAATACGTACTCCACAGTTGTTGTGGCCCCACGTATTCTACATGTCACAATTGCTGTGTCTCATGTAGTGTATGCTCCACAGTTGTTGTGGCCCCATACTTTATGTAACATAAAATATAATACGTACTCCACAGTTGTTGTGGCCCCACGCATTATAAGTAACATAAATATAATACGTACTCCACAGTTGTTGTGGCCCCACGCATTATAAGTAACATAAATATAATACGTACTCCACAGTTGTTGTGGCCCCACGCATTATAAGTAACATAAATATAATACGTACTCCACAGTTGTTGTGGCCCCACGCATTATAAGTAACATAAATATAATACGTACTCCACAGTTGTTGTGGCCCCACGCATTATAGTAACATAAATATAATACGTACTCCACAGTTGTTGTGGCCCCACGCATTATAAGTAACATAAATATAATACGTACTCCACAGTTGTTGTGGCCCCATGAATACACGTAACATAAAATATGGCACCATCGGCGTTAGTGCCTGGCGCGCTCCGGTGACCAGTTACTTAGGCCCCATTCGCAACCTGTTGACTGTACTTCGTCAACCCAGGGAATTTCACACCTATTTAGACACTCCAGCGTGAACAAAGGAGTTCCACTAGGATATTACCCCATCCTAGCATTTAGGGTCGTGATTGACATGAATAACTTAACTTGAACATGATCTGAAACTTATATGAACTTTACATAAGGTGAACCACGCTTGAGTCCGTGGCACCGCATAACATAACTTGTGGTGAACATGCTTAGATCCGTGTCACCCTTAACATAACTTGTGATGAACACGCTTAGGTCCGTGCCATCCTTAACATAACTTGTGGTGAACACGCTTAGGTCCGTGTCACTCTTAAATATCTTATCTTTCTTAATACATAAGATATTATTTAATATCATGAACTTTTCTAACATGGCGTATACTTGTAAATGGCACAATATGATTTAAACATAAACATTCCATGACATACATGTAACATATGACATACTTAACATGGCATACTTATAACATACAACATTGCATGACATAAAAGATTTTGTAACAGATAAATATTCATAAAAGAATAAATCATGCGTAACAGATAAACATGTAATGACATGACATATATGATAACATACATACATAAATTGTAGTTCCCTTACCCATCATACATACACAATAAACTGATAGTAAGTTAGAAGCTAACTTACCTCGATCGTCGCGTTCTATGAGAATAGAGCGCGAAACACGAGGAACTGCACAACAGCTGGAAGAGGAACACTCAAGTCCTTAAGATTTTCAATTCTGAACTCAATTGCCATATTGTGAGCACTTGCAACACTACGGGCAACGTGAGGTTTCACTATACTCGAAAGAGATAATTTGACTTCAGAAAACCTTTGCACTAAAACAAGTTCATTAAAATTATCAATAATAACCAACAAACAATTCCTTTCTCAATCCATATACTCTTAGCCATAGTCAACCACAAGATGACACCAGTCACCCCAGACTATAATCCATAACACCACTGCTTCGGGACACTGTCATACAGTTTCCCAACACTACACCATACGCTCCACACTTCTCTGCTACGCCATCCAACCCTTCGTGACACGCCATCCGGTGTATCACGACTTAGTACAGAGTACACTCACGTGAACTCTCTTCCATTCACACTACAAAACCCATCACTGCGATACACGTCTCACGGTGCATCGCTACGCGACACGGAGTACGCGCTACGCGTACTTCCTTCGCTACAACACTCATCAACACGATGCACATCACACGATGCATCGCCATACCACACGGAGTACACTACATGCGTACTCCCTTCCTTCTACGACCCACATCACTACAGCGCACGTCGCGCGGCGCGTCGCTGCATTACACAGAATACGCTACACGCGTATTCTCTTCACACAACCCGCCGTATCACATCTACGGCATCCATCTCACGCCTATACTTCACAGCACAGTCCACAAAACTACAAAATCAAGCCTAACACTTCACAACCACACTTCGTTTCACAACTACGCAGCGAACTTCACAAACACTAACTACACAGTCTACAGCCAACCAAATCAACTATGTTAAACATAAATAACTAAAGATAGAGGGTTAAGACGAGAGAGATGTGATTGCTGTCGGGAAAGAATCCAAAACTGATAATTTTAGCGGGCTGTTACATTGGAGGACTTGGATCTCTCAGCCAAAGGCCATATTATGGGAATCCAAATTTGTTTTGGGTTCGGATAAGTGTGATTCAAGTATGTTTACAAGTATTCATTATGTGATTGCATGTTCTAAAGTTTTCAAGCCATAATGTGAGATGTATATTGTGAATTGGATCATAAATGTTTTGGGTTATGCATGTTTGCATGAGTATGGTAAAGCGTAACGTCATGCATTCATTTTTCTTGCATTGGAGTCTATGTTTTTAAAAAGAAAAGAGTCAAAGTATGTTTTATAACGACCCCAAATGTTAGGACAGGGAAATGCCATAGCGGAACTCCCTGTTCACTCTGGAGTGTCTAAAGTTGAGTAGAGACCCCTGGTTCGATGAAGTACAGTCGACAAAGGGTTCCTTAAGGAAAGGATATCGGAGCAAAGTTGCATCTAAAACTAGTGGGTTCGCAAGTGAACTGCCATAAAAGAATATGTTTATGTTATGAAGTAGTCACCTCAATCAAATGGATTGTTGGTTGATGCGGTAGCTAGCTGGGAACACATGGGGCTTAGGAGAGCCATGAGGTATCCTTCCATGTGAATCATGAAATGAACAAGGCATTTGAGCTCCATGTTATGATACACTATGACATGCCATGATATGTTATGATATGTCGTGATATGATATGTTATGTTATGTCATGATATGTTACGATGTGATATGATCACAATATGGAAATGTTATGAAGAGATAAGAATGGCATGATATGTAATGACAAGAACAAGAACCCGAGCTCAAATGATATGAACATATGTTAAGAAGTCTAAAAGATGAAAAGATGTTTTATGAAGAGGTTATGTTGCATATGTCAAAGTTTTACATCAAAGTCCATGTCCATGCATTTATTTATGGATTGCATTTATTTGTGGTTTACTTGTATATGTATGTGATATCTACTGTATGTTGACTGTTTACTTGTTGAGATTTCTTGAAATCTCACTGTGACAGTTTCCACTATCATTCCGCACTCGGGATGGTAGAAGTAGTGATAGGCAACCCAAATTCCATAGAATCATGAACTTGATGGCTCCATGATAGAGGATGAGAATACCGTGGACGATCATCATAACTTTACGGTAAATGTTTTGAAGTACACGACCTCACTTTGGAGGGAAATACTAGCTAGCATTAGTGATTCTGAGATTGATTCTACGATCACTAGCCCATCGAATAATTTGAGATTTTTGTATAACCTAGACCAATTGTCAACTTTTCTTAAAAGGGCCTCTGAGTCTTCAGCTAACGCAAAGGAGATAGCAAAGGATTTAGGTCTTTTGGCACCTGAGCCTTCTAAGTCATAGGGAATCTATTGGTGTTTAACTCTGGATGGGGCCGTGGTGATGAGGAAAGTGAGAAACTAAGAACTCTTGATGAAAAGACAATGACTTATGGTTTATTTTGTGAAAATAGTATTTTGATGGTCCCTTTGTTTTGAGAGTTGTTTAAAACAATTATCTATTTGGGAAAAGTTTAGTTTTGAAAGTTTTAAACTTTTGGGATTTTACATTCGGTACCATGATTTATTATTGCCACCGTCCTTAAGTAGTTAAAAAGAATTATCCGAATTATTGTATACTGCTAGATTATAGGTGCATTGCATCTTAACTGTCATGTACAAGGGGTATGTAACCTTGTGTTGATGTCCCGACGCTTCAGTCACCGTCAAATCCCAACCGGAGGCAGGGGTGTCACATGTCGTGACTGAGCAGAGGTGGCATGTGAGAAAGGCAAAATTGGGGAGAGAGAGGCACGAGGTAAGCTTAGGGAAGTTGATCTTCGGTGGGGGTCACTGGTGAGAGAGAGCTCGGATGGTCGGCGGCGTCGAAAGGGGAGGGTTGCCGGTGGGTAGCAGCGACATGGCTTGTGACGCCCTCAAATTCCGCTTGGGATTGAACGGACATCTGAAGCATCGGGACATGCAACACATGGTTACCTGCCCTCGTTCATGACATATAAGATGCAATGTTCCTAACATGCATCTAGCATTATGCAATATTCGCAGCGGATAATTTTTTTTTCTTGAGCAATACTATGCACCAAATTTATAATATCGCAAATAGTTAAATTGTAATCCAAGCATACTTAACAAAATAAACATCCACGATTTCAGTATGAGTCTTAGAAGAGTATAATCTCAAAAACATGGGAGACCAAACTCCATATTTACATTACCATAATACACTATTGAGGAAGTTCGTCGAGTAACTCATGTAACTCAACTAACGAGGCTAGAATACTGTCCAAAAACTAACTATGGAAGCTATAAGCTCCGTCTCGTGTCTGCGGCGTCTAGTCAACCTCCTTCAGTCTACCAATGTCTGCTCCCTGCTCTGATCCTGACATATCGCCTACCATTCGGGGGGAATGGTAGTTGGGACTACCACGGTGAGATTTGATTACAAATCTCAGTAAGTTAACAAGAAACTCCCACACATGTTAAAGATGCATGCATGGCAGTCAAAGCATGAATGCATAATTAAAGTCGTAAGTAAGCATAACATAACTTGACATATAGCATGACATGGCTTGAACTTAAATGTGAACTGAACTTGACTTAACATGACATGAACTTGAGCTTAAAACATAACATGGACTAGCAACATAACATGAACGTGAAACTTGAAACATAACATGGACTTGAAACATAGCATGAACGTGAACATGCATAACATAAATATGAACTTGAACTTAACATAAACCTGAGCATAACATGACATAAACGTGAACTTGAGACATAATGTGAACGTGAACATAACATAACATGAACGTGAACTTGAAAATAACATGTACGTGAACATAACATGACAGAAACGTGAACTTGAAACATAACATGAACATGAACATAACATAACATGAACGTGAGCTTGAACATATCATAAACATGAACATAACATGATATGAACATGAACTTGAAACTTAACGTGAACATGAACATAACTTGTACGTGAGCATAACATAACATAACATGAACTTAATCTGAAACTTGTCTTAACATGCACTTGATCTGAAACTTGACTTAACATAAACTTGGAATATTGCTTCTTTACTTAACATGAACTTGGACTTGAATTCTGACAATCAAAATGATTCCGCCAGTCGTTTCATCAGAAATAGTGAACAATCAGAATGATTCCGCCCAACATATTCCATCAGAGATACTCAGACAATCAGAATGATTCCATCATGAGTATCTTAAAAACTCGTACCCTAGCAATCAGAATGATTACAACAGGAGTACCTCATATTACTCTGACAATCAGAATGATTCGATCAAGAGTATCTTAAAAACACGTACCCTAGCAATCAGAATGATTACAACAGGAGTACCTCATATTACTCTAACAATCAGAATGATTCCATCAAGAGTATCTTAAAAACACGTACCCTAGCAGTCCAAATGATTACACCAGGAGTACCTCATATTACTCTGACAATCAGAATGATTCCATCAAGAGTATCTTAAAAACACGTACTCTAGCAATCAGAATGATTACACCAGGAGTACCTCATATTACTCTGAAAATCAGAATGATTCCATCAAGAGTATCTTAAAAACACGTACCCTAGCAATCAGAATGATTACATCAGGAGTACGCTAGACATAACTGACTTAAACGTAACTTGAAAGACATGACTTACTTGAGATGGAAACACTTCGTAACATGACCGAACATGTAACAGATGGCATACTTGACGTGACATACTTGCAATAGTGAATATCATATGATATGACATACATGTAACATATGGCATACTTATAGCATACAACATTGCATGATAGAAAAGATTGTGTAACAGATAAATATTCATGAAATAATAAATCATGCGTAACAGATAAACATGTAATGACATGGCATGACATGACATATATGATAACATACATACATAAATTTTAGTTCCCTTACCCATCATACATACACAATAAACTGATAGTAAGTTAAAAGCTAACTTACCTCGATCGTTGCGTTCTACGAGAATAAAGCGCGAAACACGAGAAACTGTAAGAAAGTATTCTAAAAGTTAGAAAACAAGCTAACTTAGGGTAAAATTACCATTTTACCCTCTATATGTGGAAAAATGACCATTTTACCCCTAACTTAAGGATTTCACATCCTAACTCCAAAAACTTTAAAAATTTACATTCCTCATGAAAATTTTGTCCTAAACTCAAATATCAACTTAGAAAAATTTAAAAAAAATCACAACTAAGGAAAACACACTATGGCCAAAACATCCATAGGCCATTTCTCTTATTTTTGTTGCAATTCATTCCAACTTCAAAACTCATGCTTAAACCAAAATTTTGCAACAAACATCTTCCAATCCTAAGTTTAAAACCATACTTAAAATATCCATTTAGAAAAAGCTTATAATCAACGCCAAACTTTTTGTAAAAACATCCAAACACTTAATCACAAGCTTTGATCCTAAATAAAAACATCTCCAAGAAATACAAAAATCAAATCTTACTTCTAACATATTCATAACATCATCCTAACATCAACCATGCTTTAAATCATCAAACTAAAGTCACCAAAATCACAAAATAACACTTGGAGTTTTTGGTTTTATACTTAGTCCGAAAATAGAAACTTTTTCCTCAACTAGTTTTGATAAATCTCTTGATCAATGGCTTAACAATGTGAGATATTCGAAATAATGCATCACATCGTTTAAGAATGTGTCTTAAATATGATCCAACCATCAAACTTGAAATCACATGGCTAAAAATCAATAAAACATAGATCTAACCCAAACACATCAAATCTTAGGCCTAACCGGAATCCTCTTGCATAGAAAAAATCATATCTTTGAAACTAATACTAAATATCTTGAAAATAATATCCTAACATAAAAATAAGAGACTTAGGATCATCATATAAAAATATCAAAGCCTTTAGAGTAAGATCAAACCTCGAAATATTCAAACTTTCTCCAAATAAAAACTGTTTTGCCACTTCCAGTTTTCAAGTTTCTAGATCTAAGCAAATCTATCATCAAAAACTTTATTCATGCAACAAAACCTCAATTAAAACTCTTAAAAACATTCTAAAAACACTCCATAAAATTTTCGGACCAAGATATGTCCATTAGCTTGGTTAAAAACTCCAAAACATAACATACTCTCCAGATTCACGCCCAGAATGACCTTTCCATGGTTAAAAATACTTTTTACTGACAAAATGACCATGAATGATACGAATAATATATATACGGAAACTAGACTCAAATAGGAACAAATTTTATGAAGGATTCATCGTGTGAAAATACTTACAAATGGTCAAAAAGCTCCACGCAAGAAGACCCAAAAATCTGCCCGAGAGAGCTCTTTTGGGTTTCTCTCTAAGAACGGGGTGAAGAAGTGATGAAAGTGAAGTAAGTGTGTCTTGCACAACTCAAGCCTTCTGTAGGGGGAAGATATGGACCTTAATGACCCTTTATTGGAGGTGGTTATGTGACATAAAGTGAAGAATAGTGGGGGGCAAAGGACTGCCTGCAGAAGCTATGAGGTGTGGAGGTTGATGGAGTGGGTTTCTCCATCTCATCAAGGCACTATTGGGTGCAGCCAAGGGCAGTGAATGGTCTGCCATGTGGGGGAGGAAACTTCTCCAAGAAGCCTTGCCAAGGTGGCCAAATTCGTGGGCCTTGGTGGTTTGGTTAGGGTTTGAGATGCTATCAAGCCCAAATCCAATTTTTCTTGGCCCAATCAAATTTCCAAGGTTTAAAAGGTTAGATAATGATGTAATAACAAGAATTTGAGAAATTAATAGCATGTGGAAGTGATTTAATCAAGTGATTAAACACAATGCTAGAAATTGGATCGAAAAGGGTTTGAAGGCCAATTTAGGGTTTGGGGAAACCGTTTAGGGTTTCGGTTTCAACCAAGCTTTTGGGGTTTCAATTGAATTCCAACCATTTAGGGTTTCACTAGGGTTGAAACCCTCTTTGATCTGGCTTAATTTGGTTGATCAGATGAAAAAGGTTTTGCTTAGGTGGCATGATCTTACACCTTGATTTCCTTCACAAATCCATCTAATGGTTCCTTTTTGTGCCAAGTGTCTAATATTATTCACTATGTGTGGCTAAGATCTTGCCAAGTGTCCAAATAAAACTTCTCTAACCTAATTTGGACATTCCACATTGTGATTTTGAAAACACTACACTTAATACGCTTATCGAGATTACTATTCACTCCAAAAAAAACGTAATAAACTTAGTACTGAAAAATCCTAAATATTCATATTAACCTACATTGAAAACCGTTTTCCAAAACTCAACCTCGAAGTGCCCCTATAAATAAATTCACAGTTTCGAACAGCCGTTTCGTCCGAAATTATGAAAATAGGTTTTTGCGCTATAAAATCCTAAATATTCTATTGAGTCTAGTGGCGTAAACTATAATGTAATCTGGCACTTCTAACTATCTCAAACAATTAAAATCGCATTTCTGGCACTATAGAGAATGATAACACTGACTATGTTGACAGACTAAAACCTATGCGATTGATCAATTCGTGAAAACTTATAGGGTATTCACGAGGTTTCTAAAGTCTATAGAAATTCCACTGTTAAATTTTTGGCGGGCTGTTACATGGCTAGCTAGGCAGGGTTGAGTTGCGGTGGGAAGAGGAGAATCCACAGGGGAGAGAGAGGGTGTCGGCTGGAGGGGAGAGAGAGAGAGAGAGAGAGAGAGAGAGAGAGAGAGAGTGGGGAAATTGAGGGGGCGAATTAGGGATCTATTAATCCTAGCCCTTCAATCTAGGGTTACTAGTTTTAATCTAACGGTGGACATTTAAACACATAAAACATAAATATAAACTAGGTAAAACAATTTTTTCCTCCCGAGAGCTCCAGCGATCGTGGAGGCCATCTTCTTATCTTCGTATAGGGTAGGGTAGAAAGTGCTTTTCTATCATGGAAGAAACCTTAGAAGATTTATGTCAATAGTTGTCATTGTCAGAATAAGAGAAAGGGGAGATTATAGTGGAAGAAGAGCTGCTAGAGGAAACAAAACAAAGGGGGGAGCATTGCTTGCTGGTGTCTCTACTCATGGAAAAGCTGCACAACAGTGAGGCTTTCAAGCAAACCTTGAGGAAAATATGGCATCCCGTGAAGAAGATTTGGTTTTAGGAATTGGGCTCTAAACTGTTACTAGTAGAGTTTAAAGATCAGAGGTAGAAGGCCAGGGTGCAAAACGAGGGGCAATGGTCTTTTGATAGGAACCTGGTATTGATGCAACATTTTGAAGGGGAGTTACAGGCAAACAAAATAAAGATATCGAAGGCAGCATTTTGGATTAGATTATATGATCTTCCATTGGGTACTATGAATGAGAGGGTGGTGAGAATGATCGGTAACAGTGTTAGTATGGTGGAGGAGATTCATGTCGAGAATGATGAAGTTGCATGGGGGGAGTTTATCGGAGTCAGAGTCAATTTGGATGTTACTAAATCATTGATGCATGAAAAATGCATAAGCATGTCTACTCATGGAGTCTATTGGGTTCGTTTCACATATGAAAGATTACCAACGTTCTGTTATGCTTGTGGTAGATTGGGTCACAATCATAAAGATTGTAGAGGCTGGCAGAATGACAAAGGAATGATCAAGGAAGAGAGCCTTCCATTTGGTCCATGGCTGTGAGCTAGTGGTTTTCTTGGAACTGCATACAACCACCATGATCAGCAGGTTGTGCATGGCAGATATCCTTTTGTAACGGCTCCAGGTTAGAATTCAAAGGAATTAGTAGAAAATCAGGAAGCAAAAGGAGCAGTTTTAGAACCTACTATTATGGGCCGTAATGGTGGGGTCATGAATAAAGGAAGGGAGAGTTTAGAGGAAAGTTTCATCAGGTAACTAATATGTAACTTAAAATTACCAATTACCTGAGCTTTTCCTTTTTAGAAAGAGAAGTTCTGACTTCTCTCTAGAATACAAATCTCTCCGTTCACTTTCATTGGAGAGGAAGGTGTAAGTCTCGGCTCCACCTTCCTCTCCATCTCGCTTTCCTTTTCAGTTCCTTTTCTGCTACCTATATGTAAATATGCTTATATGGTAGTCTTTTTCCACCGGTTCGAATTTTCTCAGATTTGTAGCTTTTTGGCCATGAACAATAGACACGCGCCACACCACAACGTTCACCTCCTACCGATTGATTGGAACGATGGGGAACTGTGCCCATTATGTAGGTGAGTGACACTCACGCGCTGCTTGTTTCCGCGCATGGCTTTCACGCGCCGCCATGCTCCAACATCTCCACCGGGTACACGCATCGTACCTGCAGACTCGCCACCCTCCGATCCTCCAGATCAGCTTGACCTCTCCTCATTTCCACTGGCGCGTGGTCCTCACGTGCCACTCCAGAGGTGTGGGTTTGCTTTTTGGCCACTGCATATCTGCCCTTCCGATTCCAGTCTATCTGGGTTATTGCTTTCCCTAATCGGTGATCTTGTAAAAGAGACTAAGGACCTCACCAACAAATATCTCAAGACTTTCAACCACAGTGCTTCCGCTTGCACTGCCTCCAGTAGTGGCTTACGTTCAAAACGTCTTTTAAGACGTTACCCTCTTTGTAGGGTTTGGGTAGAGACTAAGAAATTAGTCTCAAAAAGCCATTTTTTTCTTTCTTTTTTTCCACCTCATTTGTATTGTGGTTGTTGTTTTGGGGAATTTGTTGGGGAACCTCACCCTCTCTAACTTGTATCATCTTTTTAATTTAATGAAATATGCTTGATTAGAAAAAAAAAAACTAATATGTAACTTAATGCTAGGTTAGTGGAGCAAAAAGAGGTTGTTCCAAACAATGTTGAATTACCATATAGACAAGATGAGAGCTTGTAGAAGGAAAAGTGTAATGCTGAGGAGTTATTTATGGTAACTAAGACACGTTGAACTGAAGAGTGTAAACTCAACAGAAACTTGACTAATGAGGCCCAACAGACAGGCAAAGGTTTGGCCTGGGAAAGGTGAAACTGGCAGACGCTAATAAGCCTACTAATAGTAAGGAACAATCAACTAGGGGAAACTGGCAGACGCTAATAAGGATGACTGGGAAAGGTGTTGTTTATCAGAACTCAAAAATTGCGATGAAGAGGAATGGATTCAGGGAGGAGGAAAATGAGTTAGGCTCTTTACCTAAAGCTAAGCAAAGAAAGGTTATGGAGTTTGAAAGGATATCAACTAGAAGATTTGTGGATGCTAAAATCCAGCCCTGCTGGGAGTCATGAAACTACTAAGTTGGAATTCACGTAGGCTTGGGAACCCACGTGGAATTTGTGCCCTTTGTGATTTAGTCAAGAAGGAATTTCCTGACGTCATGTTTTTACAAGAAACTAAATTGACTAGTAGGTCAATGGAAAGGATTAAGTATCAGGTTGGCTTTCAAAACTGTTTGACAGTGGATTGTGAGGGTAGGAGTGGAGGACTATGCTTGTTGTGGGGACATGAGATAAACTTAACAATTAGAAGCTTCTCTAAGCATCATATTGATGTTGTGGTGAAGGATGGTAGTAGAGGAGGTGTGACTTGGCAGCTAACAGGTCTATATGGGCATCCAAAGACAAAGTAGAAGGGAAGAAACTTGGAATCTACTATTGTAGGGAATTCAGCATCTAAGGCTGTGTTGCATGTTCTAAATGAAGGCCAATTTCCTTCTGCTATAAATCACACTTTCATAGCTCGTGTTCCTAAAACAAAAGAGCCTGAGATAGTGTCAGAATATAGACCCATTAGTCTTTGTAATGTCATTTATAAATTGATCTCAAAGGTTATGTCCAATAGGTTGAAAATGATATTACCCTAGGTTATCTCTATTTCACAAAGTGCATTTGTACCAGGTCGAGTCATTTATGATAATATACTAGTAGATTATGAAATGATTGATTTTTTAAGAAGGAAAATGAATGGCAAAGAAGGATTCATCTCCCTTAAGTTGGACATGAGCAAAGCCTACGATAGGCTTGAATGGAACTATTTAAAGGCAGTTATGAAATAGATAGGATTTGCAAACAAATGGATTCAGTTGGTAATGCTTTGTATTAAATCTGTTACATTTTCCAACCTTATCCATGGTGAACCAGTTGACCCTTTTCATCCTTCTCAAGGGATAAGACAGGGAGATTCTTTTATCTCTGTATCTATTTTTACTAGGGACTGAGGGACTTATTTCTCTTTTGAATCAAGTTGGTACAAAGGAATAAGAGTTTGTAGAGGGGCCCTTGTGGTGAATAATTTACTGTTTGCAGATGATAGATTCTTTTCTATAAGGCCTTTGTAACGCTCGTCCTTGTGGTGGGCCCTTTACAAAATGATTTTAAGAAAATAGACGGGAATTACAGTTCATTTTGAAATTTTCTTTCTTTTCATGCCAAGATATAAAAGACTCCATGTTTATATATAAAACTTGTTTTCTTAATTAAAAGTACAGCATAAAACATTATATTTCATAATGAAAGTCTCTCATACAAAATAGCATGCCTAGGCTTTCGTGCTCTTCCCCTTGGGACGGGCGTCATGCTCATCTTGTTCGTGGGAGTGCATTACATTAAAACTAAAATGAGTCGATAACTTGTAAGCATTACTTCATACAGTTAAAATATAATAACATAGGTTTTCAGTCATGCATTCACCACTCCATATATATCATACATAGACATTCAATTCGTTTTAAAACGTTGCGAGGTGGAGTTTTTCTTTAAAGAGGGTTTTCTTTTGTAGAATAGTTCCCCATACCTCGCTGCCTTCATTTCTTAAATGGTCTTTTCATGTATACATCTTTTCATACATACATGCATTCTTTCTTAACATGCATACATTATTTTCTCACCACTTTTATTGGTCATTGCACACCGTTACGCCCCGTGTGCTGGGGTTAGTGGTCTTTTGGACCTGATTCCACCCGTGGCCACGGGTTTAGAATCCATTTCGTTAAGGTGCAGCACTGGGTGCACTACCAGTACTACTTACCCGATATTACAATCTGCTCAGTCCAGTCCTTCCGTACCCTTTTCCTTTCATTCATGTCGCCGTTACGTATTTTCATACATTGAACATTCATTCATTCTCATTCATTTTAGTCATTTTATTCCTTTTCAGTCCATTCAATCCTTTACAATGCTTTCATTCCTTTCTTTCAGTTCTTACAGTCCTTTCTTTCAATTCATTCGTAAAAGTCATTTAAAAGGCATGGGCTTAAACTTCATCTTTCATGGCATCATTTAAAACATCAATTCGTGCATCATTTAAAGCATCGTCTTTCATAGGGGCATTGTAAAATACTTTCTTCGCGTCGTTTAAAGCATAGGGCCAAGGCCTCTCATTTTGTCTCTTAAAAATACATACAACACGTACCATGTATAGCATCCATCCACATGCATACACTTACATACTTTGGGTGTGTGAAAAGGGACTACCAAGAAGGGCCGTTATGTACATATACTTGAAAACTTATGCTTAGCATTCTTTCTTAAAACAATCTTTCATGTCAGTTCATAAAGCATCGTAAAGAAAAGCGTTTCATTTTCATTTTCATTTATTTAGGAAAACTCTAGAAGAGTATGAACGCAATACTTACTTGGACTTCATGCCATACTCATTCCATGGAGTCCATTTGTGTGCATGTCAGATGGCAACCTACATGCATACACATAACCTCACGTCATTCTCTGTTTAATGCATAAGCAACTATACTATAAATAGAACTACGCTTCACTTGGAACACTCTCTATCCATCCCTGGGCTCTTACGTGCCATTTACTATGCTAAAACCTTCGTAGTCTTATCATTTAAAGTGAACTTCCGTGATTCACCTTAGGGTTAAGACACTAAGACATTCATTTTATTCTTATATCAACCACATGTCGACGCATGACTCAGACTGACTAAGTCACGCATCCCAATCCTAGACAACTTATCCATTATTACCTTCATGTATCCTAGCCCATACTCAATCCTCATTCCCATCCATACAGGCCACATGACTTTAAGCCAACTTTGAGAATTAAATATCGTGCAACCATGCTGAGGACAGATTACCCATTATATATGGTAAACCTATCCAGCACACGTGTCTCACTAGAGGCACATGTACCTTATCCCTTTTTCACCTAAGATCAACTTATAGTTTAATGAACGCCCGCTTGTATAAATAAGCTCTATAATTTGATAACAACTTGCTCAGAACCGGTCGATAGGACTCTTCCTACTTTCCAGCCCTATACAAGGTCATCCCAGCACTTAACAAGACAGGACTGCATCCACAAATGCATCTCTGTCACATCACGTAGCTAGAGACAAATCCCGAGTCACATCACAATGCCTGTCATGCTTCCGCTGCACTACTGTGATACTTTTTCGTCACTTAACACATACTATTAGCCCTAAGTCAACCACAAGGTGACACTCGTCACCTCAGACTACAGGCCACATCACAGCTATTTCGGGACACTGTTACATAGTTCCCGACACTACACAACACATTCTACGCTTCTAGGCTACGCAACCATTCCTTTCTTCGCGACAAGCCATACGATGTATCACTTCACCTCATGGAGTATGCATCTGATGTACTCCCTTCACTACATCACTTATTACCAAGACGCACATCACACTTTGCATTGCTACACAACATGGAGTACACGCCACTTGTACTCTCTTCGCTCTACGCCACACGTCACTACGGCGCACGTCACACAGTGCGTCACTGCACTACATGGAGTACACTCCACGTGTAGCCCCTTTACACACCACGCCGCTTCACAACTATGGCATACACCTTACACCCATACTTCACAGCACAATCAACAACACTACACAATTACGCCCAACACCTTACTACACTGCCACGCTTCACAATGAACTCCACAATACTAACAGCACAGTGCACAACCTATTAACTAACATATATCATAAATAACAAGAGATAGAGGGTTGTACCGTTGACTAGATAACCCATGTGTTGCCGCTATCCGTCATGGTCAATGGCATCAGAGGAGTTGCACATGGCTGATTGGGCTACTAGAGGTGCCTACGGGTGTGGATCTGAGCGGGGAAAGATTTGGTCATGGTCCTAGAGTGGTGGCCTCGAGGTGGTGTCAACATGGTACACGGTGGTGGCATGGTGGTCCTTGGAGGTGTTTTGGGTCGTGTATTTCAAAGCATGGGAAAAGGAGAGGGTGACTTGGTTGGCAAGGAGGAGCCATGGTGGTCAGGGGAGACCGTTGGTGGGGCTAGAACCCACGCACGGAGGTGCTAAGGCCGTCAGTGGTGGTGAAACCGTGCATGAAACCCATTTTATGGGATGTGCACGTGTGTGCCACAGAGAAGGAGAAAAGAGGTGAGTTCAGTAGGGGTTGGTCACCAGTGAAGGGGGGAGGTTGCTAGTGAGGTGCGGCGGCCTGGGTTGCCATGTACGGTAGCGCACAGGGAGAAACCCCTGTGGGTTGGCTGTGGCTTCATGAGGGGCGATTTGAGGGAGGAGAGAGAGCTAGAAAAGGAGGAGGCTATGGAGGGGAAGCCCATGAGGTGGTGGAGCTGTTGGTGGTGCTTGGTGTCCACATTGGCAGCGTACGGAGGCGCTAGAAGGAGGTAAATGGGTTTTCATACCCATTCGGTTGGAGGGAGGAGGAGAGAGAGTGGGTTGCCGGTAGGACTCACCACCGGCCGGCGAGAGGGGGAGCTGTCGGTGGTCGAGGTGAGGCTGGGTGGCGTGTGGTGGCGCCAGCTGGAGGAGATGAAAGGCCACGGTGAGAGGGAGAGGGCTGTGCACGTCGAGCTGAGAGAGAGAGAGAGAGAGAGAGAGAGAGAGAGAGAGAGAGAGAGAGAGAGAGAGAGAGAAGGAAAGAGAGAGTAGAAAAAGAGAGGGGTTTGGGTATTTAATCTAGATCATTCATTTCGGGATCCTCAAAACGATCTAATGGTGAGTTTAAATACTAATTTGAAAATGTGTAAGCATTTTATTTAAATTAAAACAGTGAGAGGAATTAAGGTAGAATAAATTTTATTCCTCCATCATTAATTAAAATGATGAAGTCTCGTTAATCACTTGAACAGAATAAAATCATTTAAATTAATTTAGAGTTTTCAACATAAATTTAAATCTTTTAATATTTTTAAATGACTAAAATATTTAATTTAAATAATTTTTCACAATTATAATTTTGTTGGAGCTCTCTAAAAATATTATAATTGTGTTATTTAAAAACAAGTTTAGTCCAATAACACTGGAAATATCACATACAAATATTTTCAAGATATTTAAAATATCCGTAAGCTTTAAAATATCAAATTTGCTTTCAAATCCACTTGGTATATTTTAAAACACGTCATCGAGGCTAGGCACATAGATCAAAGCTCGTAATTATAGAAGAAAGAATGAGCGGGTTATTACTGCCTCAATTCAAGAGAACATGGAGGTACAAAGAATCCTTTGAGTTTATGAGAATGCATCATGACAAAGAATCAATTGAGGAAAGACTTCAGTGGTCTTTAGTAAGAATGTCTCTTCAGCAACACAACAATAATTGCTCTCATTTTAGGGACTACAAGTTTAATTATGACAAATACTTAGGCCTACCACCTATGGTTGGGAAAAATAAGAAGAGGGCCTTCTCTGACATTAAGCACAAGGTTTGGTCAAAGCTGCAGCAATGGAAGGAAAAGCTTTTATCTCAAGGGGCAAAGAAATCTTAATCAAAGCAGTTGCATTAGATATTCCAACATATGCTATGTCCTGTTTTAAATTGCCCAATTCTCTCTGTTATGAACTAGAATAGATGATGACCAAGTTTTGGGGGTCAGAAAAAGGAAGAGTAGAAAATACACTAGGTGAGCTGGAAGAGGATGTGTGAGACTAAAGGTAATGAGGGCATGGGCTTCAAAGATTTAAGACGTTTTAATGATACTTTGCCTGCACAACAAGGATAGAGAATAATGCAAAATGAGGAAAGCCTACTTCATAAAATGTTCAAGTCTAGATACTTTCCTAACACAAATTTTCAAACATCAAAGCTTAGACATAACCCATCTTATGTGTGGAGGGGAATATGGTCAGTGAAAGATAAACTTCTTCAGGGTTGCAGGTGGAGGGATGGGAATGGGAGAATTATTAGACTATGGGAAGATCACCGGATAACTAGTTTCAAAAATCTGCAAAAAATGGGGGAGATAACTAGAGGAAATGACCAGAAGGTGGAGGATCTGATAGATTAGAATATTGGTTGTTGGGATGCACAAAAAGGTCAAAAGTTTATTGGCCCCTGAACTTGCTGATGCAGTTTTGAAAATCATTCTTAGTTCAAGAAACCATGAAGATAGATTAATCTGGGATATGGAGAGGAATGGTGCTTTAGTGTGAAAAGTGTTTATAAAATGTTTAGAAGGTTGAACTTAGAACCAACAGAGGGAGAGAGCTCTACTAGTAGTGCAAATAAGAAACTATGGAAGGATATATGGAGCATGAAGGTTCCTCATAAGGTTAAGATATTCGCTTGGAAGGCATGCATTGAGGCACTTCCCACAAGAAACAATTTGAAAATAAGAAAAGTATTTGAAATGCAACATGTTAGCTTTGTTTTTTAGTTATAGAAAGCACAGCACATGCCCTTTGTCGCTGTCAACTAGTTACAGAAATGTGGAGTAAGCAGTTTCCTCAGCTCAAATTAGCAGGACCAAATGAAGATTTTAGGCAAATGGTTTCTCGAGTACAACACAATTACTGTAAGGATGAGTTGGAGAAATTGTTTTAGCTTGGGCATGCTGGTACAGAAAAAACCAATGAGTTTTTGAAGATAAACAAATCACACCAGAAGAGATGATCAACCATGCTCTTTCTTTACATAAGACTTACAAAGCAGTTAAAGTTCTCAATCAAAGCGGCATTAAGAAGATGTCTCAATGGCAGTTACCTCCACAAGGAATGACAAAACTCAACGTGGATGGGGCAATTTTCCATGCTGAGGGTAATGCAGGGGTAAGGCTCATCTTAAAAGATTGGGAAGGGAAAGTTTTAATGGCAATGAGTAAGAAAGAAATTGCTGTGATGAAGCCCTTTCGGAGATTGAGCTAATTGCTATACTGAGAGGATTTCAATTTTGCATTCCTCTTGGTCTTCAGTCTTTATGCATTGAAACTGATTTACTCTTACTAGTTCAAGAGATAACCAGTTCTAATTTGTTGAATTCCATGTATGGGAATGTAGTAACAAACATCAAGCAGCTCAAGAGCAGATTTAAAGTTTGTTCAATTGGGCACATCAATAGAGAAGCCAATGAATTTGCACACAAACTAGCAAGGTTTTCTAGAAATGTTATTGACACAAATGTATGGTGGGATTTTGTTCCTAGTTATGTTCAATAAGTCCTATGTATTGATTTACACTTGTAATGTTGTTTGGCAGTTAATGAGTAGTATTTTCCTATATATATATATATAACTAGGTAAAATAGGTAGACAAATCAAATAAAACTTTATTTAAAATCAAACTATGTTTTTCTTAGTCCTAAAATTAATAGTCTTCACCATAAAATAAGATAATAAAGCTCACTAAATCATTTTAAGAGAAATAAAACCATATAAATAATTAAAGTTTTCAACATAAAATAAAATGAAGAATATTCAATAATACTCTTAAAGAATTAAATTCATTTAAATAAAATGATCTATCTAAAGCTATATTATTTTTGGGGCTTCAATTTGTAAAGGCTTACTTAAAAATTAGGCTTGGTTCAATAATACCAAAAGTACCCCCTTAAAATAATTTTGGACATTTAAATATTTTGAAAACTTTAAAACACTGAGCTTTGTTTAAAAATCACCATATAGACTTAAAAACATAGTTTCAATATTTGAAAACATGGCTTCGATATTTAAAATGCACAGACGAAACTTGTGACCAATCGAGAGAAAAGACCAGTTAGTCACAAATATCATTCATCTCAAATTTGTTGTGTTACAAATGACATTCAAGATTTTTTTATATGGGCATGAGATGATAAAAAAAATATAGAAGAGTGATACATTAATTTAGGGCCCGGTTTGGATGCCTAGATGAGATACAAACTATCTTATGTGGGCGGTATGGCAATCTAGTCTGCTTATCCAAATAGTATGAGTTGTTTGTATTTCATCTCTAGGTTTTCAAATGAACAATCGGCCTAAATAGTAAAAAGTGAAGTAAATAGTGTACAATTGACAAAAAACCTTAAATAAATAGTGTAAAACTAACAGAAATAGTAAGTGAAACAGTTCAAAACAGTAAGTGAACAGTGCAAAATAGTAAGTGAACAGTTGCTATCCAAACAGTGGAACTCACCTATTTATGAAATCAGAGAAAATAAAAACTATCTCATCTCATCTCACTGTCCAAACATACACTTTTTTACAAACCATCTCATCTCAATTTAATTCAACAATCTCATTATTATTTAAAATATCTCATCTTATCTCATCGAAACTACATAACCATACGAGACCCTACCACGTTGAACTTAAAAATTTGAAGAGTCTGTACAGAAATTTTAAGAAGTAAAATTTAAATGATCATGACAAACGCATGTAACAAGTAAGGATCTCAAATTTTTTCGCAATAGAAAATTCTTAAAATTTCTAACTTGACCTTTATCGAGAAACGTCATCGTTAGTAGAAATATGACCATTCAATACTGTTGCACGTGTATATCTTAAGAACCATTTCTCCGCATTTCTGTCAGCCAAGCAATTTGTCTACCGATCACTCTCTACTCCAATGGTTCAGAACTCATGGCATTTTGCCATTTTAGTTAAATTTGTGAAGAACCTTTATCGAATTTAAGAAACCTGTTCTTGCTGGAGTTTGTTATCCCTGGAGTTGTGTAATTCCAAGAAATGATGGCCGTGCATGTTAGTAGTGCGTGCCTTTCTGTGTCCATTCACAGGAGAGTTCCCCGGATAAGAGCTGTTGCTTCTGAGGAATTCGCTGCTTTGAAATCAGCCGAAGAGAAGGTGAGTTTAGGCGCCTCTGAATTGAAGGTCACAAAGCTTGGGATTGGAGCTTGGTCTTGGGGTGACACAAGCTATTGGAATAACTTTGAATGGGACGGTAAGATCCTTAAATTCGCTCAAAATGGGGGAAATAACTTTGCGAAATTCTTGAATTACCCTGTTGGAATTGATTCTTAATATCAGCTGCGGCTTTACATGCTAGTTTTCCTGCTGCTATACTTCGAACTCAATGCTGGAGTCCATCTACATATTCTTTGTACCATTGTTTTTGGGTGTTTGACTATCATGCTATAGTTCCAACTCACCGTTAGAATACATTGTCTTTCCATATTTTCTAGGCTTGAGAAAATGAACACAAATTGTGACTAAGAATTATCTCATCTCTAAAATTTACAATTTCCTTTTTTTTACGTATCAAAACATACAAGAAAACAGGAGTTTATAGACGAGATAATAGATGAATTTAATTAATGCGAAATTTTGCGTGCTTGTTTATTGAGTGAGTAGTCTTTTTATTGGCACCGTGTGTCTAGGAACAACAAACCAACTAATCCCTGGGTGCACTGGCCTTAGGCAATGAGTTTGTTAGAAGTGCACCTCAAGTAATTCAAAGGAAAAATCCTCCAGTCCGATGGCCCCTAGAGATTGTTTGCACCCAAGGGGATTTGAATCTTAGACTTAGAGGAGCATACCCCAAGCCCAAGGCTTTTACCACTTGAGCCAACCCCTAGGGGTTTAGTTAAAGGCAATCTTCTGTTGAAGGAAACATGAGTTAAGGCTAAAGTTGGACTTGAACATGTCTAGGAGGTTTTCTTTTTTGCTAGGTGTCAACGAGGTTGAAGATAAAATGAAAATATTGGGTTGCCTAATTATTGTATCTATCTGTAAATATTCAAATCATATAAAGCAAGTTGTGTAAATGGCAAGGCCGACTCTCTTGCAAAAGTGGAAGAAGAGCATTCAGCATTGCAACCTACTTGTAATTTTTTTAAAGTAAGAGGTTTTGTCAATTCAAAAAATTTGAGGTTAGTGAGGAATATCAGCGTTTCTTGGTATATATAGTTTGCTATGTTAACATTGAAGCAATTATAAATATAACAATTAGTTGTTGGGAAAATGAATGATTAAAATATGTTTCCAAATTCGAAAGTTGCATCAGTTTTAACTAAAAGCAAACATTAGATTTAAGGAAAATCAAAATATGCAGAAAAGCCCAACAACTTCACATTAATTCTTGGGATGACAGGACTACCCTGGAGAACCCATAAACCTCTACCTACTGAAAAAATGGAGTGCCAAATGATCCTTTGGTTCCCTACTACTCTTCCAAATGCATCACCATTCCAAAATTTCCTTCTCATGCTTAATGAAGTCTCCACTAAGAACTCCTAGGAAGATGTGTAAAAAAGTAAAAAGTGCTTCGGGAGGTGCAGGAGTGCAGCAGATACTCTCCCAACTGAATGTTGCTTTGTCTATTCCCCTCAACTTTGATAAAGAAAATTAGCCTTGGATCTGTAACTTGTCATTATCTTCCCAACCAGTCATTTTCATGAGCACTTCTAATTTGAACCTATAACCATCTACCAAGAATTTTTTTTTTTTTTTGATATATTTGGGGGAGGAGGGTTTCGAACTCCAGACCTCCATTTTGAAAGCTAAGGGTTATGCCAATTAGGCCACAAGCCTTTGGCTACCAAGAAATCACCCACCATTTCTCTGCACAGTCTTTATTTCGACAAAAGAAAATACCGATCTGCCCTTTTACCCAGACACTTAAGTTTCCTGACTGTCAACTGTAGAGCTTAGTTTGGGAAAAAGTGCATGATACTAAAGTGGCACCAAATATTTTCCAAAGCTCTTCCCTTTTGTGGTAGTTCACCACAACTCACTTTCAGAGAGAAACTTGATCAAGATTGTAATCTTCCTAACATGAGACAATTCATAGGATACTAGCAATTCTACTCCTATGGAGAAATGCATCTACACAATCCCAAAAAGTCTGCTCTCCATCCTCTTCACCACTAAATGCTACATTGACTTCACTACTTAATGCGATATTGCACTCTTAACACATTTTTTAAGCTTGCTAGTCTCTTGATACCTTTACAAATTCAGAACCTGAAAGAACAAAATCAAACATTGCTTGACCTCTTCCAAAAGCCTATCATCATAGCCCTAAAGGAGTTGGAGTTGTCCCTTTGTGAAGTTAATGTTCAAATAGCAAACTCATTTTCTAATATTAATGCAGTTAATAAAATTATCAGATTTTAAGATGCCCTCAGGGCCTCATTTATACCTTGTGTGCACCACAACATTTGTATCCTCCTTAACATGCGTTAGATTTACTATCTATTGCTGAATTTATTTTCAGCTAATTCTTGTTAGTTAGTTGGGAAAAGTTGTTATCTTATGTATGAGTCTTTGAAGACATGTTTACATTTGCTCTTGCTTTGTGATGATTTTAGATAGAAAAATGAAGGCTGCTAAGGCTGCCTTTGATGTCAGTATTGATCGCGGTATAACTTTCTTTGACACTGCTGAAGTTTATGGCTCTCGGGTGAGAAATATGTCTTACTATTCTTTCATTCTTATCCATTGAATGCACTTATAAAAAATCTTATCCATTAAATGCAGTGAAAGTGTCATCTGTCTGAATAACATTGTCATTTTCTGTTCATGTAGCTATCATTTGGTGCCATAAATTCAGAAACTCTACTTGGAAGGTAGATTCTGGAAATCCATTGTGGTTTAGATTTCTACTTTCAGACCATACGTAAATTTGAATTAACCTGATAAAATTCTACCCTGTCACAGATTTATCAAGGAAAGAAAAGAAAAGGATCCAAACGTGCATGTTGCTGTTGCAACCAAGTTTGCAGCTTTGCCATGGAGACTGGGCCGTCAGAGTGTCCTCAATGCCCTTAAAGATTCCCTCTGTCGCCTTGGACTATCTTCAGTAGATCTATATCAACTCCATTGGTCCGTGCTTATGAGCCTTTTTATATGATTTCTGTACAAGTGTCCTTTAAATAAGTTTTTTGTCATCCCTAGTGACAAAGTGTTTTTGGAAAATTTCAGGCCTGGAGTATGGGGAAATGAAGGTTGTTCATGTGTTACCACTGTCTCATTGAACAACATTAGCTAATAAAATCAGAAATTTGTACAAATCCTGGATTCTGAAGAGGTTTAGTTCATTGCAAAATCAATTTTCAGGATATATCAATGGTCTTGGAGATGCTGTTGAGCAGGGCCTTGTCAAGGCTGTAGGTGTTTCAAACTACAGTGGTATTTTTCTACCATTCAAATTATAATTTATTATACTTCTGCAAATAAAACAATGCATAACTCTTTTTGTTTGAGCCATCATTTTCTTTCTTTATTTTTTTCCTGTTTTCATATAAATGAATGAAACTATCCACCAAAAATTACAAATTTTAACATGCATGGCTTGAAAATTTTACTCCATTAAATTTATGGGACACTAATGATGAGTACTGTGTAAAATTTCAGAAAGGCGACTTCGCGATGCATATGAGAAGCTCAAGACGAGAGGTATTCCACTGGCTTCAAACCAAGTCAATTACAGCCTCATATATCGGGCACCTGAGGATAATGGTGTAAAGGCAACCTGTGATGAACTCGGGATCTCTTTGATTGCATATTCACCTATAGCTCAAGGTGAATTGCCTACACTCCAATGGTCTTGCTCCATTTTTTCTTTGTGTTACATAGACTTATTAATCATTGCCACTGAAACCCAAAGCTTAAGATCCCCAATTGGCAATAAGATTGGCCAAGTGAAACATTGTATTCTCTGTTTGTGTATGTTAAGCATCCCATCATGACTTTAAATGCTGTCAGCCAATGATGTAATGACATCAGCATTTTGACCAGAAATTTTAATAACAAAGTTTTATCTGAGGTTTGCAGGACATTGGCTTATGATTCCGAGAAATCAACATTGGGTGTTTCTTTTTCTTCAGCATTTCAATTTGTTTCTGTGGTTTCTATTGCTGCTGTTGTTTCAGGGCCAATGATCTAATGACATGAGCACTTTGACCAGAAATTTTAAAAACAAATTTGTATCTGAGTTTTGCAGGAAATTGGCTTATGATTCCAAGAAATCAACATTGCGCATTTCTTTTTCTTCTGTATTTCAATTTTTTTTCCATGGTTTCCTTTGCTGCTGTTGTTTCAATATATACTCTGTTCTATCAATTTAATATAGGTTATGGTTTTTGTTAACGGAAAGAAAAACAAATTCCTCCACACAAGCCTACGGTTGTGCACATGCATATGTCTCTTGCTAGGCTTTCAATGATTCCCATCAGAGCGTGCATTCAATCTGAATCTAATCCAATTAAATACGATCCATAAATGAAAAATAGATTTGACGGTTAAGGTCTGATTATAAAATCTGAAAATGAGAATATAAAGTGATAAAACTCAACTTTATTAGAATCCTATTCAATTAGAAGCTGACTATCATGTGTTTTGTTAACATATCTCGCATAGATGGTAACTTTTGCTTTTTGCAATATTCCTTTTAGAATTTAAATTATGATCTGATTCACCCTTGCGAACAACTTAATGGGTTTTGCTTTTACCACCATTGAGTATGGTTGCTTTTAATTATGAAAAATTCTACCTACCACACTTTCATCCCACTATGATGAGGTGGCATTGCCCATCAACCATTGAATATTTCTTACAGACCGTGATCCAGGGGTGATAAAAGTGTCACATTTTACACTGTGGGATCAAAGTAGGATGAGAGTGTGATATTTAGCATTACTCTTTGATTATAGATGAAGTTGTGGTGATTACTTTGCATAGCAGATTTAATAAGTCAGTGAGTGCAATAGGTGTTAATTGAGTCCTGCTATTTGGTGGACAGTCACCCTTTCAAAATCAAGCCATTATCATAACGTGCTTATCTAGTTCACAGTTTATAAATTTACAATCACCCATCCAACATTGACAGTCTGGTAAACTTATATGAGAAAGAAAACAAAAACAACTTCAAACAAGTTGAAACTAAACCAAGCAAGATTCAAGATATGTTTAAGAATTTCATCATGATCTGATTCACTCTTGTGAACAACTTATTGGGTTTTGCTTTCACTACAGTTTGTTAGAAGTCTTGGATTATATATTTCACTTTCGATCTATATGCTCTTCTTTTTTCTTGGCTTTCCATATGCACTTCACTGTTTATTTGTGTGCACCCTTGTTACATCAAGTGGGGTGCTTTAATTCCACGACACTTGTAAGGTTATTTGTCAAAGGGGTTCAATAGTTTAGAATGGTCCTGGTGTAATATTGTGTGTGATCCCGAGTACGGTACATGGTTAAAAGATGCAATGACAGAATTACACGATATATTATCTTTTTAACATATGTAGGTGTTCTTACGGGGAAGTACACACCAGAAAATCCACCAGCTGGTCCTCGCAGCCAGATTTACACCCCTGAATTTCTAACAAAGGTAAGAACCGTGGAACATAGTGAAAACCCATTACGTTCCAACTGCCTTGTTGAAATACTTCTGTGCTGTGCAGCTCCAACCTTTGCTTAACAGGCTTGTGGAAATAGGAGAGGGCTACAGTAAAACTCCCACACAGGTTTGTTTTGTTTTTCTTTTAAATAGTGTGTGTCATATCATCCCATAACAAAACTCTAAGGTTTTATCATGTAGGAGGAGTAGCCAAAAAGCTTCTAGTATGATTAGACTGCCAAAAGCTTCATGTAGGAATCCCTTGTAATTTGCGAGTGATAAGAGTGCTTTGCACACACAAGTATTCTTCATAGTAATAAGGTTATTCCACAAGTACACGGCGTATCAATAAGTTTATCTCTAAATCAGCAAGAAAATCTAACCAACCAACCATGAAACAATTTCTACATGAAGTCCTCTGGTTGCGGACTTTATGGAAGGTAATAAATACTGAGTGACATCATATCATCCTTTTTAGTCATAGGTATATGCACCATCTCAGAATGTCTTTATCTGCTTTCCTTCTTGTGTATGCCAACTTCTACCCGGTGGCTTCATGCACACTGCTTTAGAGTTAAAACAAAAAACAAACTATAATTATGGTTATCATTATTTTTGCTGAGCAATAGTACTAAGAGATGGGTTCCCCTCTATAGGTGGCCCTCAACTGGCTAGTAGCCCAGGAGAATGTTGTGCCAATACCAGGAGCAAAAACTGCAGAGCAAGCGGAGGAATTTGCAGGTGCACTTGGCTGGAGACTTACTGTTGATGAGATAAATGAGCTGCGTTCTTTGGCCTCACAGATCAGACCTGTAGTTGGTTTCCCAGTTGAGAAGTTGTAAATTTCATTATTAGCGTACAAAAGTATATTCCCTTATCGCCAAAGCTGTAAAATTACTCTCTATACGCTTACAAAAGCTTCTGTATATGAATATTACTATGCAAATGCCTTCTGTAATGTGTACGGGCTTAGAAGCTATAGTGCCTTTCATTAGGGAAATATACATTGACTCATTCTGTAAGGTTCTTGCAAGAACCTTTTGCAATGCCCAGAACACGCAAGAAAGCTACTAAGAATCAATCACACACACAAGATACTTAAGACCGAATGAGCAAGATCCAATGGTGAATCTCGTAGAGAATCTTCGAGGGATTCTCAACCTCCAAGAAATTGACTTCACAGAAAACCAATAATATAATCTACCAACCCACTACTGCTTATATACTACATTCATAAAGCACTTGGCCAATATTTGATCTTAAACGAAATGCAGGCTACAAAGAATAAAATGTCATCTAAAACACACGGGTAGTTAAACTCCCCGTTTCATTAATACAAAACGCAGTTCACTTAACACTAAACGACATCTCCCTTATTAATCCCCCAAAACACATCATTCTATTAACACATTTCCTTCCGTTAAAACCGTTATTTGCAACTCAGCCCAACTAACTGCAACTCCCTGCACTGCACCTTTCCTTTCCTCAACATTCTCTTTCTCAAAGCTTCCCCAAGGCACCCGTGACAATCTCCCCTTCTTCAAGGCCTTGCCCACAAGGCACCCGTGACAATTACAAAACAGTGCCCACCAAATGAGGGTACATGGACCTCAGTTTGTATAAGTATCCCATGAATTATCCTCAATTGCAGCTCCTACCCACTTCACCAACACCTCAGTAACAACACGGTTGCCCAACTTCTTCATCCTACTCTCTAAAATCATTTTAGGCTCAGGTTGAACACTACCTTCATCATCAACTGGAGGAAGAGTAGACAAGGGAGAAATCTGATCTCCTAACTTTTTCTTGAGGCAAGAGACATGAAAAACTGGATGGATTTTCGTTGTAGGAGGCAAGTTCAACTTGTAAGCCACTGAACCAATCTTTTGAATCACTTGAAAGGGACCATAGAATTGAGGGGCAAGCTTCATGTTATGCCTCATAGCTATTGGTTTTTGTCTATAAGGTTGTAGTCTAAGAAAAACCCAGTCTCCTTGCTCAAAAAACCTCTCTGACCTCTTTCTATCAGCAAAGAACTTCATTATATCTTAAGCCTTCTGTAAATTCTCTTTTAAAAAAGACAATTTGTTTTCTAGTTTTCAAGTGTTGATCTATTGCAGCATTAGAGTAGTGCCTGCCACATAAGAGAGTAACCTTGGTGGTGGCATCCCATATAAAGCCTGAAATGGAGAGATTCGTGTGTAAGAATGCACAGTTGTATTATAATGCCACTCAGCCATAGGCAACCAAGTACTCCAGCTTCTTGGTTTAAAACCAATATATGCTCTCAGATAAGTTTCTACAGCTTTATTTAGTGCCTCAACTTGACCATCAGATTGAGGATGGTAAGCTGAGCTCATATTCAAGATGGTACCTTGTATTTTAAAAAGCTCTTGCCAAAACATGCTTGTAAAGACCACATCATGATCTGATACAATGGTCCTAGGCAGACCATGAAGTTTGAAAACTCCCGAAAAAAATACTTCAGCCACTCTAGCTGCTATGTATGGATGAGACATAGGGAAGAAATGACCAAACTTGGTCAATCTATCCACCACAGTTAGGATAATTGTCATACCATTTGAACTAGGAAGCCCCTCAATGAAGTCCATAGCAATATTTAACCAAGGATTCTGAGGAATAGGTAAAGGCTGAAGAAAACCTGCTGGCAGCACATTTCCAGATTTATTAACCTGACAGACTTTATATTCTTTCACCACCCTTCTGATTTCCTTTCTCATACCAGGCCAATAAAAGTCAAGCTTAGCCTTTTTCAATGTCTTATGATACCCATGGTGACCTGCTTCTGGACTGTAATGCATGTGTTGCAATACTTTCTTTTGAAACAAAGATCCAGGAACTATAGCCAGTTTCCTTTTCCTTAGAATAAGGCCTCACTGCACAGAGAAATCCTTATGAAACTGCCCACCCTTCTACAGCTCATCAAGTAAATGAATGAACTCAGAAGACTCATTATAATTCTCTTTAAGTTCATCTATCCACAAAGGACTTGGAAATGAGATCATGGCCAATGAAGCTTAATCCTCTTCCATTTTTCTTGAAAGTGCATCAGCTATTTTATTGTTGTAACAGCCTGCTAGAAATTCAATGGTAGAATTTCTAAGACTTGAGAAACCTCGTGAAAACTCCGTAAGTTTTCACGAATTGACTAATTGCAAAGGTTTTAGTTTGTCAACATAGTCAGTGTTATCACTCACTATGGTGCCATAAATGTGATTTTAATTGTTTGAGATAGTTAGAAGTGTCAGAATATGTTGTGGTCTACACCACTAGACTCAGTTGAATATTTAGGATCTTATGGTGTAATAACTCATTTTCATAATTTCGGATGAAACGCATGTTTGAAACTGTGAATTTATTTTTAGGGGTACTTCGGGGTTGAATATTGGTAAACGATTTTTACTATAGGTTAATATGAATATTTAGGATTTTTGACTACTAGGTTTATTATGCATTTTTTTGGAGTGAATAGTAACCTCGATAAGCGTACTAAGTGCAGTGTTTTCAAAATCATAGTGTGGAATGTCCAAATTAGGTTAGAGAAGTTTTATTTGGACACTTGGCAAGATCTTAGCCACACATAGTGAATAGTATTAGACACTTGGCATAAAGAGGAACCATTAGATGGATTTGTGAAGGAAATCAAGGTGTAAAATCCTACCACCTAAGCAAAACATTTTTCATCTGATCAACCAAATTGAGTCAGATCAAAGAGGATTTCAACCATATTTAAACCCTAAATGGTTGGAATCCAATTGAAACCCCAAAAACTTGGTTGAAACCGAAACCTAAACGGTTTCCCCAAACCCTAAATTGGCCTTCAAATTCTTTTTTTATCCAATTTCTAGCATTGTGTTTAATCATTTGATTAAATAACTTCCACATGCTATTAATTTCTCAAATCCTTGTTATGACATCATTATCCAACCTTTTAAACCTTTAAAATTTGATTGGGCCAAGAAAAATTGGATTTGGGCTTGATAGCATCTCAAACTCTAACCAAACTCCCTTTAAACCCCAAATTGAAGCCCACTTGGTTGAGGCCCACCAAGGCCCACGAATTTGGCCACCTTGGCAAAGCTTCTTGAAGAATTTTCCTCCCCCACATGGCAGACCATCCACTTGCCTTGGCTGCACCCAATAGTGCCTTGATGAGATGGAGAAACCCACCCCATCAACCTCTATACTTCACATTTTTTGCAGACAGTCCTTTCCTCTCACTATTCTCCACTTTATGTCACATAGCCACCTCCAATCAATGGTCATTCAAGTCCATATCTTCCCCCTCCAGAAGTATAGAGTCGTGAAAGATAGACTTCTTTCCCTTTAATCACTTCTTCACCCCATTCTTAGAGAGAAACCCAAAAGAGCTCTCTTGGTAGATTTTAGATTTTTTTGCGTGGAGATTTTTGACCCTTTATAAATATTTTCACACAATAACTCCTTCATAAAAGTTGTTCCTCTTTTAGTATAGTTTCTGTAGATATATTATTCGTATCATTCCATGGTCATTTGGTCGGTCAAAAGCTTTTTTTAACCAAGGAAAGGTCATTTTGGGCATGAAAGTGGAGAGTATGTTATGTTTTGGAGTTTTTGACCAAGCTAATGGACATATCTTGGTCCGAAAATTTTATGGAGTGTTTTTAGCATGTGTTTAAGAGTTTTTATTGAGGTTTTGTTGCATGAATAAAGCCTTTGATGGTAGAGTTTCCTAGATCTAGAAACTTGAAAACTGGAAGTGGCAAAACAATTTTTATTTGGAGAAAATTTGAATATTTCGAGGTTTGATCTTACTCTAAAGGCTTTGATATTTTTATATGATGATCCTAAGTCTCTTATTTTCATGTTAGGATGTTATTTTGAAAATATTTAGTATTAGTTTCAAAGATATGATTTTTCTATGCAAGGGGATTTCGGTTAGGCCTAAGATTTGATGTTTTTAGATTAGATCCATGTTTTTATTGATTTTTAGCCATGTGATTTTAAGTTTGATGGTTGGATAATCTTTATGACACATTTTTAAACCATGTGATTCTTTATTTTGAAGATCTCACCTTCTTAAGCCATTGATCAAGAGATTTATCAAAACTGGTTGAGGAAAAAGTTTTTGTTTTTGGACTAAGTGTAAAACCAAAAACTCCAAGTGTTATTTTGTGATTTTGGTGACTTTAGTTTGATGATTTAAAGCATGCTTGATCTTAGGATGATGTTATGAATATGTTAGAAGTAAGATTTGATTTTTGGAATTCTTGGGGATGTTTTAATTTAGGGTCAAAGCTTGTGATTCAAGTGTTTGGATCTTTTTAGAATAGATGGAACAAAGCTAGGCGAGCTAAGGAAAAAAAACACCTTCTTAGAGAGAGAGAGAGATAGAGAGGAGCTTGGTGACTGCGAGGCTTCGAAAATGACCCCAACCGGGCCCCCCCTGGGCAACCCGGCTTTGAATGCGCGATCTTGGACATTTGCGGACTTGGTCTCGCAAACTCCCTTGCCCCTTCCTGAAGTAGAGATACCTCTTAGGCCTCCAAAATCCATTGATGGTGAGCTATGTGTGATGTTTTCGCTAGAGTAGATCCGGAAATCAGCGAAGCCTTTTGTCTTTTCTCTTGTACTGAAATTCCTGTGATAGAGACCGAGCTTAGATGTGATCAGAGCTTTTGTGCGCAATCGCTGGGGGCTGGTAGCCCAGCCTGTGATTTCAGGTATGAGGAAACCGAGGAATGTTTTTCTACGTTTCTCCAAAGAGGAAGACTTTCTCAAGGCATTCTCTAGGGAAGATTACGGCATCGATGGAGTCCCGTATAGAAGCTTTCATTGGACCACAGAATTTTCGAGGAAGCAGAGCCCTCCCGGGTCCCCGTCTGGGTTTTTCTCCCTGGATTGCCCCCGAACTTCTACCATGAAGCTTTCCTTAAGAATTTATCTCTCCCTTTTGGCCAGTACATTCGCAGTGATAATAGCACCCGGTGTGCCACACGCACGAATGGGGCTAGGTTCTGCGTGGAAATGGATGCGGCAGTGGAACCCCCAAAAGGATTTTGGATCGAAGCCCCAAGGCAACAGAGCAGTCGATTCCAGGTAATTATTTTCGAAAATTTACCTGCTTTTTGCACTTCTTGTAATGTTCAAGGGCACAACAAACGAACGTGCAAGAAAAATGATTTAAAAGGAAAAAATATCGCTGGGAACAAAACATTGCAAATTGTGGAGAAAAAACGAAGTTCCAATTGCATCCAAGACATTGAGATAGAAGAGGGGGAAATATTAGGCGGAGAACATAATGGGAAAACACTGTTAGAGTCGAGAGTAGACCCAAACATGGAAAATGAGAATGTGAATGAAGTTGAGGCCGGAGTTTTGGTAGGAGATAGCAATGCGATCAAAGAAAATACAATGGTTACTCAGGTAGTAGAGGAAGAGGAAAGAACCTTTGAAGAAGCCCCAGTGCAGGCTCTGGAGGTAATCGCCCCTGCTTTTGAAGTCATTATACCTCGACAGGAGCCACTCGATGATGAATTGGCAGAGGAACCTTTGGGGGAAGGGGAGCTTGCACTTGGGCTCCCTCCTCCAATTGCTGCCCCTGAAAATGTATTAGAAGTGGGGGAAGAGACGCAGGAAGATACTGACCTGCTACTTTCTAGAGTTGTCTTGACACAGTTTTCAGAAGACAATCCCAGGGAGGAAGGGAGCCTACCTCGATCCTTTTCGACAGGCGAGGTAGGCACTTTAGGGGCACACATCCAAAAGGAAAAGGAGTTTCTCTTGGATGATG
The DNA here is from genome assembly GCA_011037825.1 of Carya cathayensis. Taxonomy (NCBI): domain Eukaryota; kingdom Viridiplantae; phylum Streptophyta; class Magnoliopsida; order Fagales; family Juglandaceae; genus Carya; species Carya cathayensis. The sequence continues at coordinate 981,318 of QGSO01000408.1, forward strand.
AGGAGAGAACTCAGAAGGTTGGAAAGAAAAGGGGTTCTAATCAGAGGCACTCCACTCGGGCAAAAACCGAGCCCGCTAAACTCAATCTATGATGTACAACATATTTTTTTGGAATATAAGAGGTCTCGGCACCTCCAGGAAAAGACTAGCTAAAATGATCTAGAGAAATAAGCCGAGTATTATAGCACTTGCAGAGCCTTTTGGTGATTTACAACAACTGAAAAGGTTGCAAAGGGATTTTGCATTGGAAGGTCATGCCTCGAATATGGAGGAAGGGGGGAAATTTTGGGTTTTGTGAGATAAAGGTGTAAGTATTGAAGTGCGGGGCCTTAGTAACCAGAGTATCACTCTAGTAATTAATGAGAGTAAATGTTGGGTTTCATTTGTGTACGCAAAATGCAGTTATGGAGAAAGTCGATCTTTATGGGAGGAACTTTAGAAGCAAAACCCAGGGAACTTCCCTTGGCTGGCCTTGGGTGACTTTAATGTTATTAGATCCAATTCTAAACGGGCAGGTGGCAGACCCAGGCCACGCATACGGATAGAGGAATTCAATCACTTCATAGACAACGTCGGCTTCTCAGACTTGTCCGTTAATGGAAATCATCTGTCGTGGTGTAATGGGCACCTTGGAAGCTCTAGAAGCTATGCGAGATTGAATAGAGCTCTAGCAAATTCAGCTTGGTTGCTAGAATTCCCAAGGTGTTTTGGAGATTACCTTCCCAAGTTGAGTTCGGATAACGCACCCATGTTAGTATGGTTGGAACCAGTGGAAAAGAAATATGGAGTCAGCCCGTTCAAATTCCAATCCATGTGGACCAGCCACGACCAATTCAAAGCATGTGTTGTAAGGGCCTGGGCATCAGATCAGAACTCGGTCGGTATGACGAGACTCGCTAGAAAACTAAAACATTTGAGAGGAGTACTCAGAAAATGGAACCGAGAATTTTTTGGGTGGACTTCTAACCATATTAGCCGATTGGAAGAGAGGATATTTGCCTGCTGGAAGAACAGTTGTAGGGGGGCTTCTTGGAGGAAGTAGAGCTGGACCTCTTGGCTACCAAAATTGAACTTGACACTTGGGTTAGCAGAGAGGAAACCCGTATAGCTCAACAAGCTAAACAAAATTGGTTAGAAAAGGGGGAAGCAGATTCAAAATTCTTCAAGATCATGGCCACTAAGAATATGAAAACAGTAAAAGAAATGAAAATTAATAATGAGATTTCCTTGAAGACACCAAAGGAAGTCCACTCAGGCACGGTAGAATACTTTAAACTTTTTTTATCCATGGACCATCAAATGGCTCCCCCGGACTTGAGTCCCTTGATTGAGAAGGTGGTTTTTGGTCAGGATTCTACAAGGCTTGTTCGGACATCGTGGAAGAGGATGTGATGATGGCGGTACACGAGTTTTTTCGAGGTATTACTATCCCGCGAGAGTTCACTTCTACACTTCTAGTTCTTATCCCCAAGGTAGAAAATCCAAAGAGTTTTGACAAGTTCCGACCAATAAGCCTATGTTCTGTCTTCTAAAAGCTCTGTACTAAAATTCTGGTGAGCCGCCTTTCCTCCCTACTACCTAAGTTAATCTCAGAAGAACAAGGTACATTTATCCAAGGCCGGAGCATATTCGAGAATGTGAGCTTAGCACAGGAAATGATTCAGTATTTAAACAAGCAGGCTAGAGGAGGAAATGTGGTGATGAAAGTTGATATGGTTAAAGCCTATGATAGTATTGAGTGGAACTTTCTGATCCAAGTGTTGAAGACTTTTGGTTTCTCTACAACCTTTTGCTCACTGATTAGACAGTGTATATCATCTCCTTGGTTCTCTGTGGTGATGAATGGGGTTGCTAAAGGTTTCTTCAAGGGAGCCCGTGGTCTACATCAAGGAGACCCCATCTCTCCTTATTTGTTCATTATCGTGGAAGAAACTTTGTCGAGGCTTCTAAAAAAAAGCCTTAAGAAAGGGCAGTTTGTTCCCTTTTCGCTGATGACATAGTAATCATCTCGAATGGCAATAAATCATCTCTATCTCAGAATCCCTGGCGCTTTATGAAAAATGGTCTGGGCAAAAAGCAAGCAAAGAGAAATCTGCCATTATTTTTTCGAAGCTAATACCTCTAGCTAGAAGAAGACAAATACTCCGAACCACCAGATTCTCGGAAGGATCCTTTCCTTTCAAATACTTGGGGGTTCCAATGGTTTCATGCAGATTAATTACAAACCACTTCGATGATCTAGTTGGGAAGGTTGGAGCTAGAATTGGAGGCTGTAAAGCTCGGCTTTTATCTAGTGGGGCCAGACTGATCCTAGTCCAACACGTTCTCAGCAGTATCCCCATCCACTTGCTTTCCATTTTACAGGTACCTTTGACAGTTTTGAGATCTCTAAATCGATTACTTAGCAATTTCTTTTGGGGGTACAAGGACGATAAGCCAAAGAAACACTAGAAAAGTTGGGACCAATTATGCAGTCCATCTAGTGAAGGGGGTCTTGGTATCCGCAACTTTCAGGATATCCAAAAATTCTTACACATGAAGCTAGCTTGGAAATTATTGACAACTGATTCTCTATGGTCCCATTTCTTCAAAAATAAGTATGTGAAGGATGGCCACATTTCTCTTTTAACCCCTTCGAAAGGATCACAGTTCTGGAGACTATTATTGAAAGGCATTTCGGAGGTAATCGAACACTCTAAATGGAAGGCAAAGGAAGGAAATGTCTCTTTTTGGTTTGATAGATAGTTGGGGGAGGAAATTCTAGCCACAAACACCCCTGTCACGACTCCAAAGCTGAGACTAAAGGATATTTGGCTCGAAGACGGATGGGACCTGGATCTATTACATCGACTGGTTGGAACTCAAAAAGCGCAAGAGATAATAAATACAGTTAGTAGCCAATAGAATGGTGATGACATTCTCATTTGGTTGCCTAAGGAAGATGGAATTTTCTCTACCAAGAGTGCCTGGGAGTGCATACGTGTTAGAAGTCCAAAAATCAGGTGGTCTAATTGGGTTTGGCACCCGTGCCTCCCAAAAAAGATGGTTATTATAATGTGGAAAAGTTTTAACAATGCTCTTAGTCTAGATGATAGAGTAAGACGACTGGGCATTCCTCTAGTTTCTAAGTGCAACTGTTGTGTGAGAGGCGCCTATGAAGATCTGAACCATGTACTAGTTAATGGGGAAGTGGCACGGCACATATGGTAGAAATGTGCGACCCAGGTTGGTATGCTGAGACCCCAGTTTAACACTTGGAAAGAAATGGTGCAGGTATGGTTTAACAGAGCCTCCAAGTCGACTACAAGAGGCCTACTAATTGGTATAATTCCCACCATTGTCACCTGGGTGCTATGGCTTCGAAGATGTAAAGCAAGAATATAAGGAAATTCCACATCAGTGGAGGAGACTTGGAGGACAATAAAATTATGGATTGTGAACCTAAGTGAAAAGTTGCGCGCAACAAAGGCCTTATCGTTCCAAGATGAAAGAATAATAGAAGGTTTGCAAATCCAACTGAAAAACCAGAGGAGAAAAAAGGTACGGATTGTTTACTGGCATCGCCCTAAGCATGGCTGGATAAAACTCAATGTGGATGGAAGCAGTAGAGGCAAACCGGGGCAAGCAGGTGCAGGAGGAATCTTAAGGGATGCAGCAGGTAACATGATCTTTGAGTATGCTTCCCCACTTACTCACGGCACTAACAACTTTGCTGAGTTTATGGCACTACTCTTAGGAGTGAGGGAAATCTATCAAAGAGGATTGGATAAGATAGAAATAGAGATGGACTCCTTAATTGTGGTAAACTGGGTTAGAAAGAAAAAATGCCCAATCTGGTACCTGGTAGACTTCTGGGAGGAATTGATGGAAACACTAAGAGGCAAGACATTTTCAATCCAACATGTATTCAGACAAGCCAATGCACCAGCTGACTTCTTGGCTCAGAAAGCTTCGGACAGAATTGCAGGATTTTGGACAGAGTTGGCATCCACCCCCAGTCTCTTGAAGGGGTTGTATAGGACAGATAAACTTGGCCTTTCATACTTTCGAAATGTGCTGTAAAGGTTCTATGTATGGTTTAGCTGGAGGTCATTTTCCCTTTTTTTTGTGTTGTAATGTCTCTTATCATATGGTTTCTCAGCCAAAAGTGAGCTTCAATGTATATACGGAGGCTTAGTCTTCCTGTTATTAAAAAAAAAAAAAAAAAAAAAAAAAAAAAGGTGTTTGAATCTTTTTACAAAAAAGTTTGGTGTTGATTATTAGGTCTTTCTAAATGGATGTTTTAAGTATGATTTTAAACTTAGGATAGGAAGATTTTTGTTGCAAAATTTTGGTTTAAGCATGAGTTTTGAAGTTGGAAGAAATTGCAACAAAAATAAAGAGAAATGGCCAAAGGATGTTTCGGCCATAGTTTGTTTTCCATAGTTGTGATTTGCTTTAAATTTTTCTGAGTTGATATTTGAGTTTAAGAAAAAATTTACATGAGAAATGTAAATTTTGAAATTTTTTGGAATTAGGATGTGAAATCCTTAAGTTATGAGTAAAATGGTCATTTTCCCACATGTAAAGGGTAAAATGGTAATTTTACTCTAATTTGTTTCTTTTACATATTTCTAATTGTTAGTAATTAAATTTCTAACTTTTAGAATACCCTCTCACAGTTTCTCGTATTTCGCACTTTATTCTCGTAGAACGCAACGATCAAGGTAAATTAGTTTCTAACTTACTATCAGTTTACTGTGTATGTATGATGAGTAGGGAAACTACAATTTATGTATGTATGTTATCATATATGCCATGTCATGCCACGTCATTACATGTTTATATGTTATGCATGATTTATTCTGTCACGAATATTTATCTGTTATACAATCCATTCTGTCACGTATTGCTATATGTTATAAGTATGTCATATGTTACATGTATGTCATATCATGTAATATTCACTATTGCAAGTATGTCATGTTAAGTATGATATATGTTACATGTTAGGTCATGTTACGAAATGTTTCCATCTCAAATAAGTCATGTCTTTCAAGTTAAGTTCAAGTTCAGTTATGCAAATACTCCTAGTGTAATCATTCTGATTGTTAGGATATATTATTTAAAATACTCATGATGGAATCATTCTGATTATCATAGTATTACTAGTACTCCTAGTGTAATCATTTTGATTACTAGGGTACGTGTTTTAAAATGCTCGTGATGGAATCATTCTGATTGTTAGAGTATTACTAGATACTCCTGGTGTAATCATTATAATTGCTAGGGTACGTATTTTAAAATACTCATGATGGAATCATTCTGATTGTCTGAGTATCTCTGATGTAATATGTTGGGCGGAATCATTCTGATTGTTCACTATTCTTGACAAAATGACTGGCAGAATCATTTTAATTGTCAGAATTCAAGTTCAAGTTTATGTCAAGAAGTTAAGAATAAGCAATCACGGTGACCCCATGAGATAAGAATAAGTTTCAGATCAAGTCCACATTAAGTCAAGTTTCAGATCAAATTCATGTTATGTTATGTTATGTTATGCTCACGTATATGTTATGTTCATATTCACGTTAAGTTTCAAGTTCATGTTCATATCATATTATGTTCACATTTATGTTATGTTATGTTCATGTTCACGTTCACATTATATTTCAAGTTCACATTTATGTCATGTTATGCTCAGATTTATGTATGTTCACGTTCATGCTATATTTCAAGTCCATATTATGTTTCAAGTTCATGTTCATGTTATGTTGCTAGTCCATGTTATGTTTTAAGTTCAAGTTCATGTCATGTTAAGTCAAGTTCAATTCACGTTTAAGTTCAGGTTATGTCAGTTATGCTATGCTTCCTTACGACTTTTATTGTGCATTCATAATTTTACTACCATGCATGCATCATTAACCTGTGTGAGAGTTTCCTATTAACTTACTAAGATTTGTAATCAAATCTCACCGTGGTAGTCCCAACTACCATTCCCCCTGAGTGGTAGGCGATATGTCAAAATCAGAGCAGGGAGCGAACATTGGTAGACTGGAAGAGGTTGACTAGACGTCACAGACACAACGCGAAACTTACAGCTTCCATAGTTAGTTTTTGGCCAGTAGTTTGGCCTCGTTAGTCGAGTTACACGAGTTACTCGACAAACTGCCTCAATAGTGTATTTTGGTAATATAAATATGGAGTCTAGTCTCCCATGCTTTTGAGATTACAGTCTTCTAAGACTCGTACTGAATCGTGGATTTTTATTTTGTTAAGCATGCTTGGATTATAATTTAACTATTTGGGATATTATAATTTTGGTGCATAATATTGCTAAAAAAAAAATTATTCGCTGCGAATATTGCATAATGCTAGATGCATGTTAGGAACATTGCATCTTGTATATCATGAACGGGAGCAGGTAACCTTGTGTTGCATGTCCCAACACTTCGGATGTTAGTCCGATCCCAAACGGAAATCTGGGGGCATCACAATTGTCCCTCCCCCTCTCGTACTCCACTTTAAAGTCATAACCCATGAGCTTGGATATCCATTTCTGCTGTGCTTCTGTAGCCACTTTCTGTTCCAACAAATGCTTCAAGACTTGTTGGTCAGTTCTTATTTTAAAAGGCTGACCCAACAAGTATGGTCTCCACTTTTCTACTGCACTCGCAAGTACCATAAATTCTTTCTCATAGGTTGATAAGAGTAACGCTTTACCCTTAAGAGCCTTACTGAAAAATGCTATAGGTTGATTGTTCTTCATCAACACAGCCCCCAACCCAACTCCTGAAGCATCACATTCAATTGTAAACTCTTGAGAAAAGTCTGGTAACCTCAAAATAGAAGGCTGAGCTATAGCATTCTTGAGTTGTAAAAAAGCTTTTTCAGCTTCTTTAAACCAAGAAAAAGAATTCTTTTTTAATAAGATGGTCAATGGGGCAGCAATTGAACCATAGTTCTTGATAAACTTCCTATAATAGCCAGTTAAGCCAAGAAATCCTCTTAAAGCCTTAACTGTTTTAGGAAGAGGCCACTCTATCATTACTAAAATCTTGGAAGGATTAGCTTTCACCCCTTCCCCAGATATAATATGGCCTAAATAATCAACTTCCATGAAACCAAATCTGCACTTAGACCTTTTAGCAAACAAAGAATGTTGCTGTAAAACAGATAAAACTGTCTTTAGATGCACTAAGTGTTGAGTTAAATCTTGGTTGTAAACCAAGATATCATCGGAAAAAACCAAAACAAACTTTCAAAGAAAAGGTTTAAAGACATGATTCATTAAACCTTGAAAAGTGGCAAGTGCATTAGTAAGCCCAAAATGCATTACTAAGAACTCATAATGGCTCTCATGAGTTCTAAATGTTGTTTTAGGAATATCGTCTTCCTTTACTCTTATTCAATGATAACCTGACCTCAAATCAAGTTTAGAGAAATACCTTGCTCCATACAACTCATCAAGGAGCTCATCAATCATAGGAATTGGAAATTTGTCCTTGACAGTTTCATGATTTAGAGCTCTATAGTCCATGCACATCCTCCATGTGCTATCAGCTTTCTTCACAAGGACAGGTAAAGAAAATGGACTTTGACTTAGTCTAATCACACCATTAGTCAACAAATCTTAAACAATCTTTTCAATCTCTTTTTTTGGTATTGGGGATACCTATAGGGTCTTACAGAAATTGGAGCAACTCCCTCCTTCAAGACAATTTGATGATCAGAAATTCGAGGTGGTGGCAACCCAACTGGTTCCTCAAAAACAGATTGAAACTATTGTAAAACCTCTTCAACTTCAGATAAAGGCTGCACCTTCTCTTTATCATTCTGTATTGCTACAAGTTGCAAGAACCACCCTTGCTACCCAATGAAAGAAGATTTCATCATATGAACCCCAGCTTCTACATGCACCTTGTCAGATAGCAACCTTGCAAGAGCAACTGATTAGCATCAATCTGAAATTGCATTGGCATTCTTGTAAAATCCCACTGAATAGGACCCAGTGTTTTGAGCCATTGCACTCCCAAAACAATGTCACAACCCCCAAGAGTTAGAACATGGAAAGAAACCAAAAACTTAGTTCCTTGAATGCTTATCATTTCCTTACATGTACCTTGACTAACTATGGTAGTCCCATTAGCCACTTTAACCTGAAGACCCCTATCATCAATCACCCTCATTTTAGTTTCCTTCACCACCAAAGGATTCAAAAAGTTGTGAGTACTTCCTGAATCCACCAAGATTTCTCAAGAAAAAGAATCAATCTTGCCTAGCAACCACATTGCATTACAGTTAACACACCCAGAGATAGCATGAATAGAAACCTCAAGTACCTCAGATTCCTTCCTCACTAACTCTGTCGATTCTTGCAACCGTTGTGGCTCAACTTCTTGCACACTGTCAATAACCTCCTAGTCTTTAGCATTTTCCCCAAGTAAGAAATACACCTTAGGATTCTTGCACACATGACCTAGATTCCACTTCTTATCACAGTGAAAACACAATCCTTTCTTCATCTTTTCATCCATTAGAGAGGCATTAACCTTTCTCAAAGGAAACATACCATTTGAAGCCTTATTCAACAACTCAGGAGAACCTGTGTTATCACCAGAACCCTTTTTTGAGTACTGGCCATACTGTCTCCAAGACCCTCTCGAAACTAAGACATATTCTTCTTGCAATTTTGCTAAACCAAAAGCAGCCCCAAGATTCAATGGATTGAACATTTTAACAAGTATCCTGATCTCATCTCTCAATCCACTGATGAAACAACTCATCTTATGCCTCTCAGATAAACCCTTCAGCCTATTTGATAAAGACTCAAACTGTGAAGTATACAGACTAACAGAAGTAGTTTGTCTCAGCCTGGTTAAAGCTTCCATTGGGTCATCAAAAGTTGATGGCCCAAATCTCCCTTGCAAAACAACCACTAATGATTCCCATGAATTAAACTGCCCTGAGTCCAAGGCATTTTGATACCACACCAATGCCTCTCCGTGCATATGGTGCGAGGCTACCATCAACTTTTGATAGAAGTGTACTTGAAAGCAATCAAAGTACTGGTTGGCTTTAAAGACCCAACCCAAAGGATCATGTCCACTGAATTGTGGAAATTCCAACCTAATACTTCTCTGAAACACAGCCCTATCCTCATGATTTCTAGGCTCACTAGATACCTCTCTATCTCTAAAAGAATTTACATTTATAGATTAAACCAAGGAACTCAAAACATTCGAAAACTTATCTAACCTTTCTGTTATACCAGCAATTGCCTGGTGATGACCCTCCAATTGCTTCTGAACCAAATCTTGTTGCTTATAAGATACTTCTTGATGACCTTTCAACACTGCACGCGTACCCTCTGCCATCAGAACCTCTCCTCCAAGGATCGCCCAATGCTGATACCACTTGTAAGGTTCTTGCAAGAACCTTCTACAATGCCCAGAACACACGTAGGAAAGCTACTAAGATTCAATCACACACACAAGATACTCAAGACTGAATGAGCAAGATCCAATGGTGAATCTTGTAGAGAATCTTCGAGGGATTCTCAACCTCCAAGAAATTAACTTCACAGAAAACCAATGATACAATCTACCAGCCCACTACTGCTTATATACTGCAGTCCTGAAGCACTTGGCCAATATTTGATCTTAAACAAAACGTAGGCTACAAAGAATAAAACACCATCTAAAACACACGGGTAGTTAAACTCCCCGTTTCATTAATACATAATGCAGCCCACTAAACACTAAACGACAACTCCCTTATTAATCCCCCAAAACACATCATTTTATTAACACCTTTTCTTCTGTTGCGCCTAAACTTTGACTCAAATTAATGAACCAAAAATTTAGTGCAATTTTACCTGCAAGTATACAGGTGTTGTAGTACCTTACAGGGTCGAATCCACAGGATTAACTTATGTGAAAAAAATAAACTCAAACAAATGAAAAGAAAAAAAAACTAAAAGAGATGTGCGATCGAATATAAAATGAGGTTACTGAGATGATGATTTTTGACGTAACAGAATAAAACCAAAATGATAAAATGTATTGATCTGGAAAAAAAACTAAGGTTTCAAGGATCCGTTTAATAATTTAGAATATTGTTTCCGATCGAATTACTCCAATTAAACTAGAATAATGATTTCGTTTAATTGGAAGATTTAGCATTTAAGATCAAGAAAAATAGTCACTAATGATTGAGCATGAACGATTGATGATTAAAATATTCACAAATCTATTTGAATATCACAGGGATTCCTCAAGCATTCACTGTATTCAAAAATCACAATGAATCAAGATAAATACATAGATAATCAAAATATCCAATAATAAAATCCTCCAATCGATCAAGCTCACAAAATAAATTTTACGTTGATTTGAAAACAATGTTTAAATTATTAAACTTCACCTCTAACCTTAGTATGAAAATTTAGCCAACCATGTTCATTACCAATGCTATGAAAATTAAATAAACATTTTTCATGATGATATTAAAATAAAACACAATAAGACAACACAAGAATATAAAAGTGAAGAGAAAATAAGAGTTAAAAAATCCCTCTCCGTTCCGTAAATAACTAGAGTTCCGTTCGGCGTCCACCAAACTGCAAACCAGCTCCTCCGTTCCGCTGCTCAGCAAACGTAGAGTCCTTCCGTAAACCTCAGTTCCTTCCTTTATGTATAAACCTCTCCCACTCCGTCCAAACAAATAGGTAAAAGCTCACCCCGTCTCTATGTCCACTGTCACGAAGCTAGAACAGAACATCCACTCCCTTTCCGTCCGTCCACTTTTTTGTTTTCTCCAGGTTTGTGTCTCCTCAATTTTTCATCTGTGGTTTAACTCCAGGTTGCTTCAAGTGTTGTCCAGGAAAAACGAATCGAGCTCCCCACCTCTGGTCCAAGTTAGTCTGTTTGCTTCCCAAACGAAAAATCATCCAAACATAGAGTCCCTTCGTTAGACACAACTTCTATTCGGTAGCCTAGCTGCTTCTTCCATCGCATGTTCTGGCCAGCGTCAAACTCAAGCCCAGCTACCAAGAACTCCAGTGTTCTGCATCTGTTCACGTCAACCAGCTCCTGCCTTCTCTTGTCTTCCCTGCCCGAAGCACATAGGAAATGAAACCAGCTCCAGACCTCACACTCAGAACAGCTGCAGCTCTCAACGTTTTGTCTGCCTCTTCGTATCAGCTCTCTGATGGCTTGCTCTCCAAACTGAACTCAAAGTTCAACCTGCAAAATGGAAACAAACAAACTGCATAATATATCCAAAAACAGTTCTACATCAGCCCCTTCTTCCGTTCTCTCCAAAAGAAATTCACTCCTATGTTTTCTCCCACTAAAAACAGAGCAAGTTTCCTCAAGTTTTTTTCAGAAAATAGTTCTACGTCAGCCCCTTCTTCCGAGCTCCTCCTTCTTTTTGTTTATTTTTTTACGTAAAACAAACTCTCACCCGTTCCATCTCTGTCCATCTCAAGCCAAAGAAAACACTCCTCTGTCTCTGCTCTCCCCTAGAACGTTTCTTTTTAAAACCCCCCGAAATCCAGCTTCTCATTTTTATTTTTTTCTTCATCACTTCCCGTTTTCTGTAAAACCAGCCTCCTCTCCTTCCACGCGTGTCTTTGTTTTCTTTCCGTAAAAACTGACCCAGACCAAAGAAAACCAACCCCAGCTGAAAAAAAATCTTTTCTTTTGCCCCATTATTTGACTTTCACGTTCAGCCTCTCATGCAGCAACCCGAAGCTCTCTATTATTACTTTCACGTTGCCTCCGTGATTTGCGTTCTCGCCATCCAGCCTTTTCCTTTTTACATTGACAACGTGCTTCTTCATGATTTTCTTTCTCGCCGACAATTCTTTTCGTTCAACATTTTCAACTGCCCAAGTCCACCGCTTTGAAAAACTCATATAGCATGCGCTTTTGGTCAGAATCGGATCTCTTGTAAATTTTATTTATACTAAAAATAAAGAAATAAAAAATAATAATACTCAGAAATAATTTAAAAGGAAAAATAGATTATCAAAAATATATTATATATGTGAGGAAATATTTTCCATGAGCATGAGGGCTCAAATTTTTAGAGACCTTCACCTTTCATTCAAACATGAATGATTGGGTTTTTCCTAGTCAACAACCCTTTTATTACATAGTAAGACATTGTTGTGGAGGTCAGTCCACTAAACTTGAGAGGCTGGTTAGCCACCATGTGTGGCAAGAACTATCTGTGAGGGTGAATATCAAAGCAACCTCATGGCTGGTGAACTGCTTGTGTGAGGATAGCATCAGTGCAAGGGGATGGACCACCGATCGAGTGCGAGTGGAAGGCAAAGATGAGCCATTCCAATATGTGGGCAAGCAATACTATGTAGCTAATCCATTGATTTGGGGAAAAATAGTCACAGGTGCTACAAAGTGTAGCTAATCCAATATGTGGACAAGCAATACTATGTAGAAAGTTTGGCAAACACGTCCTAGTGCAAGGTAATGAAGGACTTTTCACCTTGTGGTAGGCAAGCTAGAAAAGCCACCGAACGTGCGAAGACAAGAATGAGGAGCTGCCAAGGCAGGTAGCTTAGGCTAAAGAAAGTTATCCGCCCGGCAAGCAACGGTCAAGGAAAGACTAGAGCATATATGGGAGCTTTTCAAAATAATACAAAAATGTTCAAAAGGTTGTAGTGTTGTACACAAAAGCACACACTCCATTTGAAGAGTCACATATGGAATGGGTCTGCATAAAAGATCACAACTTGATAGATCATATCATCTGAACTCAGAAGTATGGTCCAACATCACATGAGAGACCCTCACTCAAATAGAAAGGACGTGCAAACCATGTCCTGCCAATCTGTCTCTGTCATCCTATAGTAAGACGATTGAGACTAAATGACTCATATTTAAGCATAACTGGAGTTAGAAGTATGTTGAAAGGACATCTTAAGGTCTCGCCCTATAAATGGGATTGGATAATGGAAAAAATCTCACTTTTGAGATTGCAAACACCTGAGTGTCCTTAGACTTGGATTCTTCGAAAAAAGCAAGTGACTTCAAATGAGACAAAGAAAGGAGTAGCGCAGCCGTAGGCAATGAGGTAGGCTTGCTTCTAAGATAATGTTGGGGGATGTGGGGTAAATGTTGTGAGAATGTTATGGAATTTGGCATATGTATACTCTGTAACCCCCTTCTTATCATGAATTAATAAATATTTTTTCCATTATGTTTATGATTATTTTTACTTCGTGTTTTCCAAAATCTTGAATACGGTTGTTTTCAGTGATATTTTTGTGAGTAACCCGATCGGCTAGCACTCTTGGCACCATGGATCCTCACTAGGTCCTTTACAAAGAAACAGGGTGCCACAATCTAAACCTATAGATCTCATGCCACCCTCATGGTTGGCAAGATCCACCTATGCAAGTGGATCTCAAACCGTTGAGAAGGGTGTAGAGTATAACTTGTGCGAGTCATTTTTGCTACCTACAATGATGGTCTTGGGGTGGCTAAACCACCCTTGAGATAGTTTAGCAACCCTTTATTTTCTAACTTTATATATATATATATATATCTATTAAATTAATGTTGATATTATAATAATCACCTTGTATATATTAAATTAATCTTGATATTATAATAATAACAATCTTGAAATATTGAATAGATGGATTGTTTATATTGCATATTCCATTGGTAATAGTATTTCATACTTCTCTATGGTGGAATGCTATACTATGGATATTTTTCATTTTTTATTAGCATTCGCCTCAATTTTGCTATCAAACAAAGTTTATCAACAGATATCCTTACTGATTCTCTCATGTCAAGATCAATATATTTGAAGAATTTTGAGAAATTCTATCTCACAAGATGAGATAGAGAGGTGTATTGTATTCCAAATATAACAATGTTACAAAATAGCCTTGGTGGACTTATACTAAAATTATGTAACAAGACTAAAATAGTCTGCAGCAAGTTAAGCATGCACAAATAAACACAACAACTAGTCTTCGATGTGGAGGATTATATTGCATGGCTCCTCTGTATCCTTAGTATACGTAGTTGACTTGTTGTTCTGAAAATCATGAACCATGATTTTAGGAACATTGTTGTCACTCCCTCTCAAACATGGTTGACGATCAATAGGAGGCCAAGTTTGAATCTAAAGATTGAAACTGAGCGTTTGGAAGAGGCTTCGTGAAGATATCGGCCAGCTGATTTGAAGAAGACAAAAATCTGGTTTCAAGAGAACTAAGTGCCACCCTTTCACAGATGTAGTGATAGTCAAGTTTAATATGTTTCGTCCGAGCATGTAGAACTGATCGTGTAAAGAGCATTGAGATTATCATAGTGAAGTGAAGATGGCTTCATAGAAAATTTCCCAAATCTTGCAAAAGGAAGGAAAGCCATGCAAGTCCAAAATTTGCAATACCCTTAAGGTACCTCAAAATTCGTTTAAAAAGTTGATAATGAGCTACTATAGGTGACTACATAAATTGACTTGCAAAATTCACACTGTATGAGATATCAAGCCTACTGAAAGTGAGGTGTTGAAGACCACCTAGGATGCTTCTATACTTTGAGGGGTCAAAAAAAAGTTGAGGAAGACTTGAAGTGTTGGCCTTTTGAGGGCATGGGTGTAGTGATAGGCTTACAGTCAGCCATGTCAAAACGAAATAGAAGATCAAGAGCATACTGATGATGGGCGAGGAACCTATTCTAGCCTAACCTATGCACTTCAATGCCAAGAAAGTGATGAAGGTAACCAAGATCTTTGACGGAAAATTGTTTACTCAACTGCTGAATCAGACACTCAATTTAAGTGGAGTTGTCACCCGTGACTACCATATCATCAACATACAACAACAAGATAAGTATACCTTCAGAAGAAGGACAAACAAAAAGACTAGGATCGGTCGGACTTGAGTAAAAACCAAGTTGGAGAAGAAACTCACTTAACCTATCAAACCAAGCTCGTGGAACTTGTTTAAGCCCATAGAGAGCTTTATGGAGCTTGTACACATAGGATGGATTGTCGGGATCAACATAGCCTGGTGGTTGTTGCATACACAAAAGCGTTGTGAGATTTCCATGAAGGAATGAGTTTTTGACATCCAATTGTTAAGATCCTAGAGTTTAACAACAACTACAATACTCAATACAACACGAATGCTAGCAAGTATAACAACTAAAGAAAAAGTCTCAGAAAAATCTATACCATCAATTTGAGAAAATCCTTTGCCAACAAACCAAGCTTTGAGGCATTCCAAGGTTCCTTTAGGTTGTAGTTTGGCCTCGTAGACCCACTTGCAACCTACGACATTCATGTTCAAGTGCTGTGGGACTAAAGTCTAAGTATTATTGTTGGCCAGAGCAGTTAATTCCTCTTGCATGACTGCAGCCCAACCTAAATGTTTCTTAGCTGACACAAAGAAATTGGGCACTGTAGGGATGGAGGAGATAGTGTGCAATTGTGCATGTTTTAGATTTGGTTTACGAATACCTATTTGTGATATGATAATTATGGTAGGTTGAGGTTGTGGAGGGGATGGTGGTGTTGAAGGAGGTGGACTGAGGGAGTCCAAGGAAGGCTCACTTGTTGCTGCTATCACAAACCCATTGGCTCTTCCTGATGATGTTCCATCAGTTGTAGAAAAAGATAGTAGAGAAGCAAAGGCAGCAACATTAGGTAGTTGGTCATTCCATTCAGAAAATGTGGAGGGCTCCTCCTCAACTTCAGTTTTCCTGTAGAGTTGTGCTGGTTGAGAATAAGTTAAAACATATCATCAAAAACAACAAGGCATGAAATGTAAATTTTTCCTGTGGGGGAATACAGGCACTTGTAACATTTATGTTTAGTGTTGTAGCCGATAAAGACACACAGGAGGGATTTTGGATCCAACTTGTGTTTCCTATAGTCACCAAGACAAGGAAAGCACCATGAACCTAAGACTCGAAGAACACCATAATCTGGATGTTTTTTATGGAGGCAAAAGAAGGGTGAGTCCATATTTAAGGATTGTGAAAGGAGCCTATTGAGTAAGAGCACTACAGTTGAAAACCAATCAAGCCAGAACCGTTTGGGTAGATTAGCATGGAAAAACATGGATCGGCCTAATTATATAATACATCGATGCCTTCATTCAGCCTTCTCATTCTGTTTTGAGGTCTTAGGGCATGTAGATTGGTGCCAAATACCATTTTCCAGCAAATAGTTAGTGAGGGCTTGACTTGGGAATTCTCTACCTTCATCAAATTGGAAGATGCATATTTTGGCATTATATTGATATTCAACAAATTTGTGAAAATGAACCTTGTAACAGGGGCTGCACCCCAAAGATCACAATGAACCTTGTAAAAAGGAACCTGAATATTATTATCACGAGACAAGAAAAAAAGCTTGCTAGTGTTGCCCATTTGGCAGCTGGTACGAATCTCAGTTATTTTGGAATTAGAATCAGAAGTAATAAGGTTTTGATTACATAGATAATCCAAGACTTTTGTATTGGGATGTCCTAAACGTAGGTGCCAGCAAGCTTTATTGGCCTTCCGGAATCTAGTTGAAAAATAGGCTGCATATCCATTATAGTTGGCAGAGTCGGGTGGTTTATCATAAAAAATATAGAGGCCTTTCCATTTTCTTCCCATCGCCATTATCCTCTGTGTGGTCCTATCCTTTATCACAAAACTAGTTTCACCAAACTCAATTGTGAGAGGAAAATCAGAGGTTAACTTGCTAATAGATAATAGATATTTCTTCATATCGAGTACCACAAGAACATCATTCAGACAAAGTTGTGAAGTGCCTGTACCAACAGTGGCTTGTCCTACATGTGTAATGGGCAAAACCTCATCACTCCTAACCATGACACCCTCAAAACCATTGTAAGCTGTAAGAGTTTGAAGATTACCTACATTATTAGTCGTATGATCTGTAGCACCAGTTTAAGGATGCCAAGTGATCTCTTGATTGCCATCCACTTTTAAAGCTGCAAAATTATGAGGAATGCTGTCAACTATATAAGAATGGTTAAATTGATTAAAGCATTTGATGACTAGGTGGTTTCTTTTGTTACAAATCTGACAGATAAGAGTGTCATCCTTGGTTGCAAGTGGATTGGATCTCTGGGAGGTATTGGAGGATGAACCACATGATTGATGAGTTTGAAGGCTTGGAGCTAGTCTGGTTGCCTTGAACAAAGCCACGATCCTTTAAACTAAAAGACTAGTTCCCTTGGTTTCTCTTACTTTTGTTGCCTTTATGATCATAAAACACCATTGGTGAGGATGCTTGCGTATCCAATTTATATCTCTCAAAATAGCTTTCCAAGAGAGTGACAACTTCAGAATAGGAACGGATTGGGGGCGAAGCATGGTGGCTGTGAAAATTCATAGTTTTTCCCAAGGCCATTAAGAAGCCACCAAGACTTCTTAAGATCCAGCATTGGTTTGTCGATGGCTGCCAATTTATCACATATAGTTTTCAATTTTCGCAAGTAGGCATTGAGAGTATCTGATCTTCAACTGATGGATGTGAGCCTTTGCTTGAGAGCAAGGCTACAATTTGAAGAGACAAGAGAAAAGCATGCACCAGCGCATGCCATACTTTGGCAGCTGTGGTAAGTCCAGCCACAATGCTAAGAACCTCTTCAGATAAGGTGGCTATGAGCCATCCTTTAACCAAGCAATCTGTTTTGCACCATTTTAAAAGGCTAGGTTTTGGTGACATTCAGAATCACCTTTAGCAATCAACTGAGGTGGAGGTTGAGTTTCACCAGTCACAAATCCTTGAAGATCATAGCTTTCAAGGGTGTTGAGCATTTGAGTCTTCCGGAGAAGCAACTTAGTGGATTAGAGGTGGAGAGACACAAAATTTGCAATATTTTGTATCACAGGGTAGGGGTATTCTTCAGCGAGGGCGGGGTTGGAGAAAGGGAAGAGTTGGAAGACATGCTTTGTAGCTGCAAAGGGAAGATCTTTCTATCTCCCTGTTAGCTCTGATACTATGAAGAATTTTGAGAAATTTTATCTCACAAGATAAGATAGAGGTGTATTGTATTCCAAATATAACAATGTTACAGAGTAGCCTTGGTGGACTTATACAAGGAAAGTTAAAATTATGTAACAAGACTAAAATAGTCTGCAGCAAGTCAAGCATGTACAAATAAACACAACAACTGGTCTATCAGTGTGGAGGATTATATTCATGATATCCACCTTTGTTTCCTTAGTATATGTAGCTGAGTTGTTGTTGCTAAAAGAATATTGTTGTTAATATTTATGTGGTTGCTTTCCAAATTCAAACCTTTCCACGTGTAGACAAGGGAAACAAAGTTTGAGAAGACTCACTCTCTCTAGTACTTCAAGCGTAAGCCTGGTACTTGAATCTTACAGAAATTCTTCTCTCTATTTAGCTCAAAAGCACTCTGAAGAGAAAACTAAAGAAACAACAAAATCACAGATCAAATAGGAATCACTTTTGTTTTTATCTCTTTTTAATTCCTATCAATTACAATTTCTATCACCATAGAATTATAATTGCACTCTAGGATTTTTTTTAATTATATATAGAGTCTCCCAATTCACCAAAATTGTGAATGTGTTTTCTCTAAAAAATATATGTGGAGAATTCGTGCAAATAAAACTTTCTATCAACTTGACTTTTTTTACATCTTAATCTTTTAGGCTTAAACTAATACTTTAAAACTAACTTAGTATCACATACTAAACTTTGGGCTTGAGTCATGATGATCAATTCCATTAATTTACATCTCCCAAAGAGATTATGGACTTCTTATCATTGTTACTATTTCAACAATATTTTCATGTAATCGCTCAACATATCAAAGTATTGACCATCTAAGGGCTCCATAATATATAAAAGTTATCTCTGCACTTGATATTTGAGTACATTAATTTAATAAGATTAGGAGTATTGCTGTTAATGAATTATTAACCAGAAGTCTCCACTTTTATGATCAAGACAAATTATCACATTAATTTATTACAAACTTATCATATAAAATATACATTAATTTATAGCCAACTATCATCTATAACTTTCAAGTCATTTGCAATCATCATTTAGGGATTCTAGTTTAGTTAACTATCATGGACATAATGTAATTGTGATAATGAATAATATTGGAACAAGGGAACCCACAATAGTTTGCCTAAAGCCTTGCCGAAAGTGAATTTTTAAGGGTTTAGCTTTGTCTCATACTTTTTAGGATCTCAAAGGTTTTTTTAAGTCGATTGCAACTTGCGTGATTTTTCTTATTTTCATGAGTAGAACATCTACTAACACTTCCATATTTTGCCCAATTGCATCTTGAACATTACTAAAATCTGATAAGTCGCCTTGATATTTTTTAATCCAAACGACAAGACGTCATAGCACTACTACCATTGGTTCATGACGAAGGTTGTCTTCTCTTGACAATTTTGGAATAACTTAATTTGATTGTATCTCAAGAAGGTTTATCAAACTAAGTAGCTTGTAGCCCCCATTGAATCCACAATCAAATCAATTTGCCGTAGAGAGAAGCTATCTTTTGGGTAGGCCTTATTCACGTTAGAGAAATACACACACATTCTCCATTTTCCATTTGCTTTTTCACCAAAACCACATTGGAGAGATAGTCTAGGTAGTATACTTCCCTTATGAATATTGACTTCAAATGTTTGTTCAATTCTTCAGCTATGGAATAGTATTTTTCTGTTAAAAAGTTGCACCTTTTCTGCTTACTCATTTTGTTGTTAGATCAATGCAAACATGATGCTCAATAATTCTAGGTCTATCCCTAACATGCTTTGATGGATCTAGGTAAACACATCTTGATGCTCCCACTGCACTTGGACTAACTCTTCCTTTTGCTCATATGGGATCGTCATGCTGATTTTGGTTGTCTTCTCTAAAACTTTTGGAGCATTAGCACATCAATTCTAATGCATCTTTGAGCTCGCCTTTTCTTAGACCTTATCAACCTTTACCTGAACTGTGTGGTCAATAATTTCTAGAAGAAGAGGTAAGTTATCATCCAATTCTTCATTCATCAACATCTTCACCTTACCTTCGAGGACCTACATGTAACGTTCTCAGGTGAGCACCTCTTCCCCTCTAACCTCACTTACTCCCCCTTTAGTCAAGAGTTTCATCTTTAGATGATACGATGAGACTATCACCTTGATCATATTCAACATTGATCGCCTAATTATTGCGTTATAAGTTGATGATCCTTTCAACACTAGGAAATTCTTCATGGTTGACACTATGTTTGCTAAGTTCCCCTTTTACCATGAGCTTTACTATAGCTACGAGGTCTCGACCATGAATCCCTAGAAGGGTGATGGGGTTGCTCTTAGCTGGTTCTTTATTCACATTTTCTTAAATGCTCCCCAAGCAGTAAGTCAACAAAACTACCAATACCCATTGAGCTGTATAGCTTTCCACGAGCATTGCGACAATCAAAACATTGTTGTGAGCTATTGGACTCTCTTGCAATCCTTCTTGCTGAAGCTAATGGCAGGCCTCTCTATCTTGGCCACTGTCTATGAGTGACCAATCACATAATGTAATACTTGAGTTTTACTACATACGTCCTTACATCATTTCATTTTATTATTAAGTTAAATATTTTTAAGATAAAGATTTTTATTACTTTATTATTTTATTATTTTATTTTAAGATGGGTGTGTTTTTATTTTTATGTGAGTTATTAAAATAAATTAAGGGCATGATTTTAAGACCTTGTAATATTTTTTCTCTTAAGCCCTCTATTTTTCATTATTTAAGAAATGACCCAATTATTCCCTACCATTGGATTTATAGGTGAAAAGTATTTTGAGGTGGATAGATCTCCACCATCCATTGCTTCCTTGTGATGGAAGAAGGGAACAAAGACCAAAATGCCATTGCCCCTTCCTCCAAGTCTACGCCTAAAGCAATCAAAGGAGGGAAAAAGAACAAAACAAATCCCTTAAGTCTTCCCCTTATCCATTGGTCATCTCCCCAAGCTTGTGAAATAAGTTTTGACTAAAAATAGCTCTATGCCTTCCATTCTTCTTGAACTGTCAATCATCCCTCCTAACTTATGAGATAAGCTTTTGACCAAAAGGCAATTTAGCCTTTTTCATCTTGAACCCGTCGGCTTCTAAGGCAAGAAAAGAAGAAAAAATTTCTCAAGCACTCAAGTCCCTCATTGTGCGACACTACTACCCTTCTCTCCTATTTCCATTCTCCTTCCAATTTTAAGCCAAGCACCCATTATTTGTTCTTCTCAAGAGGAAAATAGCAAGGTAAAAGCACTCTTAATCTTTCTTCTTTGTGTCTTTCGAACTAGCCTTGGTTTAATCAAGTGGGTTTTCTTTTGTTGTTGATGTTTCGGTTTTGGATTTCCAGACAAGGGATCCACGTGCTCTCTAGTTTTCCAAGTTGAACCCACCTTTCCTCTTCTCCATTTTGTGTTTTAGGAAGGGATTCACCAAGGTATAAACCCTAGCTTGAACTCCATTTGATTGGGCTGTTGTTTTGAGGCTAACCGAATCATGTAACAAGCTTGTGTTCCAGATTTTATTCCTAATCTCTTCATGTTGTAATTTCTTATATATATGCCCTGTTTTGGCTTAGCCGTATATATATGGGAGCTGTTTTTGTGTTGTACATTATTATATTTCAAAATGAAGGGAGTTTTAGCAAACAAACTTGTTTTAAATCTTGGATGACTCTTGGAACACTTTGGGTATATTGGAAACGTCATAGATAAAAAAAATATTGTTCTGTTTTGGGGTCTTCCAAGTAATGAGGTTTCTTCAAAAAGGAAACTTAGAGTAGTGTTAATTGGTTTATATCATTCTTTTAAAGGTGTTAAACGATTAAACTATAAACTTGATGTTTAAAGATTTTTAAGTTTACTTAATGGGTTATTCTTGTTATTCTCTATGTTATGCTTAATTAAATAGTGTATGTTAACTAGGCTATTTATTATAGTTATGTCACTATATTTATAAAATGGATTGGTATTAAGAAGAGGTGACCAAAGGTGCAAAATGTACTATAGTATGTAAAGTTGTCCAAGAACTCTTAAACCTATGTTATACCATGTCTTGTTTTGGAAATAGCCCATTTATGTTACTCCTCTTTTTAGTTAATTTCTACCTAACCCAAGAGTTCAAATGTTGAATAAACTAGCCTTTTATAATGAGGGACCACGAGCTGATTTCAAAGGGGCATGCTTCCTAAGCTTGTTATCTTACTTGAGATGCCTATATCTATTTTAAAGCCCATTGTTGAGCATTTCCAGATTTGAGCTTTTAATTCCTATGATCCCAAAATGAGCTCGAGTCGAATAAAACTAGTTAAGCCTATGAAATCTCAACTACCTTTCCATGTAAACTTTCTAAATGGCCTTTCATGGACAGCTAGCATGCTTTAGTATTAATTATGTTATACTTGTAAAAGTTAGACGAGAGGTTGATTATTGGGTTAGCACTAAGTGTAGAAGGGTATTCGGTTAATGTCATGGCTTTCTCATTTAAATGGAAGCCTAAAGAATATTGTATGAGTATTGGCACGCTTATTATTTATTGGAATAGGACCTATATTAACATTGGAGGTATCAAGAAACATAAAGGTAAGTAGTTATGAGCATGCTCTTACACAAAGTTCTCTTATAAAAGGATATCTCTCTCTCTTTTCAAATGTTCTTCTAAAGAAATGGTAAATGAATCTATATTATGTACAAGCCTTTCTTGGTAGCCCCTATTAAGCACCCTATCGATTATAATTGTGTGTATGTATATATGGTAATGCATGCACGTAGGTTCTAACTCATGAGATTTTCATACATGCTCTTTCAAATAACTAACGCCCACTTATATGTAAGCATGACATGAAATGCTCTTTTTATAAAATAAATGCATATGCATCGAACTAAGAAAATATAACGAAAACATTTGATTGCAAAGAAAGAAAAGAAATGAAAAGAAGGTTAAGATATGAAAATACATAACAACATGAAATATGATGTTTAAACTCATTCTTTTAAACAACGTTTTTGCATGAATGAACTGGTAAATGAAAATGACTAAATGAAAGAAAGAAATGACTGAAAAGAAACGAATGTTTTAATGTATGAAACTAGGTAATGGCCATGACTGATAAATGAATGATGGTACCAAATGATTGGGCAAATTGCAATGCCGGGTAAGTAGTACTGGCGGTGCACCCAGTGCTGCTCCATGACTGAAGGATTCCCAACCCACGACCACGAGAGGAATCAAGTCCAAAAGACCGCTAACCCCAACACACTGGGCGTAATAATGTGTACCGGCCAAATGAAAGTGAAACATGAAAGTAATGTTATGCATGAAAGTATTGTTTAAATGTTATGCATGAAATTATTGTTTAAATGTTTATACATGAAAGTATGACTTATTTCTTCAACTGTTTATGCATGAAAGCATTGTCAAATTCTCAAAATGTTTATGTATACATGTTTTCAAATGAAAAAGAATAGATGATTAGTATGTTAACGGCATGGTGTACTGCTTACTGAGTATTAGACTTACTTTGTGTTTATGTTTTAAACATCCAGGTAATGACAAAGAGGCTGGGGAGTGGGGCATTACTGCAGAGGGAAAGGCAGACACTTAGTGTCTTCCCTATTGGTTCAACCTTACATGAATGATGGGTTATGTTTATGGATGTTATTTTTATGTTGGGATGGGTCCCTTGTTGGGAAGTTTTGTCGAGTTTGACTTTAAACCATGTATCTTTTGGTATGGTATAACAGTTATGGTGGGGTGATGGTAAACCCTTATACATTAACTTAGTGCCTTCTTGTATGTATAGCAGAGATGGAGTCCCTTCCTAACTAGAACAGTTATGTTTTTATGAACGTATGATAGACTTTAAGGGTCTCTTATGGATGAATGTTGGAATAGAATGTCTATCAGATGTTCCTTTATTAAGTTAGAAATATAGAGTACATGTGTGTTATGTTCATGCTGATCGCATATTACTTAAAAAGAAAAAGAAAAAAAAAAAAAAAAAAGGAAGAGGGACAGGTATGTACGTAGTGATTCCACCCTTCCCAAGGCGGGGTTGTAACACATAAACCTACTTATGGTAGGCCTTTCTAACATGGGCCTTTTGTGCTAACCTTATGGTCCCCTTCCCTTGGCAAATCCATATGCTATCGTGTTTGTCTCACCAAGTGGGTCATGTTGCTTAGCAACCAAGTTCCTTTGCCTTGGGGAGTCTTTATTTTGGCTCCTTCCTCCGTTGTCCTTTTGGGAGCTTCTTGCTTCTTTCTCGACATCCTTGCTAGTCCACTCATCTCAGGCTCACGAGGGCTACTTCAACTATCTGGTCATGTGATGCTTGGCCATAAACTTCATGAACTTTTCATGTTGAATCATGTTCTCCATCTAGCCTCTTATGGATTCACACTATTATGTGTTGTGACCTTGACCCCAATGGAATAGGCAACATCTGCTCATAGAGTCCGCTGCTGGTTGCTTATCTTTAAGCTACTCTAAGACTCGCTCTCCCTGTATTTGCATCAACATGCAACTGCAAGTATGCTATGAGGTATGTAGTGAAATGGCCAGGGTCTCCTACGCTTATAGAGTGCTCACTGCATCTTCCTTCTTTCCTTTTGCCTCCTTTTTGAAATTTTTTGTAGTTGCCATTTGTGCTTCTTATTGCGGAACTCTATGGCAGTGTGTCCTCTGGGTTCAAGAATTTGTTAGCTAGGTCCATGAACTCTTTTAGTTTTGAAGGCACCTTGCAGGATAGTTCTATCGTGAAAGGACTATGTGACCACACCCTTAATAGTTATGTTGCCAAAGTTACTATCTCATCTTGATTGTTCGTGGTAAATAACTCTTTACTAAACCTCAACATGTATTCTTTTAGTGTCTCTTCCTCCCTTTGTTTACTGGTTAGTAGGTAAGCTACCAATTTTCTTCTATTCTTACTTGCCTTGAGCTGAATGAGAAACTATCCGCTGAGTTTGTCAAACCTAGAAATCAACAATGATGACAACCCCTACACCAACTCCTATGTTTTCCTTACAAAGTCAACAGGATGGTGTAACAATCCATTCATCAGGAAAGTAATGAAGCAACATGTATGCTTTGTATGTTTCCAAGTGCTCTAGTGGGTCATTCGACCCATTGTACTAGCCTATTTGAGGGACCTTCAACTTTAATGGCAATGTGACCACCATTATGTCCCTATTGAAGGGCAGATTAACTCCATGAACATATTTTCTACACTGGTAAAGATTCCAACCATCTTCCACATTTCTTCATATATCTCATTGAACTCCCTCAGACTTTCATGCTCTACCCGTGTGCCTTGCACTCCCCATATATGTAATAGCTTATCCCCTTTGGGTTAAGAATAATGTCATTTTAGAAGTCTAGGGGATTCAGAATTCTACTAACCTTTAAGTTTACTCTCCCTAAGTTCAAGTCTTGTCTTGTAGCTCTGTCCTCATAGTGATCCACACTTGGGGTGGTAAACATAAAAATAATAAAAATGAGTTGAATATAAAATCCGCAACAGATCATACAGTAAATATAAAATATTGTGATATACGTGTGATGCAAATTAATATGAAACATATGCATAAAATCATGACATTTACAGTGACAATTTTTTTCAATAGTATGTCAACTTTTGCATGTACTAAGGATCCAAAGTATCATCAAAGAACAAAATACATAAATATCTGATATCACTATATCAAAGACATGGTGATGCAAAATGAAGTAGTCCTGAAACATCTTTCTATGAGTCGCATGGTTGATGATCCCTTGACAAAGCCCATAGTGAAAGATTGTTCTCATGCCTCATGTTAGAAATTTATGATTATGAAGATTGTAATTATCTTTGATTTCAGTTGAGAAAAAATGTCAACTTTCCTTTGGGAATTTATTACAATATGATGTATTTTCTAGAATTTTTTTTTTTATTGTATGGCATGAATAGGATACACACACACGGTATGTCAACATGTTTAGATCAGCTCACTAATATAGGTTTTCGCCTTTGGCACTACAAAGAGGTAACGAGCAGAGATGAGACATTATGTCTCTTGATACTTTTTTTAAAAAGAGTTAAATTGAATAACACAAATATATGCTATCTTAGTGAGAGCTAAGATGTGTTCCATTATATTGGGAGGATTGTGCATAAGCACCCTACAACCCATGTTGCTTGTAGAATACCAGATGCGAGACCCTCTTTGCCGCTTTAGAGGAAAGCAAATGGAGGGAGTTGGGTTAGATATAGAAGTAGCATCTAAACTAAGATATGTACAGTGTTTGATATAGACATATGCTCTTTATGAAAGAATAATCCACCATAACATTTATTTCATACTACTTCCTCACTATGAATAAATGATCCCCTGCTTCCTCACTGTGAGTTCCATTCCTTTTATTGAGTGCCCTTGTTTACCTTTGACTATGTCATAATATAGATGTTTTGATGTTTGCTACTCTAGCATGTTGTCTATGGCTATGATTGATTCAGTCTAAAGAGGCATTATTGGGAAAGCAAATGGACCAAAGTTGAGTAACATGAAGGCAAAGGGAAGACTATTCAACAATGCATCATCGATTGTGTTTGTTAATGTCATGCTTTGGTGCTACAAGGTTGTAGTTACAAAGTGTGTGAACACAACATGATGATTTAGAGCCAGTCAAGCATAGTTTTGAGTTTTGAACTCAAGATGGATTAAAAAGGCACGGTCAGATGCGAGTGAATGATTCTAGGACATGACGAGACAATTTAGGGATGTTGTTATGCTGGATCTCTTTGGGAGAGATTTGGTATAATACCCTCACGTTTCTTATAAGGGTGTGCTTGATAGTCGCACAACATATTTACTTGTATGAACAAAATTGAAAATACAATGAGAGATGCATACGAGCAAGAGATAG
The DNA here is from genome assembly GCA_011037825.1 of Carya cathayensis. Lineage (NCBI taxonomy): Eukaryota > Viridiplantae > Streptophyta > Magnoliopsida > Fagales > Juglandaceae > Carya > Carya cathayensis. The sequence goes on from QGSO01000408.1 coordinate 1,008,257, forward strand.
AAATGTAAGGGGCACCCATTTGGGTAGCCCTTCCATGTTGAATGTAGGGGTGTCAAATCGTGTTAACGGGTCGTGTTCGTATTGTGTCAAAGCATGTATATTATACCATATAGGTCAACCATAACCCGACCCGTTAAACTTATCGTGTCAAAATTTCAAACCTTAACATGACCCCTTAACATAATGGGTCGTGTCGTGTCAATCTATTTTGACTCATTAATGAATATTACAAACTAAGTTAACACGACACAATATGACCCATTTCAAAATGTTTATGTAAATGGGTTGAATAAACCTGAAATTAACCCGTTTGACCTGATTAAATTTAGTATAATTTTATATAAATGTTAAAATCGCAATATCTATCAAATTAGAAAACTAACTACAAGTCCTAAATTACAATCCAAATAATAAAAATATTGAAATTGAAATTCTAACAAATTTACTTTTAGGTATGAGGGTATAATTGTAACTTTAACTTTCTTAACGTGTCATAACAGGTCAAAACAGGTTGAACCATTATCAACCCGTTAAACAATCGTGTCTTAACGGATCAACCCTTTTTGACCTAAACATGTTAAAGACTAAACTCTAACCCGCTATTATTATGTCGTATTCGTGTTGGGTTAACAGGTCGTGTAACATATTGCCACCCCTAGTTGAATCCTCATAACTGTAATGCCTGGCATTATGGGCAATGAAGGCTGGCCTTTAAGGCCAATCGAATGTTACTAGTTAGGGGCTATATAAATATATATATATATATATATATATATATATATATATATATATATATATATANATGCATGCATGTATGTATGGAGATGCCCTCTTTCCTTTGTGAATTGATGGTAACGTGGAAACCCTCTCTCAAATTATTGCTCTAGGTGGAACGTTTTTAGGCTGTTAGTATTTTGAGTGTTGCTCTAGCTCTTGTATTTATTAGATAAAAAAATTAAAAATTAAAAATATGAAAAAAAATTTGTATTTGAGTGATATGGAAGAAGAAAATTATTAAAAATCTTGAAAATATCTCATTACCCTAACAATGCCCAAGTCTATGGTCGACCACGTCCTGTCCCATTTAGAAAGCTAAATAAGAAAATCGTTGAGGAATAAATATATCCTAACTCTATTAGGAATTATCTTTGCCCTGTCTCATAAGGAATTTTTTAATTCCTAGTAGTTACAATACAACTATACCCTAGGAGTAGCTCAAGTGATAAGAACTTAGCGAAAACTTCTCACTATGTACCCTTAGGATCAATTGAGTTTTTGTTCCAGATACCGGTGCCTACCTATGAAAATAAGTTATAATAAAAGTCTAGGGATGTTCAATTATCCGACCCGACCCGACCCGAAAAGTCATAGTTCCGATCCGACCCGATCTTAAAAGATTCCGTTAACCCAATTACCCGAATAACCAATCGACTGAATCGAGTATTCGGGTACCGACCCGATTTAAATCTTTTTAAATAGTCATCAGTTTTTTCTTTTTCTTCCAATTAATAGCCATCAGTTGTTGACTACTGAGTACTCTTTCTTGCATTTACAGATGGGGTTGAGTACGTGGAGTAACATACAGCACTAGAGACTCTACTTGAGTTTGCTTTAAGTCACATCGTAGATGGGGTTGAATACGTGGAGATTGTAGAATAACATACAGCACTAGACTATAATTGTGAGTTTGCTTTAAGTCACGTCGGTCAATTAATGCAATTCTTTAATCTATTTTTTATTGTTGTGTTCTTTCATTTTATATTTGCTTTCTCTTTCAATGGTTTATTGCAAATCGCTTTCTCTTTCAATGGTTTATTGCAGAATCTTCAAGGCCTTTTGAAGATGGGTTCGTAGAACAAGATCTGAATTGTTTGCTTCTCCTTTCTTCATCGTCAGTGATAATTGCTTCATTATCTTCGGATTGGCAGAGAACAAGATCTTAGACTCTGTCTTGGAAGACAATGTAATCGATGAAGCTACACCCTGATATATGCATTTTCCATTTCAAATGAAAATGCTATAGGCACAACCCCAGCCTGTTTCTGTTCTTCAAGTCCTTATCGGCATTCCTCTCATCAATAATCCCTTCAAGCTACTTTAACCTCCCATTAAATCGCTCAAAGGTAGCATTTATATGTGATTCTCAGCCCCTGCCTGCTCTATTGCCTCCATACTCTCCATTATCGTCGACTTTCCAAGCTCTGTTGAACCAAGATCTATCTCTTTCTGTCTCTCTGAATGAATCTGGTTTGAGATCCCTTCCCAAATGCAATACCCAAATGATAAATCCCAGAAAACAAAAGCCAAAGAAGAGAGATGGGTAAAAATGAAAATCGGTTAATACCCGATTCCGAACCCTTTTTACAGAAGATTCCGAATTCCGAACCAATCCTCTTCGGGTCAGTTAATTTGGATCGACTCGAGTCGAAATTTTCGGTGGAAATCGGTTGCGGTTATTTTGTTCACCCCTAAATAAAACTATAAATGCACTCTAGGACTTTAATGTTATAACCTGATTCAATGAAATTGCCAATTTCTTGACTTACTACGAACTATAATTTCCAAGTTATTTTAACTTGCTGTTACGACTTCCTGAATTGTTTTAAGTTTCAATTATCAATTTAATAGATATTCAATAATAATATTTAAGGAAGATTTTAAAAAAGAAACAAACAGATGAATTACATAGTGAAGTGGTTCAATAGAAGCAGAAGAATATGCTTTGAAAATTATACCAAATTACATAAATATATTGACATCACTTTTCAAATTAGTTTACACTTAAATTACCAAAGTTATGAATATTCAATAATAATAATAATAATATTTAAGGAAAATTATAAAACTAAAATTTAATAAAATATTATACAAATTAATTAACCTAGGCGGGCGTTCTTGTTTCCCTCTATATGTTATTTTTTTCCAAAAGTTCAGTTTCCTACTTTGTTCATTATATAAATTCACAGAATTGTAACAACTAATGTGTGATACAGCGAGCTAGGCTTCTCTATACTTGCTTTGTTCTATCTTTAATCAAGAAGTTATATTTTTTTATAAGTCCAAATATACATTTGTTCACCAAAACTTTTGACAAATCTAGAAAAAGATACTAATTCCAATTATATTTGAATTAATTTATAACTAGCCAACCAAGTTTTGCTCTTAGACTGAAGTAAACCTAGCATTGCTTTAAGCCCTCAACAAAATTATATTATTGGAATTGGCAGAAATATTCGAGAGTTACAGCCAAAGTTACATCAAACTTCAAATTCACACCACTGGTTATATATCTCAAGCTGAGGTTCCACGGTTAGTTTGGNTGAAGCTTCCGAGAGAGCCAAGACACTTAATCACTCTACCTCTCTATAATCTTCAGTAGCAACAATGGCAGGTTCATCATCATCATTATCATCTGCTGAGTTTTCTACAACATGGTTATTTTGCTCGTCCACATATGCCTGCGAGCTCACCACCTGCCCCATCAAGTCTTTATGCTTTAGATTCCCTATAAAAAGAGAAATGAATGGTTAGTGATGAACCATATATAGATGTTATGAACACCTCGGTCTAAGGATGAGAATAAAGCATTTAATTAATAACACCAACAAAGAAAATAGTACAGAAGCAATAAATTCTGTTGGTTATCAATTCACACCACTGGTTATATATCTCAAGCTGAGGTTCCACGGTTAGTTTGGCAGTGCAAACTCAGAGCACAGTAACTAGTAGTAGTATGCCCCGGAATATCTGATTTCTTTCATATCTCAAAATCATCACCTTGATCCTAAAGATCAGGTACAGCACATATTCTGTAACGGTTCACATGGTGATGTAAGTGATTCAAAAACTATTCTGAAGGCACCAAAGTGAAGTATCTGGAATGTTTCTTTGTAGGGAAATATGGGTAATTTTATCATAGAATGACAAGACTGAATCCGAGTAAAGATCAACAAATTTATGGGTACTGGTAACAAAGAAGATTTTAGTCTCTGTGGAATTATTCAGATCAACTAGGTACTTTCTGCAAAGAACAAGGATTCATTGCTTACCCATCCAGAAAGAGCATCCACTTGATGTTGTATGGAGCAAAGCCTTGACACAAAACAAGAAGCGTTCCATAGATCTCTTTGTAGCCGGGATTTTGCTGGTGATAACTGTTTGTTTCAAGCCCTTTTTACAAATTGATAAGATAAATAAGTGAAAACAAGGATCATTTAATCTCACCATTTTCCAATATTTTTTTAAAGATAAGAGTTGAAATAAAATTTAAACCTTTGCTTCAGAACATAGTGTCTGTATCGTTCTTGTGGCCTTTTGAAGCTCTTTCACCTGAAAATAAATTCCTAAATCTCTAGAACGTCCAGCTGAAATTAATACCAGAAGAAATATGGTGCACCTTATCATACCAAGTGGATAATAAGCTCATTGAACATATTGAAGTGGGCCTGTAAGAAGTCAAAAACTGGAGTATCCGGATTTCAGTACAGCAAAAATTAGTATCTCAGATCATTGTATGCCAAAAATCTCCACCCCATACCTTTTAGAAAAGAGTCAACAAACTTCCCACCATACTTGACAGCCATGGAATGCACAGTTACCTGTAACATCATTTTAGAATATCAACATTTTCCTGATGCTGAAATATCTGAACTTAAGTTGACAAATCTCCAACTGCAAAACAACTTTTGATAAAGAAAACCAGATAGCTCTATTTATACCTTGCGATGTGTTCTGCACATGTTAACCAATGATACCACCACCTTCACAGAATGTTGCAGTTTGACCAAAAGCTCTTCAACAGTTTGAAGTTGAACACTAGCTCTGGGTTTCTCTAAGAGAACAACATCCTTTACCTAGTAATGGGAGATGAAGAGTAAAAGTCTAATACTTTGACATGGTAACTTTATCAACTCCTATATGATATGAAAGATTCAATGACAGACTCTACTACTCACCAATTTGTTAAGAACAGTAAGATTTTCTTCATGCTGCACATAACACCAGTCTGTGACATCTCCATCAAGAAACAGCATAACAAAAACCATATCAGGAAACAAGAGATCCCTTACCAGCACTCTGTACCAAACAACAAATGTTGTAGAACATAGAGTTGGAAAACCATGACGATCATCTTCTTCCTTTCTTGAAGAAACCTGCTCCAGAAAGGGAACAGCCATGATTGAGATCCAGCATAGAATCATGAAGTCACCCACTGTCTAAATGTTATATGGCGAATGCAATACAAAATGTATTGAACAAATTCAACCACCTGAGGCAGTACAGAGCAGGCAAGGTCATCCAGCAAATCAGAAGTTGACTCACTATTTTCCAAGTAAATGTGCAATATTTTTTCTAGAATATCTCCCTGCAAACATCAGAATGTTTGACTCTATGTAGGGAAACACAAATATTGTATAAGTGCCAAGAAAGTTCCTGAGCACTGCAAAAATAAAAATAAGGAGATAATGGACTAGAAAACATATCATAGATGGTTTACTTTATTCTTCCAAACACTCAGAACTTCGCTGTTGTCCCAGTTCTGCCTTAAAAGCTTTTGAGCAGAAGCTCCAAGTCTGCTTCTTAAGGTAGGAAGAACACCATGGATGAAATCAGAGTGTCTAGTTTTACCATTTTCATCCGACTTATCAAGAAATTTTTGGAACGAGATTATACTTGATTCTAGAGTAAGAAGAGACTCCGATGCCAGCATAAAGGAAAAGGAGCATACTGCAGGAACAAGATGTCAATACCAATGCAGTTATAATAATACTAATAATGGTAGTAATAAAATAACTAAGAGCACCATAGATAACTATAAGAATCAAAACAGAATTATATACCTATGTTCAAGACACTTTCTATGTATGAATAAGCCCCTAAATATAAATATTCCAAAGTCCCTTGTGAAAGGTTGGAACGTATGTCTGATAAAACAGCATCGGGTGACTCGATGGGCTGGAATGCTTCAAGCAGATCTGACAGAATTCTATGTTCTTTCTGAATAGAAGAAAGACTGAGCATCTGTGCTCAAGCATTACAAAAAACTGTTTATTAGGTTTTTATATGAAAACTTTCAAGGTATTGTTTAGATAGTGCCCCAAAAAAAAAAAAAAAAAAACAGACTGACAAATAAGTAGAAATTTCACCTTCCTAAAACAATGAAGCGTTTCTTTGAAAGTAGACATAGAAACTCCAGATCTTGAAAGCACAAGATTGGGAACATCAGGGTTCTCAGCAGAAGAAGAATGAACATTCCAATGTTCTTGACAGGTTTCATCACCTAGAAAGTATTGATTTAAGATTGCAAGAATATTGAAGCTCTGTTATTGTATTAATCCAAACCAAGTTAAATGCCACCATCTTACTTCCTTTTAATATAAATAGTGCGCTGCTGAAATGCTTCCTAAGACTTGGAAAGAGTGGTGTAATTTTGGTCAAGAATTCATTCACTGCCATCCTGGTGAACCCAGCTGGTGGACTTGGGCTTCTAGCCAAGAATTGTTTGGCTGGGGTGAAATAATCCAGCTTGTAGTGAAGATCCCGCAGAAGGTACAAAAATAGAGGTAACTAGCGTACAAAGTAACATTTTCCAGGTTTATAACTTCATTAAAAAAAAAAAAAAAAGAAAGAAAGGAAGAAACTTATGAACCAGAATCAGTGTATAATTAAAAAGTGGCAGGATAAATGCAACCTTCATTCTGCATTTGAAAAGACATTAAAAAATCCCACCATTCTTGTCAAATAAGTTGCATAGTTCTAAGCAGGACCAAGAAGAAAATAGTTTTTAACTCTATACAATGTGGGCACAGCACATCTGAACTGATCTCATTTTTGTCAATGAGCAATGCAACAGACATTATCATTAGAAATGGTGCAAGAAACGTTATTCTATGCAATGTATGTTTTTGGAACTTCCATTAAGTGCCCTTTGACAACCTACACATTTTGCACAATTAAAGGTTCTGTATTTCCTAAGAAAATATGACAAAATCAGAGAGGACTTGTCCCTCATGAGTTAATTTCATAAAGCTTGCAAGCTTTAACTGCTAAAAGTAAATCATCTTATGACCATCTATTATATACCTTGAATCCTAGTGTACAGAAGAAGCTTTCATTTGCCAAGTTTTCATTCAGTGCAATTGTTAGCTGCTTGGACCAAGAGCAATTCAGATTAAAACAATCAGAAACAAGCATGAGCTTCAGAATTTCCATTAGAGCTTGATGACCTCTGTAGACTACTGGGTTGTAAAAATCATTCACCTAGTAATTGATGCCTAATAAATGCTGGCCTTCTCAACAAGGCAATCCTGACTGAAACTATGAGTAGTTCATATATGTCAATGCTAATAGAATCATAAATTCCAACACAAACATGTAATATTTATTAGTCATGGGGCAGAGAGAGTGAAAGAGCATATATTTATTGCATGAATAACTAAACCTAAAATGTAACTGTTATTGGTTTTATGCAATCCTTTTTGACATTTGCAAGTTAGATTTGATTGTCATCGTAAAATTTATACATGCCCAGTCTTCTTGCTCCCACTAGTTCCTCGAAACCCCTATGATGTGATTAATCTTTGGAAAACAGATTCAAAGGAAGTCCATATTTCAAAAACCTTCACAGTATAACTTCATGCACAGATGTAAAATAAGAAAACTATCACGCTACCTCTTCATTTTCTAAAGCACTCTCATAATCCAGTTGATAGATCTATGAAAATAACATAAAACGGTCCTAAATGTGAATGATTTTTCCTGAATGATTCAAGAAACAAATGCTTCATAATAAAGCACATGCAGAAATTCCATGGTCATAGAATTGTATATGCTCTGTTCTTTATTGAAGAAAATATATCAACGGAAAAAAGGTTTCCAAAATCTAGAGTCGCATTAATTCACAAGATACTGCAGGTGATACTTTGCAAATGCAATGTATATACTAATCCCAAATTCAATGTATGCCGACACACCTCTGAAAATCTCAAAATGGAAAAGCATTGAACCAGAAGAGGCCTGAATTTGTATCTCTGCGTTTCCAGAGCTTTGGCAACTGGAGAAACATCAATAGTTACCAGCTTATCAGGGTCACAGAGGTATTGATCTTGTGACTTGGATGAGCTTCCCTGTGAAATTAGACCAGAAGACTCCATATTTGTCACTTCTTGGCTAGTCATAGCTCCTGCTTTTGTCAGCACATCCAATATGGTGGGCTGCTGGAGTTTTCTATTGGTATCTGAGCTTGAGGCTTTTGATATCTTCTTGCCTCTTCTATTGCTCTTAGGTAAGGTACACTCTTGTGTCTTCTGTTGATTGTTCTTTTCAACATGCCCCGTATGGTTAGAATGGTTTAGGAGTGGAGATCCAAAATGATCAACATAACAATGAAGCTCAGGCAGCAATATAGGGTGCTGTTCAATGGAATTGTTCAATAAGATCTCCAAATATCTGCATTATCAAAACTTGTCAACTTTTTCATCCTGAAGCATTTTCATCCCTTTGTAACTATTGAAACCTAGTAATTCAGTAATTAAATAGGAAGCAACGAGTTTAGATTGCGATAAAAAAATTGCAGTATAAACCCTGCCATCTTCAAAACAGAAAAATTACATGAGTCTGTGTGTGCACATAAAAATGTCAAATTTCATTTTGAGCACGCAACTAATGCAACACTAACAGTTAATTTTGCCCTCATTTGCAACAAATTTCACAATCCCATTCTATTTTTACATCAGAACCCTGTGCAACATCCAAAGGTCGGTCATACGATAGTCTCTTATCCAAAATAGATTTCCTAATCTGGTTGCAAAATCATCTGTTCAGAGCTCACATTAGTGGACATTGATCCCAATCTTGCCCAAAAATAGGAAAATAAAAATAAAGCCTCATTGTTCTTTCAAGTCCAGCTGTATATTTCCAAGATCAGCCAGATAAGAAGAAATCACCAGACTTGCATGTGGAGTTTCGGATGGAGGTGTTGCATTGAAGCAAGCTCGCAGAGTTAGAGGCAGTTTACAAGTCGTATGGGAGTTTGAACTGGTCAATTTGGCTTCATGAACTTATTTATTATAGGAAAGTTCTACATACCACGCTTTCATCCCAGTATTGATAAGGAGGCATTGCCCATCAACCTTTGAATTTCTCTTTAAAAACTAAAGGACGATCCAAGAGTGATAAAAGTGCCACATTTTATACAGTGGGATGAAACTGGGATGGGGGGTGTGGTATGTAGCATTATTCTTTATTATATTAGGAGTCATCATGTTTTTGTGGTTTTTTCCTTCTGATTTTGTGATTTTGACAGGTCATAGAGTTAGAAGTCTATTTAGAGTCTATGTAAGGTTGTTTCTTTTTAGTCTAATAGTCGGATTGCTTTTAAATTTTTGGAAGCCCTAAATTGGTTAAATGATCAAACCCGCATAGTTTTAGAGTTTTGTTATTATTTGTTTCAGTGTTTGAGCCTTTATATGCAAACCCTACAACATGTGACACCGAGTCTCATATTGGGAATATGGATAACCCACATAAAGTAGGTGGGTTATAAATGTAGCCATGTGTGCAAAGTCCCGCATTGGCTACTTAGTAGGTGAAATTGGGCTTTATAAGTGATTCTAGGGGAGGCCTCATCTTGACTGGTATTTTTAGGTCTTAGCCCAGCCGCAGCTAATACTTTCCCTGGGTGTTTTGCAACATCCAGCAACTCTCTTGCCTTTGTTTTGACATTGGTAACATCATGGTGACATTTATTACTGAATCAACGGTTACCACCATCGTAAAAATGTAATATCCTTAAAGTTCACCATAAAAAAGTAGTAAAATTAAACTCAGTATTTTAAAATAAAAATATCATTTAACACCATTCCAGCTATCTAGTAATTATAGAATTTCTCAATCAGAATTCAATTAAAATTGATTGAGTCAGAAATAATTCCATGCAACTGTGAGCTTCAGCTAGTTTGTGAGTGTAAAGAATGTAGGTTGGAATAGGAAAGCAATGGACACAACACCCAGCCCATCTATAGATTCTTCTAAGCACACTCCGAAAATTAGTGCCCATAGTTTAAACGATTAAATGCTAACAACAGCAGCAAGTATTGTAAAGGATTGAGAGCAGTACAACTTACACAAGATGCCTTAAACGATTCAAAAGCTTAGAAACAGTATCGTCCTTTGTAGCTTGACTTGTACATGCAATCCTTCCCACTACTGTACAAAATGCGTTGAGCTGCATATGGAAGCAAACCACAATGTTAACAAGGACCTATCTGAACATGAAAGTTACAATTGAAAGCTTCATGAATTTACCAGTTCCCTTATCCAATTTGTGGCATAGTAGAGCGATAGGCACACGATTTGTTTCTGCTTCCCCGTCAAAGATTTCCAGCCAGCTCCATAGAAGTACTGATATTGGATTTGGACAAGGAAAAAAAAGTAAATATACTAGGCATACCCAGCAGCATTGACAAGCTGAATTTAGAAGGCCAGCCCTTATGTACGCTTCAGCTTGAGGGGGAGTGTTAGGAGACTTATTAGAGTTAGAATGATATTTTAGTGAGGAATTTAAGGGTATTTTGCCCAGTTCATTGTATTTGCATAGAAAACAGAAGAAACAAAAAGCTGCAACTGAAGCTCTCCAAAGAGAACTAATGATGAGGTTGCCCCCCCACCCCCCCGGGGGCCCCTTTTCTTAATATTAAGAATTGTTACACTAGATTGCGAATGAATTGATGCAACTTCCACTAGATACCAATTTTGTGAAAAAAAATATAGAATCAAAACAGAGATAAACCATCAGGACTGTATCGCACTGGAGTCTTGCAACCAGGCAGCTTGAAAAATAAATAGAACGATAGAATCCAAAATCTCGTAACAATTCATGTAGCATATATATTAAGAGAGAGAGAGAGAGAAAAAAAAAAGAGTTATGTGCAAAGAAAGCTACATATATGATCACAAGCCCTTCCACATGCAAACAAAGGAGACCATTGTGCTTCACACTTGCTTCTAAAACTCAATTACAAAGTCCACAAATAAGACAGAAAAAAGGGAAAAACAAAAAAACAAACAACCAAGCAAGTATAATGCTCACACCAAAAATCCAAACTACTCAATATCTGCACCCTACTCTATTGACAGAAAAGATGAAATACTGACTTAAGTTCTGAAATAATAATACTATTACAGGTAGTGCTTCGAACAATTTTATTAATTTGATTTAGACCTTGAAATACGGAATTGTTCTGATTTAACATTTTGACATGGTTTTGCTTCTTAATTTGATGACCCTAATAAGGACATAAGGAATTCAAGTGGGAAAGTTTATAGCACCAGAGTCCCCCATCACGTATATTAGTAAGAGTGCATATGTGATTAATGCTTTCCCTTGGTCATTACAGACTTCGACTCTGTAGTGCCCATAACTTTGACTCCACTTCGCATGCTCAAAGTTGGAGTGAAATAAAGTCATTAATTGGAGATGAGACAACAGAAAAAACCACTGAAATAACCGCTAGTTCCATTAAGGACAATAGCAGAAAACCAAAGAAATAAAGTGTGAAAGAAAGGTTTCTAAGCTCATCCAAAGAATGCTGCCTATCTTCAAAGCTCCTCTCATTCCTTTCAAGCCAAATGCACCACATAAGACAAGGGAATCGTCCTCCAAAGAGCAGCCAAATAAGGACTGCCAAGTAGACCATTCCAACAAGCTAGAAGATCTGCCAACCTCAAAGGCATCACCCATGCAATCCTGGTCCTACTAAATATCTCAACCCATAATGCCCTTGCCACCTCACAATATTATAGTAAGTGATCCACATTTTCACCATTCTTCTTACACAGCACCAATACATGATAATAAGTCCGTCAAGATTTTCCCAAGAGAGGAAGTCCAAACAAAAAAAGCAACTTTAGTAGGCACCTTACTCCTCCAAATACTCTTCCAAGGAAAAGATGACTTTGAGAAGATAACACCTTGTACAATGATTGAACAGTAAACTCCTTGCTCCCAGTGTGCCTCTAAAGCAACCTAACCACCCCTTGACTACTAATGCTCAAAGAGCGTAACAAGCTAAAGAATTCTGAAATGACTCGAATTTCTAAATCTTGGGCAGCTTTAGTCAAAAAGCATTCCACTAATGAGAGCCATTAGAGCAGTCAAATAGATCCAACACTAAAGCCTCATGATCAAAAGGAATTCTATAAAGAGCTGGAAACACCATCTTGAGAGCAAATTTTTAAACAGACTAGGCAACAAATATTTTAAATAAGAAAAACTAGGATGCCCTAATCTAAGATGCCAAAGCATTATTTGACCACACACAGGGATTGAACTAATACTACCACTCAAGCCTGCCTTGAGCTTGTTTATTGCTGAATATCATCAAAATAATAAAGTCCATCGATCATCCTAGTACTGCCAATCATCATCCCCGAGCTCTGGTCCTAAAATTCACAATGAGAAGGAAAGAATATGATACGACAGTTAGAATCATGGGGTAATCTACTAACAGATAGAAGATTGCAAGTAAGTTTAGGAACATGAAGGACATATTTTAATTCTATTTCCTTGGAAATTCTAATTCAACTTGTTCCTGCAATGGATGAAAAACTCTCATCTACAATCCTAAACTTTTTATTACCCGGACAAGGATAATAAGATTGAAACAATTGAGATATACTGGTCATATGATCGGATGCACCTGAATCAATAATCCATGGTACAAAGGCTAGAGAACTAGAATAGGGACTCGGCATATTACCTGTTTGCGCCAAGGAACCAATAGAAGTACCAGATATCGGATTGGATTTCAGCAGTTGAAGAAGTTGATCCATCTGCTCTGAACTTAAAACATTTGGTCTGGGCTTCATTTGCTCTAGGAATCACTTGGTTGTTTCCAGGTCCAAGTTTGCTGCTCTTCCAATTTGCTGGTTTTCCATATAGTTTCCAGCTGGTTTCTCGGGTATGGCGTGGCTTATTACAATAGTCACACCATACTCGAGATTTTTGATTGGGATATGACCGATGTACAGAGGCATTAGCAGCAGCCAAAACAGTAGGATTAGCAGCAATCAAAGTCGAGTTCTCCCTTGTTCCATCAGCCCCTTTTTTCTTTAGCATAACATTTCGATGACAATCTTCACATCTCACTTCAGGAAATACCTCTCCAATTGGAGGCAGAGGTTGTCTACCAAGAATCCTTCCCCTAACTTCATCAAACTCGTCATTGAGTCTAGCCAAGAATTTAAAAATTCTTGCATTTTCCATCTTTTTGTTGCAGTTGCAATCATCAGGGCTCTTCCATTCATAATCATTGAATAAATCCAAGTCCTGCCACAGTCCCTTAAGGATATTAAAATACTTGGTCACACTGTCTTCCCCTTGTTGGGTCTTGCAATTTTTTGCTGCAATTCATAAATCTGAGAATAATTTCCAAGGTCAGAATACATCTGACTAACACTATCCCAGAGATCTTTTGCAGTAGGATAGCACATGTAATTAGCGCTAATATCTTCATCCATTGCATTCACAAGCCAAGCCATAATCATGGAATTTTCAGCATCCCATATAGCATATGATGGGTCTGCTCTATCAGGGGCCTTGGTTTCACCAGTAAGGTACCCAATCTTATCTCTCCGCAGATATACATTCGAACTGACTCAGACCATCTCAAAAAGTTGGCTTCATTGAGATGGATATTTGTGATTTGGACTGAATGGGGTTCGGTATGGGCTACTTTGGTTTCAGTTTTGGTGTTGACAACAGGTTCAGGTCTGGCCATGGTGGAAGTTTCAGAAATTTCAGACATAATGGAGGCTGAACAGGATTAAGGCAATAAGGCCTCAATTTAAAGGCTATGACTGCCGAAAGGAAAAGAAAACCTGGCTCTGATACCATCTAGAAGTGGAGAAGAATTGGAATAGTATTTCTTATTATTTCAAAATAAGGTACAATCCATATGTCTTACAGACTAAAAGAAAAGAATAATAAAGGAAAGAATGACAATTGCTTACAAATCTCCTAGAATATCTCCTAAGAATATTTACATAATTACAGAAATTTCTCCTATAATCCAGGGAGAGTTGACTAGATAAATTTGGAAACTTTCCAACAAATACAAACCCGCCAATTACTCCCACGGAAGGATCCTTTACCTATCTGAATTTGGACCATAAACACCCACAAAGGCCCACTCCCACTCATTCAGGGTTAGGAAAGAAGGCAACGGTTGGAGCAACTACAGCACAGGTTGAATGGAATTTTTTTTTTTTTTTTTTTAAAAGAAGTTTTATTGATCCAGGCAAAGTCTGAGTACACAGGGAGTATAGAAGAAAAAGCCTAATTACAAAACTACATGCTACGGATAGTAGTATACAAATCATGAAGATCCATTCCATTCCATGCAATAGAAGAGGCCCAAAGCAACAGAGAATGAAAGAAAAAGTCCCTAAAGTTGTCCGGGGAGCGTTCCCTATCCTCAAAACAGCGGTCATTTCTTTTGTTCCTTGTGCACCACATTAGGCATAAAAGTATCATCTTCCATACAACAGCAATCTGGCGATTGCCCCTAATCCTTTGCCAACAAGACAATAGGTCTAGCACCCTCTTGGGCATGACCCATGCAATGCCAAGCCTCGAGAAGATTGCATCCCATAAAGCCTTAACTACTTCACGATGAAGGAGAAGGTGATCCGCTGATTCGCCATTACGTTTGCACATGTAGCACCAATCCATTATGTATATTCCACACTTTCTTAGTTTGTCGATTGTTAAGATTTTACCATGAGAGGCCACCCAACCAAAGAAAGCGACTTTGAGGGGAACATTGCTCCTCCAAATGCTCTTCCAAGGGAAAGCATTGAAGGAGTGGGTCGACAAGGCTTTGTGGTATGAACAAACTGAAAATTTCTTATTCCCCGTGCAAGTCCAAAGTAATTTTTCCTCCCTTCCTGCCCTTAACTTCAGTGAATACAGCACTCTATAGAACTCAGTGATGTCCCCCATCTCCCAATCCTATACAGCTCTAGTGAAACTTACAGACCAAGTGATGGAGTCAGAATTATTGCGCATATTATCAGCCACAGAAGAATCTTGATCCAACATGATCCTATAAAGAGAGGGGAAACCGTTTTTCAAGATCACATCTTTGCACCAATAGTCATGCCAAAATTTTGTCTGCGTGCCCCTTCCCACCTCAAACCAACAGTTGCCAAGAAAATCATCCCAGCCCTTCCAGATATATTTCCAAACTCCCACGGCAAAAGCCCCTCTGACTTCATTTGAGCACCAACCTCCCCATACACTCCCATATTTGATTTCTAAAATATTTTTCCAAAGAGCGTCTCCCTCGAGATGAAAACGCCATAACCATTTCTCAAGAAGTGCCTTGTTGAAGGTTCTCAAATTTCGTAAGCCCAATCCGCCACAAGATAATGAGGTGCATACTTTTTCCCATTTGATCAAATGGAATTTCTTTGTATTCTCTAGCCCTCCCCATAGGAAGTCACGAAAGATCTTTTCCAATCTATTCGAAACCCCTGCAAGCACTAGAAATAATGAAAGGAAATACGTTGGGAGATTGGATAACGTGATCTTAATAAGTGTGATTCTCCACCCTTAGACAAGTAGATTCTCTTCCATCCCGCTAATTTGCCTTCAATTTTCTCCACAATCCCTTCCCACATTACCTTAGAATTATGAGGGGCCCCCAAAGGGAGTCCAAGGTACTTCATTGGCAAGGATGTGACCTTGCATTCCAAGATGGCAGCCACCTTCCCTAAGTTGTTGACCAAGCCAACGAGAACTACTTCCGACTTAGATAAGTTCACCTTGATGCCAGATACAGCTTCAAAGCAAAGGAGTGCTCTGAGGGAGCGAATCTAATCCAGATCCAGATCACAAAAAATCAACGTATCATCGGCGAATAGAAGATGAGAAACCGTCAAGCTTCCATGTGTAGAACCACCCACCGAATAACCCGAGATGAAACCCGTAACCACTGCCTTGTCCAACATTCTACTTAGTAGGTCCATGACAAGGATGAATAAAAGTGGGGATAAAGGATCCCCTTGTCTCAAACCCAGAGAGTTGTTGTAGAAACCTTCGGGAGTGCCATTGATCAAAACAGAGAATTTGACAGTTGTAATACAATGCTTGATCCACTAACACCCATCTTGTCCCAAAGCCATACCTACCAAGAATATACAACAAAAAGTCCCAGTTCACATGATCAAAATCCTTTTCCATGTCCAGTTTACATGATTTATAGTCTGTAAGGTTTTTTAAGGCAGTTTCATGGAGGATCAAGCATAGGGTACTACATGATCTCCATACACTTTCTCTTAGTGATGGTTAGCTTTCTTTCAATTCTTTAGTTTGGGTAGTTAACGACGGTTCTCACTATGGCGTTTACTGGGTTATACTGTTACACTATGCAGTGGTTTAAGGAGTTAGTTATAGATTCAAAATGCTTCACTCTTGTAAAGGAGGGGGGTAGGGTGCTTATCATAGAAAAGACATGGAGGATGGTGGCAAAGATAGTCCTGGGCCCTTCAGCAGTGCAATGGTTGGCTAAGGCCATGGAGGTCTGCTCAACAGAAGAACAAAAGGATTTCTACACCACAAAAAGGGAAGGCAGCAGTAGCTTCATTGCTCAACGATGCTCAAACTCGAGAGGTCGATATCTGGCAGTGGTAGAATATGGAGGTGGAGGGAGGAGGAACTTCATATTCGTACCTGAGGAAGAAGGAAATGGTTGGAATAAGATGGGGGAAGCGTTGTGGGATCTCTCTGATGAAAAGAGGAAAGTGCACAGTGAAAGGACGATGATCAAGGCGCAGCCACTAACTCTGTCTTATAGGAAGGCACTGAAGGTGGAACAGCCACATGCACAACGGACTGAAAACGAAGGCAGGCTAATACAAATGGGTATGGCGATGGGTCAGACCCCTGACAGAGAGACATGCACTGTACAGCATCATGGTAGCAGTAGACAGGTAGGTGGCATGATAGACGGGGAGACGTTGAAAATGCTATGGGAAGCAAACTCGCAGATTGAAGATCTGCAAATGACAAAAGAGTATTAATAAAAAAGGAAATGGGGCAGGCTTATAATGGGCCGGGTGTAGGCCTGGAAGGGGGGGGAAAATTTAGCCCAAAGGTCTCTAAATCTCGACAGAGGTGAGCCTGTGGTAAAAGGCCCTATTAAGAGGTTAAATGACCCAACCTCAGTCCACAGGCCGGTAGCAACAAAACACTAGAGGATCCGTAACCCGAGATCCGATCCTTCTACGTCGGAAGGACCCATCGAACATCAATGAGTGTGAGATGTCGGATTGGGTATTCATCAGGGAGGTACCTGGTAACCAAAGCAATGAAATAATTATGGTTCCTGACTCTCAAGAGATAAATCAGCCGAATACCATAAGGGAGATACCTGGTATTCCATCTGATCACATATCAGATGGAGTGGAGGTAGTGAACACAATGGTGGAATGGGAAGGTCATAATTAGGGTGAAGGGCAAGGGGACAAGAATCCGTTCCCTCTAGACTATCTTTTACCAAATGAGTGTGAAATGTCGGATTGGGTATTCAATAAGGTGAAAGATATCCAGCATATAGTGGATATGAAGTGTGTGGGCTATGAAGAACAGTTTCTAGCTCTTCTCACGGCCATTGAGGTGGGTCACTCGCATTCTAAGAATAAAGAAGCCAAGAAACGAAGGGAGCTTAAGAGATTGGACTGGTCATTGAATGAGGATAGTTCAAGCCGTGATAGGGCCAAAGGGAAGGGTACATTGGTTTCTTTATGAAGCCAAAAATAGTGTCTTGGAATGTTCAGGGGCTAAATGAGTATAATAAGAGCTCTCGCATAAAAAACTTATTACGGGAATGGCGGGCGGATATTGTATGTCTACAAGAAACCAAATTGAAACTGGTAACCAGAAAAATAGTGAGAAGTGTGTGGCATTGCCCTTATGTAGATTGGGTCTATTTGGCTTCGAATGGAGCTTCGGGGGATATTCTTGTGATGTGGGACAAAAGGGTGATGATGAAGATGGAGGAGTTCATAGGGGACTACACGGTGTTTGTTTCTCTTAAAATGGTGGAGGATAACTTTTTGTGAGCTTTTGTAGGAATCTATGGACCGAATGTTGACAACATCATACACCATCTATGGGAAGAACTTGCGGGGGTACACAACTGGTGGGACCTCCCGTGGTGCATAGGAGGGGACTTTAACATCATAAAGTTCCCCAATGAAAGATCGGGTGACAGTCATCTACGCCCAGCAATGACAGTTTTCTGATTGCATTTTTTATTGGAACTTGGTGGATCTACCACTCATTGGTGGCCCATTTACTTGGTCCAATAGCCAGACGTGGTCACGGTTGGATAGATTCTTAATATCACCAGAGTGGGAATGTCAGTATCCAGAGGTTAGTCAGAGAAGATTGTTGCGTCTATGCTCAAATCACTTTCCAATTTTACTAGATGGAGGAGGCATTCAAAGTGGGTGGCGTTACTTCAAGTTTGACAACATGTGGCTTAAAAGCGAGGCCTTTGTGGAAAGGGTAAGGCATTGGTGGTCTTCTTACCAGTTTAATGGTACTCCTTATATACTTGCAAGCAAATTAAAAGCTTTAAAGGAAGATTTAAAGCTTTGGAATTCCCAATCTTTTGGTGATTTAGGGGAACAAAAGAAAAACATGATGAAGGAGTTACAAGTTCTTGAAAGGGTCAATGAAGGTAGATCTCTCACCACAAAGGAAAGATCAAGAAAGGCAGAATTGACCTCAAGAGCTGGAAAGAGCATTATCACTTGAAGAGATATCTTGGCGACACAAGTCAAGAGCATTGTGGCTGAAAGAAGGGAACCGAAGTACAAAATTCTTCCATAGAGTGGCAAACTCTCATAGGAGGAATAATACCATTGAGATGCTGAATATCAATGGTAGAGAGTGCAATGAGGCACCTGTGATACGGGAACATGTGCTGAATTTTTTCGAACGGCTATTTACAGAAAGAGGGATGGAGGCCAAAAGTGGATGGACTTGTATTTGATTCCATTGAGTCACAGACCGCGGCATGGTTGGAAAGAGCGTTTGAGGAAGAGGAGATATATGAAGTGATCAGATGTATGGGGCAAGACAAAGCACCAGGACCAAACGGCTCTTCGATGGGGTTCTTCCAAACTTGTTGAGAGGTGGTAAAAGAGGATATATTGAAGGTATTCTAGGAACTATTCTCGTCTAGGAAATTCATGAAAAGTTTGAATACGAATTTTATTGCATTAATTCCGAAGAAGACCAAGCTATGGAAGTGAAGGATTTTAGGCCCGTTAGCCTCATTAACGGGGTCTATAATCTCAAAGGTATTAGCAAACATGTTGAGGGCGGCCATTGGTAAGATAATCTCAAAGCCATAAAATGCATTTGTTAGGGGTCGTCAAATACTAGATTCGGTATTAATAGCCAATAAATGTTTGGATAGTAGACTAAAGTCTAGTATTGCAGAGATTATTTGTAAGTTAGACATGGAAAAGGCATATGATCATGTAAATTGGGACTTCCTAATATATCTACTGATGAGGTGTGGCTTTGGGAAAAAATGGTGTAGGTGGATCAAATGGTGCATTTCAACGGCAAAATTTTTAGTTATGATTAATGGCAATCCAGAAGGATTCTTTAACAGCTCGAGAGGCTTAAGACAAGGGGATCCGTTGTCCCCATTACTCTCTGTTATCATCATGGAGGCCCTGAGTAGAATGTTAATGGCGCTTGTTACCAATGGTATGCCAGCTGGATTTTCAGTGGGTGTTTTGAATAGGGGCCTTATCTCGATCTCTCACTTACTTTTTACAGATGACAATCTAATTTTCTGTGAGGCTGAACAAGAAAAACTTAGGACACTAAAAGCGCTACTATTATGCTTTGAAGCAGCATCAGGTTTGAGAGTGAATTTTGATAAATCAGAACTAGTTCCAGTTGGGAATGTTAGTAGATCTCGACAATTGGCTAGCACACTGGGGTGTAAGGTAGCCACCCTTCCTATGACCTATCTGGGTTTATCGTTGGGGGCGGCTTCATGAGCCATAGCTATCTGGGATACAGTTATTGAGAAAATAGAAAGAAGATTGGCTGGATGGAAGAGATTGTACTTGTCGAAAGGAAGCTGAGTGACCCTGATAAAGAGTACTCTCTCTAACTTACCCACTTATTTTCTGTCTTTATTTCCAATTCCAGCTTCTGTGGCAGCACAGATCAAAAAACTGTACCTTGATTTCCTTTGGAGTGGGTTGAGGGATGAATTCAAGTTTCATTTAATCAGTTGGGATAAGGTTTGCAGACCAATTTCTTCAGGTGGATTGGGGATAAAGAACTCAAGAACTTTCAATCGGGCACTTCTAGGGAAATGGTTCTGGAGATATAATATGGAGCCGGAAGCATTATGGAAATTAGTAGTGGATAGTAAACATGGCAGCCTATTGGGGGGGGGGGGTGTTCTAGAGAGGGGAATGGATCGTATGGAGTGGGGATCTGGAAGCAAATAAGAAGAGGGTGGGGGATATTTGCCAATCATACTAAACTTTTGGTGGGGGAGGGCACACGCATAAGATTTTGGAGGGACATTTGGTGTGGGGAGGAGGCACTAAAGGATTCTTTTCCATATGTATACCAAGTGGCTTGCGATCAAGAAGCTTCGGTGGCAGACCTAGTGGTTCACTCAGGGGATCAAGTTCATTGGAACGTCACTTTCTGTAGAGCAGCACATGATTAGGAAGTAAACAGTTTCACGGATTTTTTCAACCTAGTGTATTCTATGAAGCCGAATGATTTGCATGAAAATAAGCTATGGTGGAAACTTACGGGTAAGGGCACTTTCTCGGTTCGCTCTTATTATAAGGCCCTTACAGCTATAGCAAACTCTCCTGTTGAGGCAAAAATGAGTTGATTGGCATATTCTTGTGAAAACCTGTGTAAAATAGTATTGTAACAAGTGTTGAAGCGAAAAAGATTGAAATGTGATGATCAATGGTCAAAACAGGTGTCACCGCTCGACTCTCGCTCGACAGGGCGCTCGAGCGAACTCAAGCAGATTGGACCGCTCGACTCTCGCTCGACACATGGCTCGAGCGAACTCAAGCAGATTGTACCGCTCGACTCTCGCTCGACACATGGCTCGAGCGAACTCAAGCAGATTTCGGCGCTCGACACTCCGCTCGAGCGAACTTAGACAGATTTCGGCGCTCGACTTTCGCTCGACACTCCGCTCGAGCGAATGTTCCAGATGACTTAAAACCTAGGGTTTTAATGCGCCTCATTTGAGTGGTACTATAAATAGAACAGCTTTTCTGCTGTTCTATAGTGGAGAATCAGAGCAAAAACCCTAAGGGCCTCCAAGAACATTTAGAGCAATCTCTCCCCCACTTGATTGATTCTCTCTTGAATAAACACATCTCCACCACACTACATTCAACATCAAACTTCAGTTGAGTCCATTGGAGTGGACAAGTTCGTTGGCCGGAAGAGTCCGGAGCTGCTGGTGATGCAGAGATCGAGAGGTTCTCGTGGGAAGCTATAGAAAGGTCGGAGTTCCGACACTACATGCGTGTAGAGATCGAGTGGGTCGCTCGTGGTGTTGCAAGCCAAGTTTAGCTACTACAAAGGTTTTGTGAGTGTCTCTAAATTGGTTGTAACAAACTAAATTTTCTATAGTGGATTTGAGGTGGTGTCTTACACCCGGAGTGGTTTTAGATTTTGAAGACGTTCTTCAAATGAGTTTCCACTCCGTGAACAAAATCTTGTGTTGATTATTTATGTTGTTTACTGCTTTGATTAATTGTTGTTTAACTATCTTTTTAAAAAGACCATAAAAATCGGATTACACCTATTCACCCCCCCTCTAGGTGAAGTGTTGTGTAGAACCACTGCTTTTTCAATTGGTATCAGAGCGGGTTCACTCCGCTAGGATTCAGTTCCTGAGTGTGATCCTGCCGTAGTGGTTTTAAATGGATAGGTCTCAATCACTTACATCTCCACCATATTTTGATGGAAACAACTATGCTTATTGGAAAGTTCGAATGAGAGCTTTCTTGAAATCTGTTGATGAACGAGTATGGTTTTCCGTAACAAATGGTTGGACGGAACCAAAAGTTATTGTTGATGGAGTTCAAACTCCCAAAAGTGTGGAAAATTATTCCAGAGATGAAATAAGTGAATGTGGCTGGAATAGCAAAGGACTGAATGCAATCTTCATGGCTGTGTCCCAGGAAGAGTTTAAACGAATATCAATGTGCCAAAATTGCAAAGAAGCTTGGGATATTCTTGAGATCACTCATGAAGGTACCAAGGCTGTAAAGAACTCTAAGCTTCAAATGTTGACCACTAGCTTTGAAGAATTAAGGATGAAGGATGATGAAACATTTGATGCTTTCTATGCCAAGTTAAATGATATCGTCAACTCTCGATTTAATCTAGGGGATAGAATTCCTGAGAATAGAGTTGTGAGAAAAGTTCTCAGATCTCTTCCTGAGAGATTTCGTCCTAAGGTCACAGCTATTGAAGAAAGCAAGGACGTGGACGCTATGAGAATAGAAGAGTTGGTGGGCTCTCTCCAAACATATGAACATACTCTTCCAGTAGACAAGAAGCACAAGTCCATAGCTCTCAATACTGTTAGAGAGGAGTCAGATGAGTCATCTGATGATTTGGCTATGGATGACAAAGAATTAGCATTCTATGCTAAGAAATTCAGGAAAATGTTTGTGGCTAGAAATAAGAAGAATCAGAGTTTTGAAAAGAAAAAGTTTGAAAAATACAACAGAGGCTCGAGTTCAGGGAACAAGGATAGAAACTCTGAGAAGCACACTAGAACAAATAGAGACAAGGGTCAGTCTAGTGTGCAGTGTCATGAATGCCATGGTTTTGGACACATTCGGCTGGAATGTGCAAACTACAAGAAGGCAAAAGAAAGGGCAAAACTGGCATCCCTAAGTGAGAGCGAGTCGGAGTCAAGTGATTCCTCAGGAAACTCTTCTCCAAAAAGAAATCTGAATTACATGGCATTCACTGTTTCGGTAGATAGCAAAAGTCAACACAGTGAAAACGTGTCGGATGAGGAGAACTTGTCTGAAAATGAATCTGAGTATGAAGAAGAGCTGCAAGAAGTATATGAGAAACTATACAAGGACTGTGTCAAACTGAGGAAACTCAACAAAGTTCACATTCAAGAGATAGACCTCATCAAACAAGAAAATGAAGAGCTTCAAGGGAAATTAACTGAAGCCATTGCTCTAGCTGATCAGTTTAAAATGAAGAATGTGAGTTTGGAAGATGAGTTAAAAGCTCAAGAAAGTGAGATAACTTTGCTGAAGGAAAAACTGAAATCCTTCTCCAATGGGAAGCAAAAATTGGATGAAATCCTAAGCTTTGGAAAGCTTCCGAGTGACAAGAGTGGATTAGGATATGATCCAATAAAATCTGAGGTTGCAACTAGCTCAAAGGTCTCCCACAAAAAGGAAAAGAAAACTGTGTTTGTTCGTGAATCAATCGTCAATGGGAAGACTCACCCATCTGAAAATGGCAAGAAATCCTCAAATATCCAAATGGGTGCTGTGTCTCACGTGAAACCAAGAGCTAGAAGTCCTATTTGTCACCACTGTGGTAAAATAGGTCATGTTGCAACGGATTGTTTTAAGCTGAAAAGATTCATCAAGTATGAGAATATCTCATCGTTCAGGAGACAAAGAGACAGCAAAGAAAACCGGGTGTGTCATAATTGTGGTAGGGCTGGTCACATCCGACCAAATTGCTATGAGCTTAAGAAGAATCCCATGAGAAATGGAGATAGACAGCCAAAAAGAGGGCATCTGAATCTTTGGAGTCAAGTCATGGCCTTGACTAGGCAAAATGAGATGCTAAATGTCAAGCTAGACCAACTGTCAACTACCAAAAAGGGTGGTTTTCCAAAAGTTAGAAAGATGTGGGTCAGAACTGGAGAAAGAAACACATGTCATGTGGCACACATTGCTCTAAAGGCTAGAGACACCTATGTGTGGTATCTTGATAGTGGATGTTCACGTCACATGTCAGGTGATAGAAGCCTATTCAAAGCTGTTGAGGAGTACAAGTGTGGAACAGTAACTTTTGGAGATGGTGGAAAAGCTGAGATAATTGGAAAGGGTGAAATTGAAATACCTGGACTACCCATCTTGAAAGAAGTGCTGTTTGTTGATGGATTAAAAGCAAATCTTCTCAGTATAAGTCAAATGTGTGATAATGGTGCTGAAGTTCGTTTCTCAAAAGAAATATGCATTGTTTCAGATAAGGATGGAAATTGTATGATGCAGGGAACAAGGACGTCTGACAATTGTTATGGCATCAGTCCTAGTCTTCAGCATAGTTGCAATAGTGCTAAGAGTGATGCTACAGACTTGTGGCACCAAAGACTTGGACATGTGAATCATAAAAATCTGTCCAAAATTGCCAGGAAAGAGATGGTGATAGGAATGCCTGAGCTGGGTAAAGTGAAGACTCCGGTGTGTGGGTCATGTCAATTGGGAAAACAAGTTAGAACAGCTCACAAGAAAACAACGGCTATCCTAACTGAACAACCATTGGAGTTATTGCACATTGACCTTATGGGACCGTCTAGGACTGAAAGCCTGGGAGGAAAGAAATACATTCTGGTAATGGTGGATGACTTTACCAGATATTCATGGGTAGAATTTCTGAGAGAAAAAGCTGAAGCTCCTAATGTGATTAGAACCTTGTGCAAGAAACTTCAGAATGAGCAAGGAAAGGGGATAGTCAGAATTAGGAGTGATCATGGAAGAGAGTTTGACAATTCAAATCTTGAGAGTTTCTGTGATGAAGAGGGCATTAGTCAAGAATTTTCTGCCCCTATCACCCCACAGCAAAATGGAGTGGTCGAAAGAAAGAATAGAGTTATTCAAGAAATGGCTCGAGTCATGTTACACAGTAAGACTCTTCCTGCCCATTTTTGGGGAGAAGCTGTAAACACAGCATGTCATATTGTGAACAGAGTCTATCCAAGACCAAGCACTTCCAAAACACCATATGAACTGTGGAAAGGAAAGAGACCAAATGTGAAGTATTTCAGGGTGTTCGGAAGCAAATGCTACATTCTGAGAGATAGGGAAAACTTGGCTAAGTTTGACCCTAAGAGTGATGAAGGGATCTTTCTTGGATACTCTAGGAATAGTCGTGCCTATAGATGTTACAATCTGCGCACTGGAACTATAATAGAGTCCATAAATGTGATAGTGAATGATGCTCCAAGAGAAGAATTGAATAAGGATGAGCCATCTCATTCAACAAGTGAAACTGAAAGAAAAGATTCTGATGGTTTACAAGAAAACTTGGAGTTCTTTTCAAATGAAAAAGTGAGTAGTCAAAAAGAGCCTTCTTCAAGAGTAAAGTTGAATCATCCCCAAGAAAACATTATTGGAAACATAGACGAAGGGATGAGACTAAGAAGGAAAGTGATAAGTCAACTGGCTCACTCCAGCTACATCTCACAAATTGAACCAAAAAGGGTTGAAGAAGCCTTGGATGACGAGAATTGGTTGGATGCAATGCATGATGAGATAAATCAGTTTGTGAGAAACGATGTGTGGTACTTGGTGCCGAGACCAGAAAGTCACAATGTGGTAGGCACAAAATGGATCTTTAAGAATAAGTCTGATGAGAATGGAACAATCGTGCGAAATAAAGCAAGATTAGTTGCTCAAGGGTATGCCCAAATGGAAGGTATAGACTTTGATGAGACTTTTGCTCCGGTTGCTAGACTTGAATCAATTCGGATACTATTAAGCATTGCTTGCCACATGTGTTTCAAGCTCTATCAAATGGATGTCAAGAGTGCTTTTCTTAATGGAATTCTCCAAGAAGAAGTGTATGTCGAGCAACCAAAGGGTTTCAAGGATCCAAAATATCCTAATCATGTCTACAGGTTGAAGAAAGCCCTCTATGGTCTGAAACAGGCTCCCAGAGCTTGGTATGAAAGACTAACTTCCTATCTGGAAAACCGTAAGTTTCTGAGAGGAAATGTTGACAGGACCCTGTTCATTAGAAAAGCTGGAGAAGACATAACAGTTGCCCAAATCTATGTGGATGACATTGTATTTGGATCTTCCATTAACTCTCTGGCTCTTGAGTTTGCTAATGAAATGAAAAATGAATTTGAGATGAGCATGGTAGGTGAACTAACTTTTTTCTTGGGACTCCAGGTAAAACAGTTGAATGATGGGTTGTTCATCTCTCAATCCAAATATGCAAAGGATCTTATAAAAAAATTTGGATTAGATGGCACAAGCCATGCTAGAACTCCCATGAGCACTAGTGTTAAGCTTAGCGCTGATCTGTCAGGCAAGAATGTTGAACAATCCTTGTATAGGAGCATGATTGGGAGTTTGTTGTATCTCACTGCAAGTAGACCAGACATTGCCTTTAGTGTTGGGGTGTGCGCAAGATTTCAGGCCAATCCGAAAGAATCACATTTGGTAGCTGTCAAACGCATACTTCGTTATGTGAATGAGACAGTTAACTATGGGATTTGGTATTCTCGAGACTCTAATACAGAACTTGCAGGGTATTCTGATGCTGATTGGGCA
Source organism: Carya cathayensis (assembly GCA_011037825.1). Taxonomy (NCBI): domain Eukaryota; kingdom Viridiplantae; phylum Streptophyta; class Magnoliopsida; order Fagales; family Juglandaceae; genus Carya; species Carya cathayensis. Next base: position 1,034,891 of record QGSO01000408.1, read on the forward strand.
GGTAATGCAGATGATAGGAAAAGCACCTCTGGTGGGTGTTTCTATGTTGGGACAAACCTGGTAGCCTGGATGAGTAAGAAGCAAAACTCGATTTCCATGTCCACGGCTGAGGCTGAATATATTGCTGCAGGAAGTTGTTGCACGCAATTGTTGTGGATGAAGCAAATGCTATGTGACTATGGCATTGACCAAGGTGTGATGAGCGTCTTTTGTGACAATACCAGTGCTATAAACATTTCAAAAAATCCTGTTCAACATTCTAGGACTAAGCACATTGACATTAGACATCATCTTATTCGGGAGCTTGTGGAAACACAGGTTGTGACTCTTGAGTATGTTCCCACTGAACATCAACTAGCCGACCTTTTTACAAAACCCTTGGATGGGCTTCGGTTTGAACTGCTTAGAAAGGCTATTGGTGTATGTGCTTTGACATGAGCACTGAAACATGCATTGCATGAAGTACATACATACATGCATTTTTTTTTTTTTTTTTTTGGTGTTGGTGTTTATTTTGTGTTTGTTAGTTGTCTAGTTTCCTTGCTGCTGTTTGCTGTCCGTACATGCACTTCATGATTGTGCTATATAATGGTGGGGTTGTTAATTGTAAAATCTAAGGACATGCATCTTTTGAGATTTGTATCATATACTTATGGTTCACAAAGGTTTGAAACATGAGTATTTTGTGTAATTTATGACTTGCATCACACACTTCACTCCTGGCTCAGTTAATTGACATTTCGCCACTTGTGAGTATTGGGGAGGCAATCAAAGGTGGTAGGAAGCTCTACTTGCACACAGAATTGACCACGGGCTAGATGACCTCATCATGATTCTCTTGTGCAAAAATATGGCACATCAAAAGGAAAAGAAAAAGTGATGTTGGTAAAATAAAAAAAAAAAAAAAAAAAAAAAAAAAGGAGGTGAAAAACAGAATATGCTGAAACAAGTATTCAAACAGAAGGATTTAGGTCCTAGCAGCATTGGGTTTGACTTTTTGTGTCTTGGAAGAGCTTCCCAAGCATTTATGATTTCTTGTTCAGCCCAACCCCGCTCACGCTTATCGGTTGAAATTTCTTGATTGAGCAAGGACCGGTTAAACACGCATGTCGACATTACTTGAGATACTTTGTTTTTACCTGCGTGTTTTGTGAGAATATGATGCTTCTCTGCATTTGATATGTATTCTTGGGTTGAAAATTGACTTCCCTAGTGTTTGTCAAAGTCATGTGAGTCTTGTGAGTGGTGTGTGTTTCAAAACTGGGCAAAATTGCAAAATCTGGAGGTCTCGCTCGACACTCCGCTCGACTCCGCTCGAGCGAACTTCGCTCGACAGTTCGCTCGAGGGTTTAAGTTCGCTCGAGCGAATAACTGGTATAAAGCCAGCGCCGCTCGAGCTACACGCACAGTTTTCTTCTCCCAAGCTATTTTCGTGCGATTTTCTCTCATTCACTCAAATCTCCTCGGTTTCAACTCATTTTCTCTTCCGAAATCATTCCAATACAAGGTAAAATCATTTCTCTTGAATTTTATTTCGGATTCTTGCATTTTTTTTTGTTTTTCTTGCTCATTTTTTGTGGGTTTCGGATTGCTCCCTTTGGAGTGAAACCCTTGAAAAATTTCTTGTATTTTGGGTTGGTTGAAACTCCTATGGAGTTGTTGTGGTTATTTGGATGTATTTAGGAGGTTTTTGAACCTCCCATGGAGTGTTGGTCGATTTTCTCACTTGGATGCACTCCAAGTGTTTGTTGAAATGCCTAAATGAGTTTTGTTTAATCATTTTCATCATGCATTGGCATAGAATTGTTCATATACCCATTTCATGCATATCCTAGTGTTGGGTAGTCATTTGACTTGGAATTGCATTGGGTTTGAAGGGTTTTTGGTTAGAAAGGGCATTGGGTCACTTGAATTAAATTTGCAATTGGGTTGAGGTTTATCTTGGTCGGCATGATTGGCTTTGTCGTGTTAGCATGTTCATGATCATGGTTGATTGGCATTGTTTGTTTGTCATGGTCGGCATGATTGGCATTGTCATGTTAGGATGTCCATCACATGATTAGTTGGTGAGTTTTATCATTCTCATGCATTTGGCATTTTAGACATGCATCCATCAAGGAGTCACATCACCTTTAGCCTTGTCTAACGTCTCTGACTTTATCTACAGCTAAAAGCCATGTCGTCTCGACGTGTCCGTCCTCGCACCAACCCTTCTGCACCCGCTCACGCTCAATTCCATAGTGCACAAGCTCAGGAGCTGTACACTCAGAATTTTTCTCAACGTACACCCATTGTTGAGCGTGATGTCTCCCTCGGTGAGCTCTCTGAGACCATAATCCCTCATATATTTGAGTCTCGCCAGTGGCAGGCTTTGACCACTGGTCATCCCACTCCTTCTGTGGAGATGGTTCGGGAGTTTTACTCCAACATACGGGGTATTTCCATTGATGACTCCTTTGACGTGAGTCTCCGGAACATTACCTTCCGGGTGACTCCGGGCATGATAGCACACTTGCTGAATGCCCCTCGTGTGCCTTACCCTGACTATCCCTATACACGGATGCCTCATCCTACTTCACAAGCTATTGCTAGCTGTCTCTGTGGTGGGATCAGTAATTGGGAAGGGAGGAGCCCTCTCCAAACCATTCTTTTTACGCCTGATAACCTCATTCTGAGTAGGATTGTTCTTACAAATTTATATCCTACGGGTCATCAGAGTGACGTGGGTCTTGACCGCGCCATTCTTCTTTATGCCTTGATCAATGATGTCCCTCTTGATCTAGGGGCTCTTCTGTGTCGGGTCATAATTGAGGCATTTCAGTCCTCCAAGAAACGGACTGGTTTGCCGTTCGCTTGTCTCATCACCCGTATAGCCCTCTCTCAGTCTGTTGCCTTTCTCCCTCAAGAGCCTAGGATAGCACTTAAGGCTCCCATTGGTCGTAGGACGGTGCAGCTTAGTCGTGCTCACACCACTCCGCACCCTATCCGTGTTGAGCATCCTCCCGCACCTTCCTCTCAGCCTTCGAGCTCTCGGCCTTCCAGCTCTCAGCCATCCAGCTCTCGGCCATCTACTTCTCAGCCGTCTGGCTCGGCCCCATCTCCTTCGGCACCCGGCTCGACCGAGCCTAGTCTTCAGCAGGTTCTTGAGTATTTAGCCCGCCTTGATGCTCGGTTGGATACTTTCGATGCCCGGTTTGATACGTTGGATGCTCGGTTTGACAGCCTGCAGCAGCATGTGACCCAACGTTTCCATGACATTGAAGAGCTTCTTAACGAAGACGATGAAGATGGTGGCAGTAATGCAGATGATTGAGACCATTTGTCAGCCTGTGACAAAAAGGGGGAGTACTGATTAAGGGGGAGTTTTGATTTTTTTTTTATACTAACTCAGGGGGAGTGTTAGTTGGTAGCAACACTTGTGTTTTGGGAACAGCAGCTAGTTTTTGGTTTTTATCTTTTGATTTTATATCTCTTGTTTACTGCTGCTGTGTGACTAATTGTTCTTGAACTCTTTTACTGATTAATTGTTTAATGAAATATTTTGTTTCTAAAGCCTGTACGTGTCATATCTATTCATGAATTGTAGTTTGTGATTTGCAAACAATTCTTTGTGCGATATGTTTAACCGTTTGCTAAGGTTGTGCAGAAATATTTCATTGTGTTCAAGAATCTGAATCTAGTGATGGGTGTGCTAGGATTAGGTCATATGTATAGGTTAGAGGTTTTGTCACAGAAATGCCAAAGGGGGAGATTGTTGAGGCAAAAATGAGTTGATTGGCATATTCTTGTGAAAACCTGTGTAAAATAGTGTTGTAACAAGTGTTGAAGCGAAGAGGATTGAAATGTGATGATCAATGGTCAAAACAGGTGTCACCGCTCGACTCTCGCTCGACAGGGCGCTCGAGCGAACTCAAGCAGATTGGACCGCTCGACTCTCGCTCGACACATGGCTCGAGCGAACTCAAGCAGATTGTACCGCTCGACTCTCGCTCGACACATGGCTCGAGCGAACTCAAGCAGATTGCACCGCTCGACTCTCGCTCGACACATGGCTCAAGCGAACTCAAGCAGATTGGACCGCTCGACCCTCGCTCGACACTTGGCTCGAGCGAACTTAGACAGATTTCGGTGCTCGACCTTCGCTCGACACTCCGCTCGAGCGAACTTAGACAGATTTCGGCGCTCGACCTTCGCTCGACACTCCGCTCGAGCGAATGTTCCAGATGACTTAAAACCTAGGGTTTTAATGCGCCTCATTTGAGTGGTACTATAAATAGAACAGCTTTTCTGCTGTTCTAGGGTGGAGAATCAGAGCAAAAACCCTAAGGGCCTCCAAGAACATTTAGAGCAATCTCTCCCCCACTTGATTGATTCTCTCTTGGATAAACACATCTCCACCACACTACATTCAACATCAAACTTCAGTTGAGTCCATTGGAGTGGACAAGTTCGTTGGCCGGAAGAGTCCGGAGCTGCTGGTGATGCAGAGATCGAGAGGTTCTCGTGGGAAGCTATAGAAAGGTCGGAGTTCCGACACTACATGCGTGTAGAGATCGAGTGGGTCGCTCGTGGTGTTGCAAGCCAAGTTTAGCTACTACAAAGGTTTTGTGAGTGTCTCTAAATTGGTTGTAACAAACTAAATTTTCTATAGTGGATTTGAGGTGGTGTCTTACACCCGGAGTGGTTTTAGATTTTGAAGACGTTCTTCAAATGAGTTTCCACTCCGTGAACAAAATCTTGTGTTGATTATTTATGTTGTTTACTGCTTTGATTAATTGTTGTTTAACTATCTTTTTAAAAAAGACCATAAAAAATCGGATTACACCTATTCACCCCCCTCTAGGTGTAGTGTTGTGTAGAACCACTGCTTTTTCATCTCCATTCCCATGGAGAAGATTGTGGAGGAATAAAGTGCCTCCCAAAACACTTTTCTTCATTTGGGCAGTAGCCCTGGGTAAGATTCTGATTACCGATAACCTGCGGAAGCGTCGGGTAGTCATTACTGATTAATGTTGTATGTGTAAGAAAGATGGTGAGTTAGTGAATCATCTCCTGCTACATTGTGAGACAACTAGAGTCTTGTGGTGTGAAGTATTCAGCTGAGTAGGGCTAAATTGGGTGATGCCGAAGTCAGTAGTGGAATTATTAGCCAGCTAGGCGATGCCGGGGGGCGTCCACAAATCAAAGTTGTGTGGAAGATGGTACCTATCTGCATCATGTGGTGCATTTGGCAAGAGCGTAATGAACGAACATTCGAAGATAAGGAGCGGACTACTGAGGAGATTCGTATCTTATTTTTCAGCACTTTATTCCTGTGGTCTCTAGCTATAGACTTTAATGGCCTAAATGTACATGACTTTCTAGTGACTACTATAGCCACCTAGATAGGTCTTATCTCTTGTAAACCATCTTGTATACTTGGGCTATGCCTATTATTATTATTAATAATACCATGTTTACTTATCAAAAAAAATATATATACAGTTTACACAAGATACCTAGAGTGCCAGTTCTGACTCCGCTCTCTAGACATTCGTTGGCAATGAGGACCGAGTCTAGTATTTGCCTTCATTTCACAAAAGCGTTTTGTGACTTCAAGATGATCTTCCCTATGACTTCGCTCAATTGCTTCGCTAAGTCTTTAGAGATAATCTTGTAAACCCCACTTATCAAACTTATAGGTCAAAAATCATTCACTTCCACCGACCTTGCTCTCTTGGGAATGAGAGCAATGAAAGAGACATTAAGGCTCTTCTCAAATTTCATAAGAGAGTGAAATTGCAAGAAAACCTTCATGATGTCCTCTTTAACAATTTCCCAACAGGCGTGAAAAAAAGCCATTGGAAAGCCATCTGATCCTGGGGCTTTATCTTTGTTCATACATTTTACCACACCAAGCCTCTCATCTTCTTCGAAAGGCCTCTCCAACCAGGCCGCGGTTGTGTGGTCGATGGAATAAAAAGCTAGACCTTCCGTCTTGGGTCTCCAAAAGTACTGCTCTGTTAAAAGCTTCTCATAGGAATGGACAATATGGTTCTTAATATCATCTCTACCCGATATAACCCTGCCCTCCTCATGGAGGACCTCTATAGCGTTATTTCTTCTATATGAGTTTGTGACCCTATGAAAAAACTTTGTGCTCCTATCCCCTTCCTTTAACCAAAGGGCCCGTGAGTTTTGCCTCCACGAGATTTCCTCCATGAGGGTAATTTTTTCCAGCTCAACGACTACAAACAGTCTTCTTGTCCTATCCTCAATCGATAATGTCATTTCCGCTTCTCTCTCATCAAGTTGCTGTAACTCCATAAAGAGTTTGTCCCGCTGGTCATTGATGTTCCCAAAGACTTCCAAATTCTATTTTCTGAGATCATTATTCAATGCTTTAAGCTTCCCTGCTAGAACAAAACTAGGAGTGCATGTGAGTTGATAAGAGGCCCACCACGAATGGACTTTTTCAAAAAACCCGTCCACCTTTAACCACATGTTCTCGAACTTAAAGTATCTTTGTCCCTCCTGAAGACCTCCACAATCTAATAATAGCGGAAAATAATCCGAGCAAAGCTGAGGGAGCCGCTTCTGACACAAAGTGGGAAAGTGAGTCTCCCAAGAAAGAGAGACAACGAACCTATCCAGTTTTGACCAGGCCCTTCCGTTTGACCAAGTGAAGTCTCCCCCTGCCAAAGGAAGATCCACCAAGTCTAAGTGAAAGAGAAGGGCTGAGAAGTCAACCATAGCTGAGCCCATATTAGAAACCCCTAACCGCTCATTCGGAAACCGAGTGATATTGAAATCACCCCCGATACACCACGGAATATCCCACCAACTACATAAGCCAGCTAACTCATCCCAGCGTAGTTTTCTGCTACTATCATCATTTGGCCCATACACTCCTGCAAAACCCCAAACAAAGTCATCATCCACATTCGAGAAAGAACATGCTAACGAAAACTCCCCGACACAATCCTCCACAAAGTTGACTACTCTCTTATCCCACATTAAAAGAATACCCCCTAAAGCACCCTTAGAAGTAAGGGTGGTCCATCCTACATAAGGGCAATTCCACAAACTTCTGATTATGTGCCTGTCGATAAATTTTAATTTTGTCTCCTGCAAACAGATGATATCCACTTTCCAATCCCGTAATAAGTTCTTCACTTTAAGGCGCTTGTTCGGGTCATTCAAACCACGAACGTTCCATGAAAAAATCTTGGGCTTTATGGATCGCCAAGATTCACCCTATCCTTGTGACGTCCCCTGCATACGCTACCCTCTCGTGCATCATAATTTATGGAGCAAGCAAGTCTCTTAAGCTCCCTATCCTTATTCATCGTTGATCTAGCAAGTAATGGTTGGCCTGATTTTATTGCAATGAGAAGAGCTTGCAGCTGATCCTCATAGCCCTCACAAGAAATCCCTAAATAGTGGCTCATATCCTTAACCTTCTGGAAGATCCAATCTACATGCGGATCAGCTGAAGGGACTGTTGGTGGCAACGAGCACAGAGGACTGGGTGTATCCCCTGGTTCATACAAATCAATTGCGAATGCGTCTGCCCCAAGTTCCTTGCATACTAGCTGTAGGTTTGATCCGTAAGGTGTCCCTTCATCCGATGAACTCCCATCCACACAGGAGTTGTCAACCTCTTCCAACTCAATTTCTAGGATCCTAGAGAGTGACTCAAAGAAGCCCAACGAGTGTTGAGAAGCATCGAGAGCATCTCCCACGGTTGGCCCCAGTGAAAATAAAGTCTTCACGCCACTAGAACTGCTATCGGCAGGGAGGAGATCCAAAATAGGAGCTGAGTGGTCGCCGGTAACCATCGGCCCTTTCTGTGGCAGTAGGGAGGAATCGGTGGCCTGAGAACCACTGATGAAGTCCGTTCGCTGGGCCTCCATGGGGGAAAAGAGCTCAAGAGAGGCCTTTGGGTGTTGCCCACCCAAAACCTAAGCAACCACTGTGTTCGTCGGCGGTTTTTGTGCCAGTGAGATGACCAGGGAGGCCGCCGGAAGATTCTGTACTGACAGGTCGGAGTTAACCGAGGTATAAGTTAACTCATTGAGAGCCCGTAATTCCCGTGGGCTTGCATCGCTTAGGGCTTGATGCAAAGGATCGCTGGATGGACATGGGCTCAAAACCCGTGGGCTTGAAATAGCCGGAGGCTTGCTTTTGATGGGCCAGCCCATGGGAAGGCTCAAAGCCCCATCCAAACTCCCACTAAGCTTTGCCCGTGAGTCTTGGGTAGTAGGGACAGTGGGCCATCGGCTCGAAACCCTTGAATGAATTAATAAAGGTTGCTGGGATTGTTGACCCAAGCCCACCCCATCCTTTGACCCACAAGCCATGGTCCCATCTCTTCCTAGAATAGGAGTGGCGTCTTCAAGAACCCGCAGAGCTAAAGTTGTGGGTGTCGTAGTCACCTTGCTCAATCTCATCACCATGCTCAATCCCAAATCAACCTTTTGCATTAATAAGGAAACTTCTTCTAGTACACCAGAAAGTTGTGCTTTGATAGCCCAAAACACACCCTCTACCTCTCCCAACTTTTTACCACTGTCAGAGAACGCCCCCATGTCCACTGGGTAAGGACCAGTAGCTTCCTCCTTCGTTTCCATGGCAGAACTGCACTCTGCCTCAGAACCCATTGCCATGGCGTATGATTTCGAGACATGGACAGACTTGCATCCAGTCGTGAAGCTCTTTCTGGTTGCACCATCGTGTGCTCAGTAGCCTTTTTGAGATAATAAGCGAAACCCTCCCAACCACTGCCCTTTATGCCTTCGGGAATGATTAAAGAACCTCTTCTCCTGCCATTGTTAAACTCTTCCAAAAGGAGATAACAGCCTCTAGAGTTTATGAGAAGCTGCAGAGTAAGAATCCCATTACCCACCCTCTGTTTTTTGAAGAAATCATTTCGCCACCTAGTTTTGATGGCTTCCCTCACCATTTTTACCACCCATGAAGCTGCCGAACCATTTAAGAGAAGAAACAAAGTCATGCGTCTGTTCCTCTCTGTGATGCAAAAACTATTGGCACCCACTTTCGAGAAGATGAAAATTTGTTATTCCACCGTAAAGCGTCTAAGTTCTTCCATCTTAAACTAAACGGGGAAAAGAAAGAGAAAGAAAAATGATAGAGAGGGGAGGAATAGAAAGTGAGGAAATCAGCTCCTACGAGGAGCGCCGAAGTGGGGGTTGGGTGCATGCATGCATGCAGGCACGACGGGTAGCCATAGTTGGATTAAAGAACATTGTTGAATCAAAATATACCACCAATGGAATTGTCCAATCGCTCAATCTGTGAATTGGATAGAGACTAAGAATACAATCAATAACAGACTTAAGCCCAATCCTATGAGAATCCTACGAGAGATGATCAACTTCAATGGACTCGTCATCCTGGGGAACAGTTTCTATTAAACTTCATTGAGAAAGCATTAAGTCTCATGTTTTGGAGGTGAAGTGGCACAAAATTGTTTGGCATAAGAAAGAGGTCCCCATCACGCCTTAATCCTCTGGCTAGCAATTTGTAACATATTGAACACCCAAGACAAGTTGCAAGCTTATGAAACTATCCAATATGAGAATCTTGACCCAGTCTACTATTCTTGCCCATTGCTTGAGTGAATATGGTACTTGCTATGCTAACTGAATCCACCCATCATCTGTAGAAGTTGAGAAGGAACAATCAATGGATGAGTGAGAACTTCACAGGAAAATCTCCCATGGGGGTGGATTACAAAAGATCCTAGCTGCTGCAGTTAATGCTATTTGGATGGAAAGGAATGCTAGAACTTTCAGAAGCAAAGTTAAGAATGTGTGGGTGTTATTCATGACATATGCATTGGGGAAGACTAAATATAACATCATTTGTAGTTTTAATCCATCCCAATAAAACTACATAACTATAAAGATTATGGGGCATTTCAGAGAATGAACTAAAGCTTCTGTAGCTCAAAGAAGTTTATTTTGTTATCCGAGTTGGTTTAGGGATTGACTTAGTCATCTTACCAACCTGTTACTGACTTGTCTTAGTCTAGGGTATGCACTATGCTTTTGCACAGGCATTTTTCATTTATATAATCACTCACTTACCCCCCCCCCAAAAAAAAAAAGGAAAGGAAAAAAAAAAAAAAAAGAGTGTAACATTGATCAAGCTAAAGTAAACTGAATCCCTTATGCTCTAAAACACAGTAAAATGGCACATAAAGGTATAGAGACCAATTGAATACGTTAAGAAAGGCATTTTTATTGGCTTGACCTTAGATGAAGGAAGGTGCAAAGGGCAGCCAAGTAGAGCATCAATTCCTTCAAGAGATCCTTGATTTGTTGACCTCTCAATCTGACAACAGATAGAAACCAACAATTAATTATCCATTACTTATTTTGTTTCCCAATACCGAAAGGACCATGCACTTACAGTGGATAGTAAGAGGAAGTTAGCAGGAAGAAATTGCAAGGAAGCTGACCTGCACAAAGAAAATTTTAACTTCAGAATTCAGTAAAATTAGGGCAAGTTCTGAAGTGATACATGGGAGAGCATGGCCAAAACAATACTGCAGGGAAGAGGAAGCCAATGGCAAAATGTTCAAACAAACAGGAGATATATCACCGTCCAAGTTCATCCACAATTCACCTGAAAGGAATAACGAGAAAAGATGCTCAATCCGCGGCCCAAGATAATCTACTTTCTTTTATGATTTTGGGAACTAAACAGAGTAAATCACAAAACTTACCTTCTAAACCACAATATGATTCCTTAGAAGGCATTTTCCCACCTTCAAGATCGGACAGAAAAACAGATTCGAACTCTCCTACATGTTTCACAATCCTACAATATACAAGCAAATTTTAGGAAAAAAATATGTAATGAAGCCATTTCTCGGTATTGCTAACTAGCGAGAAGATAAATCAGTTTGTTAAACTTAACTTACAGATCCATAATTGACGGATGAAGAGTTCCATTGTCCAAAATTGTCGTCAGTTCATCATAAAACAGTATCAACGGAAAGGGGCACCGTTTGCAAGACTCCAATGAAGCTTTCAGAAGTTCCAATGCCTCTTCACAATTTGATTTCTGTACCCATAAAATCCAGGAATGAACACACTCCTACAATATATATTGGTAAATTATTGCATTTTAAATAACTTATTACCATACAAGGGCACTAAAAGATCATCAGCTCTTTAAATAATTTCAACACTGAAAAAGGCATATAGCAGGCACTTCCTGCTGATGTGTCGTAAGATTATCATAATGGGCTTTATCATATTAATTTTGCACATCTTCTGTTTTCCATTTCTTTTCATTAGTTAACTCAGTATCAGGGCACTTCCTGCCCCTTTTTAGTGGTTTTCAATGCTTTCTCTGACACCTAGATCAATGTGCCTCACAGAACGGAGTTAATCTAGATCATCAACTACAAATGATTTGGCATTTTCTTTTATATTTTTGTTATAGGTTATCATTATCGGGGGCTTACAAGAATTGTTGCTGCAGCCACTGAATTACAGCAGATTACAGCAGTGTTTCATATCTCAGTAACTACAGTTTCTGCACTTGAGGAGCGGCAATGTTGATAACACATATGTTGGTTGCTATTATGGTGGCAAACAGCAATGTCATTTTCTCAGTACTTTTTCCTGGGTTGAAAACAAATATGTTGTTTTGCCCTTCTACAAGCCAAAAATGACAATGTTTATAAGGCAAGCTTCTGACTCAAAAAAAAAAAAATATCCCAATTGCTGTATTTGGTAGCTTGGGTAGTTTACAAGTCTTTTCTGATGTGTATTGTTTTGTTTTGTTCCCATTTTCGGGATAGTCGTGATTTATTTTTCTGTAGTCTATTTGTTGTTATTGGAGATATTCAGTTGTAAATGGTCAATCAAAAGATTACTGAATTAATCGCTTTACCAACTAGCATTTCTGTGATAATGTCACAGTGGAACAAGGTTATGATCTGAGCAAGACAGCCAAAACAAAAAGTTTATTTCTTGTTGGTTTTGGCGTGACAAACGACAAGGTCATTCTGTCAGTATATATCATTTTGCCAAGAATCAAGAGATCCAAGACTGAAAATATTGATTTTCACCTTTGTACCATGGGTTGGGTGCTTGACCGCACGTTTCTCATGTTACTTTTTCTTTTTGTTTATTGTTAATTTAATGGTAGATAAATGATATATTAAATATACTATGTCCTCCCGAATGGGAGTATGGCCTGGCCTTGCCTTGCCTTGACATTTGACCTCTCTTCCCAGGTCAATAGGAATGCTCAGTGAAGACCTCTCAATTGGAGGAGGAAGGGGTAAGCAAGCCTGAATATGGCTTGTGTACCAAGAAGCCTAGGTCAGATTCTGCTCGAGAAGCCTTGAAACACGTCACAATTTCCCTAGAAACCCTCCGCATTGTGAATTGCGATTACTAAGTTCTCACAAAAATACTGCAAAAAAGGGTTGCTGACAGCAATGCCTGGCAGCCTTAAAACTAGCATTTTCCCCCCATCTAGACATGACCAAGATTAAAAGCATGCTTATACAAAATCTGACTATGTTAAAACACACCCACAGCATATGGCATGATGTAGTTGTAGAATCTGACAGATTAATGAAGTTTATGTGGGATATGTGCATTTAAGACAGTATATTACCCACTCACTATATATACACACAGACGCACATACACACGTACATACTTATTCATATAAATGTATGCATGCATGTATGCTTCAATCTAGATTTTTATAAAAGAAACAATTTGCATGCATTTATATACGTGGTCATACTATATTTCTACTAATTGCAATAAAATCCATACACTAAGTCAGCAACAAAGTAATCATATTACTACCTAGTGCCATCACCTATGGAAGATCTCCAATATAAATATTACTAGGGCCTACCTGAGATGTGGAGCCATAGGAAGTACTACTTTTATCTCCCATAAAAGAAACTAGCTTCAGAGTTCCGATTAAGCCCATCTTCTTAAACTTTGGATCTGGATTGCCTACCTAGTGGGAGGCGCAGCATATATTTAGTCACTTCACAATTATTAGAGATGGGAAAGAGACAAAATTACGACAAAAGCATAAATACCCAATACCACACGTTCACTCAAAAGCATTTCTTCTCTTTAAAACCGCAAAAGCAAACAATATATTAATTCCGTACAAAATCGGATTTTACACTACCTGCTTTCTTACGATCATTAGTAGTTCATTTGCAACAGAAGATCCATATGAATCTGAACTTGATCGAGCTGAAAGTAATAAATGGCTAAAAACCTCATAAACCTGCACAACCATAAAGCCTGTGAAAAAATGGCAAGTAGAACACTTAACTGATTTCCATGACACAATAATATACCTTGTGTAGATTCTCAACACTAAATCCCTCCAAGTAATCCAAAATACCTGGATTTCAGAATGAAGAACCATCAAGGTATCTACCAATTGACAACTTGACAAAATGGACATGACTCTAGGCAGGACAAAGAAGATACCATTTATGTGACATGAAAGAGGAAGCAAATCATGTGCATATTTGGAGGCCAGTAGAACCAGGGTCTCCAAAGCAGACTGCACTTCAAAACTTACACCAGATCCAACATGAGTAACTAGTGCCCCAAGAACCTGCAAAAGACACCACAACCAAGAGTTCCCAGAAAACATCCTTTCCATCATAAATAAATCACAAAATTAGTTATCAAGCTGCTTACTTCCTGTCTTGAATAATTATCAAGGAACTCTTCGAACAGACAAATATACATGTGAATGCCAAACTCCCGAGCTCTTTGTTCTTTGCAAGCCAACAGGTACTCAGACAAGGAAAGAAACGACGGGAAATAATCCTATTCACAATAAATGAGACACCCAGATAGAAATGCAAAACAAATAACAGTGAAATGAAACAATCCTTAAATGACATCATTGTTATAGACACCTGAACCAATTCCTTATTCCCACATATGCACTGGTCGAGCATAACTTCCTGAATGCAATCTTCAATAATTTTCTTCTTGAACATCTTTTCAATGCTCTTCTGCAGGGACTCACCCTTACTATATATGAGCACAAGGAGCCATATGTCAATGACTTTGTGATCCCGAGGCTTCTCAAGGCAGTTCAATTCTTTCAAAATCTCCTGACAGAGAAACTGTGCATAGCAAGAAATGCAAAGGTTACATTAAATTCAAATAGCAATTCTGAAGATATAATATGGCGCAGGACATACATTCCTGAATCGTAGACTTGATCTTAAGGCATCGAGAATAGAAGCCTCTGTGTTGCCTACTAGTGACTTTCCTTTGAGTTTGTGGTGTTGTGATGCACGAGAATTTGACAGTCCAACAAATTTTAACTGCTCACGAATATGTAAGACTATTCTCCGAACGCTCACCGGTGTTGCTGAGAGCAGCAGAAATCTCAGTAGATATGGCATGTGCTCCACATCAATTGTTCGGATGCATGATAATGCAATGGTGATTACCTACAAAATGAAGTGAGAGAGAGAACTTAGACATATAGCAAAACAGAAGCAATTAGATTTGTAGAACCACAAACTGAACGAGAAGCTCCAACTCAACTAAGTGAGTCGTCTTGTTTCCCCATATCCTAAAAACTTCCGAGACTCCATATTTCATTGGAAAATCAAACAAGGCACAATGCACTATCAGATTTCTTTGTTTCTCCTTCTTGGGAGGTTCACTACCTAGAGCTATGCCAAAAGAGATTATCTGGCGTATGTTTGGATCATTTCCCAATTTTGCTGGATTGGTATTCATGGAGGTCGGAGGTATCTTAAGTTCGAAAACATGTGGTTAGGAAATGATGGTTTTGTTGGAAAGGTTAGTAGCTGGTGGTCTTCTTATCCGTTCTTGTGTACTTCGAGTTTTATCCTTGCTGATAAGCTTAAAGCCTTGAAACACAATTTAAAGAAGTGAAATACGAAAGTTTTTGGGAATATTGACAGCCAGATATATTCTCTTTGGGAGTTTCATATTTAGGAGGCTGGGGAGCAGGAGAATGGGATCCTGTCTGAGGAGGTTTTGTTCAGAAAAAAAATCCCTAGTGGCTGATCTCGAGTGGTTATTGTTGATAGAGGAGATTTCTTGGCAGAAAAAATCAAGGGCTCTCTAGTTGAAAGAGGGGGATAAATGAACTAATTTTTTTCACAGAATGGTCAACTCACATCAGCATAGCAATGCCACTGAGTTGTTTCATTCAGATAATTGTCTGATTTCATCTCCACATGAGATTTAGGATCCTATTGTGCATTACTATGAAGGTCTTCTCACCGAACCAGCTTCTTTGAGGCCTAAACTTGATGGTTTGGCTTTTGATGATCCTCTATGTTCAAGTTGGTTGGAGAGACCGTTTGATGAAGATGAGGTTTTTCAGGTGCTTAGTAGGATGTGTAAAGATAAAGCTCCTGGTCCGGATGAAATTTCAATGGCCTTTTTCCATGTTTGCTGGGATATTTTGAAAGAAGATGTTATGCGGGGTTTTTAGAAGTTCTTTTCTTTTAAAAAGCTTGAAAGATTTTCATCCTATTAGCCTTGTGAGTTGGGTTTACAAGATAATTTTGAAGGTACTTGCTAATCATATAAGTATGGTGATGGAGCAAATTATCTCTAACCCCCAAAATGCCATTGTTCAGGGGAGACAAATCCTTGATTATGTACTTGTTGCAAATGCATGGTTAGATAGTCATATGAGTAAAGGTGTTCCTGGTGTTCTTTTTTGTAGATATAAGAAAGATAATTTTATTAAATCGAATGAAATATGCCCATACAACAAGTATACAAAAGAAAACACCTAAAACAGAAAACCAAAGCAATAAAGAGTGCACAAAAAAAGTCCCTCCAAAGTACACTCCTTATCATTGAAACACCACTCATTCCTTTCCATCAAATACACCACCGAAGACACAAAGGAACCATCTTCCAAGCCACATCCACTTGAGAGCAACCATATAGCTTGTTCCAACACGCAAGAAGATCAACCACTCTCAAAGGCATCACCTACGCCAACCCAATTCTACAAAAAACTCCATCCCACAAAGCCCTTGCCATCTCACAATGCAGAAATAAATGATCTAAAGAATCTCCAAGCTTCTTCCACATGAAACACCAATCCATAACAAGATCTCAATTCCTTAAATTATCCATAACGATAACACAACTATAAATATCAAAAAAAAAATCCTAGAACCCTCTCCAACAGCACTCACGATCCTCGAAATTTCTATCATTTCTTTCATCCCAGATGCACCAAAATATACAAATGGGAGCCATCTTCCACACAATTGCAATCTGTGATGTCCCCATGATCCCTCTCCAAAATAGCTAGTAGGTCAACCACCCTCCCTAGCATAACCCATGCTAATCCCACTTTGCTGAAAAAGTAATTCCCTATGGCCCTTACAAACTCACAACGTAGAAGTAAAGGATCCACTGTTTCACAACTATTTCTGCACATACAGCAACAGTCAATGATAATAAGCCCAAATTTTCTTAGATTATCAACGGTCAGAATCTTCCCTAAGGATGCTGTCCAAGCAAAAAAGGCAGCCTTAGGAGGTGCTTTACTCTGCCCAATGCTCTTCCGTGGAAAATGATTCCGAGCGTGAACGGTAAGTCTCAAAGTAAGAGCATACAGAAAATTTTCCTTTGCTGGAAGGCCGCCACTCCAACTTATCCACCCCTGTACCAGCAGGACCAATAGTGTATAGCAAGTTAAAGAACTCAACCAGGACACCTACTTCCCAATCATGTGCCTCCCTAATAAAGCTAACATTCAATTGCTGCAAACCATTAGTATTTTCCGACAAGTCAGCCACTAAAGCATCTTGTGCCTTAAGAGCCATATCTCCAATTCAAACATCATGCCAAAAACTGATTCTATTGCCATCCCCCAAACACAGCCTAGTGTTGCAAGAAAAAGACTACCAACCTTCCTAGATATGCTTCCATAACCCCACTTTGTATGCCCCCCTAACTTCCCCCTAATTTCATTACAGCACCCCCCCCCCCCCTTCTCTCTCTCTCTCTCTCTCTCTCTCTCTCTCTCTCATACTCCCATATTTAGTGTCAATCACCACCTTCCATTCCCTCTCATAGTTATATCTCCACAACCATTTCCTAAGAAGAGCTTTATTGAAGGCTGTCACATTACCCCTAATCCACCACCCCTCAAGGGAGAGCACACCTTGTCCCACCCAACTAAATGAAATTTAAACTCATCGCCAAGTCCACTCCACAGAAAATCACATTGAAACTTCTCAATTCAACAGGCAATACTAGCTGGAAGAGGAAATAATGATGAAATATGTGGGAAGGTTTGAGAGAGTAATCTTTATTAGTGTAATCCGACCCCCAAATAGTCTTGGCTTTGAATGATGCTCCGAGCAAAAGGCCAAGGTATATCTTAGCTAGCCCTTAAGAGACCACACAGCCCGATATATTAGCTAGCCCTCTGACATTACGCACATTACCCACAACAACCATCTCTGTTTTAGAGAGATTTGTTTTTAACCCAAAGACTGCTTCAAAACACACCAAGATAGCCTTTAAGGATTGAATATAACCTGGGTTTGCCTCACAAAATAATAATGTATCATCTGCAAACAAAATATACGAGATAATAGAAACACCATGGTTAGCATCCCCCACTGAATAACTTGAGAAAAAGCCACCCTCCATTGCAGTCAACAACATTCTGCTTAGGCCTCCATGACAATAACAAATAAGAGGGGTGATAGTGGATCACCTTGTCACAACCCCCGCGAACTATTAAAGAAACCCACGGGATCACCATTTACCAAGACCGAGAAGCGAACCGTTGACACACAATGCCTCATCCACACCCTCCACCTTTCCCCCAAACCACATCTGACCTCAACAAATAAAACAGGAGTTCCCAAGCATATGCCCTCTTACCTCATTAGCCCCCGAACAAATATCTCTTTCAATCCTTTCTAATGAACTTTCAAAGACTCACACCATAAGCTCCCTTACCTCATTAGCCCCCCCCCCCCCCCAAAACAAAACAAAAAACAGCACTACCATATTTTCAATCAATAACCTCCCTCCAAAGCGACTCCCCTTCCAATTGATATCTCCATAACTATTTCCCCAATAAAACTTTATAAAAAATCCTCAAATTACGAACCCCCAGATCTCCATTCAAAACTTCAAAACAGCAGAACAAACTTTATTCCAACAGACAAGATGGAATTTAGTTTCCTCTCTCATTCCACCCCAAAAGAAAGTACAAAATAACTTCTCAATCCGGTTGGTCACCCCTGCCGGCAATGGAAATAAAGATAGAAAATAAGCGGGAAGATTGGAAGGGGTACTCTTAATTAAAGTAATTCTACCCCCTTTTGATAAATACAACTGCTTCCAACCAGCCAATATTTTCTCAACAACCCCATCCCAAATAGCATTAACATTAAAAGACTCTCCCAACAGAAGGCCTAAATATTTCATTGGTAGAGAAGCAACTTTACAACCCAAAAAACCAACCAAACAATTAATTGCGCACCTCCCCCACTGGAACCATCTCAACTTTCCAAGATTCACCTTAAGGCCCGAGACAGCTTCAAAACATAATAACACAACCCTTAAGGCTTGAATCTAACCACAATCTGCATCACAAAAAATAAGAGTGACGTGTGCAAAAAGAAGATGAGAAAGTGTGATAGACCCATTATTAGCATTTCCCATTGAAAAACCAGAAAGAAAGCCCCCCCCCCCCTCTCTCTCTCTCTCTCCAAATAGCAGCCTCCACCATCCGACCGAACATCTCCATGATAACAACAAAAAGGAAAGGGGACAAAGGGTCCCCCTATCTCAAACAATAAGAGCAAACCACATGGTTTACCATTGATCAATACTGGAAACTGGGCAGTAAAGAGACAATGTCTAATCCATGAGGACCACCTCTCCCCAACATCTCCCAAAAGCATCTGTATTCAACTTCTTTAAATCAAGCTTCAAGACTTTAAGCTTACCAGCAAGGATAAAACTGGGAGTACACAAAAACTAATAAGAACGCCACCAGCTCCTAACCTTATCAACAAAACCATCAAATCCTAACCACATGTTATCAAACTTAAAATACCTCCAACCCCCATGAATACCACCACAATCCATCAAAATGGGGAAATGATATGAACATATATAAGACAATCCCTTCTAGCACAACTCCAAGTAATGAACCACCTAAGAAGAAGAAAAAAGGAATCTATCCAATCTCAACCAAACCCGACAATTGGATCAAGTGGATACATTCCGTCTCCCCCAACCACCCACCCCCCCAAAAAAAAGAGAGAGAGAGGAAGATCGAAGAGATCCAAATCAAAAAAAAACTACAAAATATCCTTCATCACTAAAGAAATGGAAAAGATGTATGATCATGTGAATTGGGATTTTCTTTTCTACTCGCTGGGGAAATGTGGTTTTGGGGAGAGGGCTCGTGGATTAGACATTGTGTCTCTACTGCTTGGTTTTCAGTGTTGGTTAATGGTAAGCCATGTGGTTTTTTCCATAGCTCTCGTGGTTTGAGACAAGGGGACCCTTTGTCGCCTTTGCTTTTTGTTATTATCATGGAGGTGTTGGGTCAAATGGTGGAGGCTGTTGTTGGGGGGCTTTCTATCCAGTTTTTGGGTAGAAAATGCCAATAATGGGTCTATCAACTTTCTCTTATTTTTGTAGATGACACTCTTATTTTTTGGGATTCAGATCATGTCAAATTCAAGCCTTAAAGGCTGTGTTATTATGTTTTGAAGTTGTCTCTGGCCTTAAGGTGAATCTTGGAAAGTCTGAGATGGTTCCGATGAGGGAGGTGCGCAACATTAATTGCTTGGCGAGTTTTTTGGGTTGTAAAGTTGCTTCTCTGCCAATGAAATATTTAGGCCTTCCGTTGGGGATGTCTTTTAAAGTTAATGCTATTTGGGATGGGGTTGTTTAGAAAATTGAGAAAAGGTTGGCTGCTTGGAAGCGGTTGTATTTCTCAAAAGGGGGTAGAATTACTTTAATTGAGAGTACCCTTTCCAGTCTTCTAATCTTCTCACTTATTTTCTATCTTTATTTCTATTTTTCCAACAGGGTTGGCTAACTGGATTGAGAAGTTATTTCATTCTTTCTTGTGGGGGTGGAATCGGAGAGCAAACTAAATTTCATCTTACTAGTTGAAATAAATTTTGTTCTCCTTTTTCGACTGGAGGTCTAAGGGTTCGTAATTTGAGGATTTTCAATAAAGCTTTGATGGGGAAATGGCTATGAAGATATCAATCGGAAGGGGAGTCACTTTGGAGGGAGGTTATTGATTGGAAATATGGTAGTGCTTAAAGGGGTTGGTGCTCTCATGAGGTGTGAGTCTAATGAGGGCTTATGGTGTGAGTCTTTGGAAGTTCATTAGAAAGGGTTGGGAGAGTTTCGTTAAACATGTTAGTTATGCTATTGGAGAGAGTTCTAGGATCCGTTTTTAGATTGATATTTGGTGTGGTGATCGAGCCCTCAATAGGGTGTTTGCAGCCTTTTTTTTGTTTGGTTTCTAATTGGCATGAATATTTTTCTGATCTGCTAGTCCATTCTAATGGAACTTTTTAGTGGGACGTTTATTTTACAAGAGCTGTTCAGGATTGGGAAAATTGATTAAGTTTCAGCTTTCTTCAGTTTTTTTATACTCTTTGAGACTTGTTGGTAATGATGGGGATAGGATGTTGTGGAAGTCTGAGGGGAGTAAAAAGTTTAAGGTTCGTTCGTATTATAAGCTATTGATTATTCAGAGTAGTCCTCCTCCTTGAAAAGAGTATTTGGAGGTCTCACGTGCCTACCAAAGTTGCTTTTTTTATATGGACTGCCTCTCTTGGGAAAATCATGATGACGGATAATTTGAGGAAGCTTGGTCTTCATGTTATGGATTGCTGTTTCATGTGTAAAAAGCATAGGAAATCTGTGGATTATTTACTTTTGCATTGTGCTGTGACAAGGACTTTGTGGGATGAAATTTTTTGTAGAACTGGGTTGGCTTGGGTGATGACTTTGAGAGTGGTTCATCTTCTACCGTGTTGGAATGAGCTACATGGTTGCTCTCAAGTGGATGCGGTTTGGAAGATGGTTCCTTTGTGTCTTATGTGGTGTATTTGGATGGAAAGGAATGAGTGTTGTTTCAATGATAAGGAGCATACTGTGGAGGAACTTCAGAATTTTTTTGTGCACTCTTTATTGCTTCGGTTTTCTGCTTTAGTGATTAATGGAGCTTCTTCAAGATTTTTTGTTGTGGTTTTCCGCTTCTTAGAATGTATTTAAGTGTTTTCTTTTGTTTACTTCCTGTGTACAGAGGCATCACCTATTTCATCAGATTTAATAAAACTGTCTTTCATACTTATCAAAAAAAAAGATTTCTGTAAATCTTAATGCGGAGAACAAAAATCAAGTTTTTCTCATACTTATTATTGTTCATACTTATTATTGTTAGGGATGTGAGAAAGCAGAAACCTTCATTTTATTAAGCTCAACTCAATCATGTGTCAAGTGTTGCATTATTACAAACTTAAACAACAATATAGATAGGACTAAAATACTTGTTTCCTGAATATATATTTTTAGTAACAGGAACTCAAATGAAGAGATTATGGAAAACCTGTTCTTGTAACTGATCATCCAGATTAAGGTTCGAGAGGGTGTCAAGCACTGGTACAATGATAGCAGAATCCTCTTGAAGCATTTGTTCCAAGCCCTCAACCACAATCTTATTATTTTGATCACCAATAATCTCTGGCAACGATCCAATGATCTCCTTCTTTAAGTATGAAGGGCAAATCGAGAGGACTTGCATCAATTTATTAGTGAAGGCATTGTGATCGACAATAAAATCAAGCCACCGAAACTGATTAATAATAAGCCTAGCAACATCATCTTCGAGTGACAATGACCCTCCCGAATGTTCTGGACTTGTATCAAAATATTCTGGAAGTTTCTCAAGAAGCATGCTCTGAAGGTCTAGTTGGACAGATGGGACCAGTAAGAGATGTCGGACAATGCTCTCACTTCTGGTGGAACTAAGACCCTCATGATTTATAGAAATGAGAACTCTGCACACGTAAGAAGTCAGAATTTTTTGAGATTTTGGGAAATACTTCATATCGAACATGGTATTTTTTTTTTTTCCGGACGAAGAACATAATAGTTAAATCTACAATTAGAAGTTAGCTTGTTTTGGTAAACTAAAAACACCCACCATTTGGTCGCAGAGAAAAATAGGAAAAGCGCAAAATTAAAATGCAGTAATTTACAATTCTCTATCTAAGCATATAAGCCGAACATGTTAAAAGAATCCTGTGTTCTCCCCCCTTCCCTACAATCTATCCCAGAGAATCAGGCAGTTTGCTTGCCAAGAAAATATGAGAAAAAGGGAGTTAGATTAGGAAGTCGAACGGAAAACATAACATAAGCGCAAGTGAGCCTAAGAGATACTAGACATAACACAAGTCCAGGAAGACTCAGAAAAAAAAAAAAAAAAAACCATAACAACAACAACAACAACAACTGACCTGCGAAGATTAGGAGGGGAATGAATGTAGGAAGAGAATCCGGAGAGGAAATCGGAGAGGAGAGAAGCGGCATTTTGGGAAGAGGAGAAGAGGCGGTGGAGGCGGCGGCGGAACTGGTGGGGATCGGAGGGGAGGCAAGGTGGGCCCGCCGGGTTGATGAGGGTGCATCCGGCGTCTGCCAGAACCGACACCATGGTGTCTACTGCAGGGGCGGTTTCAAGGACGTCGTTTTGCTGCAGGGTTTTGGCGGATTTGGAAGGAGGGAAAGGTGGAACGAAGGGGGAGGAGGAGGATCTTTTACGCGAAGGGGCTTGTTGCTGCCGGAGAAGCACCATCTTAACTAGTTTCTATGGTGGTCTGTGTCTGATTCTTCTCTGCTTCTACTTCTGCTTCTGGGCTTGTTTCTTCTAGTCAGTCACTACTCACTCCTACAAGAGAGATGGAGAAGAGGGGTTCTGACTTCTCTCGCCGACATGAAAAGGCTAAAAACCGCGCCAAATTTGAAGAGAATTGCCAGATGTAGGCTGTATGGCGCTCTCGGCCTTCTATTGTTTTCCTTTTTTTTATTTTTCTTTATTTTCTTTTGAAAATTTGTACGCAT
The DNA here is from genome assembly GCA_011037825.1 of Carya cathayensis. NCBI lineage: Eukaryota > Viridiplantae > Streptophyta > Magnoliopsida > Fagales > Juglandaceae > Carya > Carya cathayensis. The sequence goes on from QGSO01000408.1 coordinate 1,058,047, forward strand.
ATAAGTGTTTGGTGAATGATAACAGATCAGTTAAATTTTTTTTCATGAATAGAAATAAATTGAATAGGTAGATTGAGTTATACGAGATTTATTTAAAATAAGTTTAGATATATTTAAATGTTAAAATAAGTTTAAAAGTTAAAAAAAGTTGTGAATCCTATATATAAAGATGTGTTAAATTAAAAATATTGTGGATCTCACGTGTAAGAAGGTTTTGAATTAATATGAGTTTAATAATTTGATAATTGAGTATTTAGATGTTAAACTCAGCTTAAAAGTATATTAAACTAAGTTAATCTCAACTAAGTCTTGCAACAAAACAGACCCTTAATTTTTGTTTGGATAGTAGATGATTTCAGATATTCTATTATGAATAATTTTATTTATTATCCTTACATACCATATATTATTTTTTCTTATAATAGGTATGTGATATATGAATGATAAGTATAACAACTTAATTAGTTTAACAAGAATAAAATAAAATAAAAATTATAAAAATAAAAAATAAAAAATTTTAAAATATATAAAATATGTGTGATGTAAGATGATGAATAAAATTCTTCTTTTATTATTAATAATAATAAAAATAATTATAAAATATTGAATAATAATCAACAATAATAAAATATAATAGAAAATAGGTAAAAAAATAATGATAAAAAATGAAGACTACCCAAATGGAGCCTTAACCATTCACATCCAACCAAAATTTTTAATACCACTTCGATGGTTGTTTTGGTCAAGACACTAGAATGAAATATTTTAATTCTAATAATGTTTTATATATCATTTCGAAATAGTCTATACATATATAAATTATATATATACACACATAAACTATATTCTAAAATAATAATAAAATAAGTCATAAACTCAATAATACTAATTCTCAATACAAATCTTAAGTTTTAACAGTACACACACTTTTAAAACTAAATAAGTCTAAATCTAACTATTATAATAAAAGCACTCATCTTTTGATCACATAAAAAATAAAAGATAATACTACCAGCTAAAATAATTAATAAAAAAAGTCATTGAGATCATATAAAACAATAATACAATTCCGAAATTTCAAGAGAGGATAAATGATTAAAAGACATAATATATTTATTTTATCATATAATTATATAGAATAAACAATATCCATATCTATTTTAAATTAATTAAGAAAATTAAGAATATTTTGAAAACGATGTGCCGACGTTTAGGTCCTTTTTACTTTTCTATTACCAAAAAGTTACCGTCCCCTATTTCTACTTTATTTTTTCACTGCTGTGGTATAATATCTTCTATCTTCTACTTTTTTAACTTTTGAGATTGAAATGGCAGGGAAATTGAAAAAGTAGAAAATGCGGTACAGAGTCGCAGACGTGCAGAGCTACTGTAAAAAATGCGGTGCACAGTCGCAAATGTGCGGTAGCTACGAAACATGTACTTTTTTACTTTTTCTACCGTTGTGACTACGAAAATGCACCTGCTATTTTACTGAAATCACAAAATTACCCGATCACACACATTCAGCCCCTATTATATGTACAGACCGAAATGACCATTTTGGTCAAAATCCGAAATATGATTGGTATAGGCTGAAACACACCGATTTGGTCGGTATTTTGGCCGGTACGAAGCAAATCCATTTTGTGCACCGATTATTGTTCTGATACACTATATTTTGGCCGTATCTACTGATATATTTCACTTTCTTTTTATTATTCTACTTAATTATTTGTACATTACTATTCATTTTTTTGTCTTTCAGGAAAAGAGTGAAGAAAATTTTTTAACTTATTTTTTTCATATTTTGTAGTTATTTAATTATTTGTTATACCCATATTTGTTATTTTTCATTTTAACTACTTATCTCTCTAAATGATAATATATATTTTTTTATATACTGACATAACATTTCATTATTATAAGAAATTTTACATACATTTATCAAATCAAATGGCTTGAGAAATAAAGTTTGGAAAACAATCTCACCAAAATGAGATATCCTCAACATTCATAGCAAACCAAGCAAGTTTGTGAGCAACTCGATTGCCTTCTCCATACACATATTATACTTGACACTCCGCATATAAACTTTGAAGCTTTCTAATTTCATGCACTAAAGGATCTAACAAAGCAACAGTTTCAAGTTCATTATTAAGTACTTGTACAACTATAAAGCAATCTGACTCAATCAACAATCTTTGGATTCCCATGTTAGGACACAACTGGAAGGCTCAAAGTATGGTTAATAATTCAATAGCTTTATCATCAGGTACATCATGCTCAACTCTACTAGCTACAAACATAATATCACATTTATCATCTCTAAGCACCAGCCCCACCCCTGCTCTATTAATCTCACCAAAAACAGCTCCATCCACATTCAATTTTAGCCAATTAGTTGGTGGAGGCTTGCAATCATAATATGCTCGAGCCAAATTCTTAGGCAATTGCTTCAGATCTTAAAAAGACTTTTGAATTGAAATAACATAATCAATAACCTGTTGCACTGCTATGATCTTCTTCTCATGAATCATTTGGTTCCTTCTCCACCAAAATCCCCAATGCAAGAGAATATAATGAAGAAAGCTCCCCTTCCTGGCCCTTCTCTAAAAGTGCTACCTGCATTACAGATAAATGCTTATCTATAGTCTACATCAAAGGAACAAATGGAAACCAGGCAAAAAGAATGGACTAATAGAAATAATGCATGTGGAGTGTCTTCAATCCCTTCCTTGCAAAAACAACACGATCCTTCAATATTAACATGCCTATAAGCAAATTATGTTGTGTTGGTAGTCCCTCTTTGCAGGCCCTCCACGTAAATACCTTTATTTTATTAGGGAGTTTCATATTCCATGGAGCCTTTCAAAGTGACTGTTGTTGACTTGCATTCAAGCATTCCCCTGCACCACCCTTCAAACTTGTAGCAACTTCTTACAATAAACTTGTCACTCCTTTTTTAGGAACAAATCATCATATCAGATTGCTGACTAGGATTGATCATGACTTTCAAAATATCTATGAACAAACTTGGATTGAAGAGAGCTTAAAGTTGTTCCACTTTCCAACCCCATGTAGAAGGATCTATTAAGCTTTCCACTAAAACCTCTCTAAACTCATCTATAATAAAATGACTTTCTTGCATCAATGATTGGTGGCTTGGGATCTAAGGGTCCTTGCATAAGTTAGCAGTTTTACCATCCCCAATTCTCCATGAACAACCTTGTCTCAATAAGTTCTTAGCCTCCCAAATACCACGTCATGCAAAAGATGGTCTTTTACTTAGGCTAGCTTTCAAAAAGACATCATTAGGGAAATATTTTGCCTTGAACACTCTATGAAGCAAAGAATTTGTTTCTTGCATAATCCTCCATCCTTGCTTGACTAACAATACCAAATTAAATGCACACAAATCTTTAAATCCAAGTCCCCCTTCTCCTTTTGATCACACTATTTTTGCCAACTTTTGTAACAATAATATTTTTAAAAAAATCATATTTTCAAAAATGGTCAATTAAAAAAAATGATCATCTTGAAATTTGTTTCAAATTTCAACTATTACAAATATAAGCATGAGAGAAAATATAGATGATTGAAAGAAGGATTCATTTTAATGGTTAGATTAAAATATTTATAAAAAATTATTTATGGATGAATAGTAACTCCCCATATTTAGAGAGCCATTGTTCAAATTTCAAAACTTTTCCCTAAAAAAGGCAACTAGATGGAGAGGGGTTTTTGTCAAGAAGCTAACACTTTTTATTAAAATTTAAGGAATAAGATGTTGTGAGCATCCGGATGCGGATGCAGGAGATCCCACAAAAGTAAATCTACAAACTAGAATGACTCGATCTAGTACATTAGATTCATAATGTATCATATGAAACTATGTAAGTTTGTAAGTTTACTTTTATGGGATCTCTTTATTGTTATAACACTTTTCAATTTTAAATCCTACGAATTAAATATTATTATTTAAGTCATGGACCTAATGTATTTTATATACTAACTTGATAATATAATATTAGCTCTTATGTTCTTTAATAATAAGTATGTCGTGGTTGGGAAATTTTAGCAATAGCCCCATTTGTTATAATTTTACTCTATCACAATTACAAAATGGCGCAAGACTCAATCAAATAATGCCTTGTGTCAATTTATCTTTTCTTAAAAAACTAAGAAATATTCTCTTTTAACAAAAGAATATATTTCTATATTTTTAGAAAACTTAAAAAATGCGCACAAAAAGGAAAAAAAAAAAAAACAGAAACCATCATAGTGGCTATATACTGGCCGCCACAAGGGTGATCAAAAGATGGCCACCAATGGGTGACTAGAACATGGCCACCCGTGGTGGCACAACCACCAAGTTGGCATTTCTCTATTTTTTTTTAATTTCCTTTAAATTTTTTCTAATTAAATTTATTTTAGAATATAAATATATTTTTTTATTTTTTAAAAAGCATTTAGTTCATCATTAAAAAAAAATAACATGTGGCGTCATTTCATTGGTTCATGTTGTAGTGAATGTGTTTTGTAATTCCGTTAATAGTTTCTAGTAACCTACAATCAGAGAGTAAAAGGAGCTAAATGTGTCTAGGGACACCTCCGATGCTTAAGTCAGTATGTATTTTAAAGAGTACTTCAAGTGTATAGGGTTTAGAAGTTACCTAAGACCATGTTTTTTGACCTTTATTTATCCGAGTTGGCTGTACAATGGTGGAGTCTTGTCTCGGGGTGCAATTTTCTTTGATCCTTGCTCGATTGCAAATCTTTAGGGCTCTTAGTTAGATGTTACTCTGAAGGAAATTAATACCCAAGGCAGGTATCATTGGCGCATATCATATGGGAGGTAACCTTGCTCATTATAACATTTATTTGTGATTGATGACGCATGGATTTGAATTCCTTGTTTGCACGCGATGGTTATTTACCTTAATTCCTATTTCATTGGTCTCTATCTTCCAGACCATGGGCCTTTGGGTTGTGGGCTCGGCCCATTCAGCCCTCCACCTACCTCCCAAATTCTTGTCACAAGAGTATAACGCCCCCAAACCCCGCTTAGGATTGGACGGAGACTCAAGCTTCAGGACACGTAACTCAAAACTACACACCACCGTTCATGACAAATAATATCAAATGCACCTAGCATGTTTCTAGTAGTATGCAATAATCGCAACAAAAAAAGTTGATTCTAAGTAAAAATTGGAGCAATTGCATGGTACCATTATAATGTAACTAAGAAATCCCAAAAAATGTACTTGTTCAAAATTTCCAAATACAATAGAGGGGTTTAAACCATAGCCCTCATAATAGCAAGTTCACCACAACCCGTGATACCTAAAAAGATGCAGTTTCCCCTTTGGGCATAGAGTCCTAGTTTCTATATCTCCAAACTTCAAGCAACCTCTTGGGCTTCAACTATATACTCCCATGCTTGTCTTATATATTCAGTCATGTAGTCCATCCAAATTTCTAGAGTGAGGGCTTCCTTAAGTTCGGGCGGCCACTGTGGTGTCTAATCCTTATTAAGGATGTCTTGAATTTTTTTAAGGAAGTGCGAAGTAGCCATTAGACAAGAAATAACAAAGTAGATACGGGCCTTAAGAGTGAACTCATCCTCGATGAGATTAGTAAACTCATCCATCTTGAGCAGAGTCTTGGGATCTGTCATAATTTCTACCATTCTGAGTGGGGAATGGTAGTGGAAACTACCATAGTGAGATTTTGAGAAATCTCAGCAAGTTAACCAATAACATACAATGAGATAATATAAGCATGCAAAGGCAAACCATGAGAATAAATGCATGGACTTGTACTTGACCCGAAAACTTATTTTATGCTTGTACTCTTTTCAAAATCATTGACCGTGTATTCTTGTAATAGATTTAATAATGAACTTATAACCATGTGAGCAAGTAATAGTATAACAGAATAACAGAGTGATATTTCTTATTAATCTCTGTAATCTTTTCAATATAACAATGTGGGTGGATACCTCACGGCTCCCCTAAGCACCGTGGGCTCCCTGCTATTTTTCATGTAATGCACCCACTAACATTAAGCTCCTTTTCTCAAGAATCCTGTAAGAGAGGTCCAACCAAAGTCCATTGACTGTTCTTAATCAACTCAGGGGTTATCACTCCAATTTAAGCACTCTAGAGTAGATAGAGGAGTTCCACTAAAATATTCTCTCACTTTAGCATTTGGGATTGTGATAAAACATATATACCCTTTTCTTCTAAAAAAAACACAGCCCAAAATGCATGAAACATGTTCTTGTGACAAAGCTTGTTTTCCTTAAATGTAAGATCTAAAAATGCATGCCATGAACAGTGTAACTCTTTGCAAAGAAATCATGTATCCATGCCATATATCAAAGCGCATCACGTTTACGGCTTGAAAGAATTAGAACATGCAATATTCTTGTACATGTAAAACAACATGTAATAGCTTAACCAAGGCATGCAACGTTACTCGAAATCCAATCATGGCATTTTAGTCTATGAACAACAATTGAGCTTGGCATAAATGGACATGGTTGAAACATAGCATACTGTAAACAACAATTCTGTAATCAAGATTAACCAACAACATGCAAAGTTTACTTGCTACATACAAACAATATCCAACGGTAGATTAGAAGCCAACTTACAAATATTCACAAGCAAATAAATACCAACGATCAAGCAAGTTGAAAATGTATTGTTTAAATCACTAGACTTATTAAAACCAATGAACACTAATCCAAAAATGTGTGTGTGGTGTGCTAGGGCTTACTTTAGTCGGTTCTCAATTTGAAATCTCACTTCGTGTGACCTTTCATGAGCTTGAGCCTTAAGGGAAAAACACTAGGCCGAGTGGTGATTGTACCTCCTTCAAAGATTCACTTTGCAACCCTAGTGATAACTAATACACGTGAGGTATGTGTGCATAAGGAGTGCACGCTGTGCATGTGTTCATCCAACCCTATGGTCGAAACCTCACTAGAAATAAATTCCCACTTTGAAACTCTAAAGGTGATCGGATCTCTCAACCTTCCATGAGTTCCCTCTACACTTGCTCTTGGTTAGTGGGGCTCGTACTCTCTTTGAAGAAAACCCTAGTTTCCCATGCTTTTGAATGCTTATCAAGATAGAACCCTTCCTCCCTTGACCGAAACTTCCCTCTTCCCCTTTTCATCATTGCCTTTCTTTGGGAAAACCAAAATACCATCTAGCATGCATGACAAATGGCATGCCTTTGCCCTAATCTAAAACCCTAAATACCCTTTGGTGTACTCCCCATGTGGTCTAGGTTCACTAAACCTCCAAGTGGGTATAGGTCTTGTTATGGCCAAAACCCTAATTCTTGTTCCTAGGTGTGTGCATGATTGCCATTTGGCAATGGCGTGTGTGTGTGAGTGAGTGAATCTTGCCCTAGTTGGCCATTTCTCTCTCTTGTCTTCATCTCCCATTAAGATTCTTCTAGAATCCTCAAAACTTGTGTGAGCCTCTTCCCTAGGCATCTCTCCCTCTTCCTTATGATTACCTTCCTCTAGAAACTCTCACATTTCATGCATGTGTGATAATTGGCAGACTTGGTGGTTGAGGTCCCCTTGGGTGGGTGTGTATCCCTTCGACCGAATTGAGACTTGTGTTTCATATTTTAAAGCTTCCCCATGCGCCCCTCCTCATTTCAATCTTCTAGGAACTCACACACACAAGGGGTGTGTGGCTCTTAGGGTTCTGAGACCGTCTTTTCTCTCTCCCCTTTCTTTCACTTTCATGTCTAGGTTCAATGTACCCTGGATGTAGGTTTGCATGTTGGCCATGTGAGATGTGGGTAGGTGAGATGGGCATGTGCCCTAGGTTTGTGCCAAACCCTACATCATCTTACATCCCCTTTAGCTTCTTCTAGAAGCCTTCAAGCATGCTTGCTAAGTGATGATAATATGTTGACCAAAAATGCTTCTTTCCTAGTTAACAATGATGGGATTTCTAGGAAAACCTAAAGACTTTTCCCTTCCCAAGTAGGCACCTACCATGCCCAAAATCCTAATTAGGGTTTCCTAACCCCTAGGCACTTAGTGGCGGACTTTTACTAGCCCATGATGAGCCTCCTAATGGACTTAAGCGCATCTTCTCTAAGATAGGCAAGGCCCTTGTTGCTTCCCAAGGTCTATTCATGCCAAAGTTTGGGCTAATATCTAAGTGGGCTAAGACTAAGGCCCCGTTTGGATTCGGAAAATGTTTCATCTTATCTCATCTCATCTCATTATAACAATTTTCTCAAATTCTCATACAAAATATAATAAATAATTCAAAATTTTAAAATCCAAATTCAACTTTTTCAAATTTCAAAAATAATATTATTATTCAACTTTCATTTTTCATCTCAAACCATCTCATAGCATATTTGAATCCAAACCATCTCTAAGATAATATAAATGGTAAGTAAGGACTTAGCAAAAGGCCAGGTCATCGCAAAGAGTATGCCTGGAATTTCCAATTTTAGCCTTTATTTATTATTCCCTTCAGTTTTGAGTAGCTGCTTCATCAATATGCCTCCACAAGTTTGGGATGGCGTATGGCAGTTCAGCTCTAAAGTCCTTTCATGCATCGCAAATCACCGGATTTGCTCGTTTGATATCTGCGTCAATGACATTAGTTGCGTTCTTGTTAGGGTCGTCTAAACGTCATTGCTCTTATTTAAACTCCCCCTTTCATATTTTTTTTTGTTTTTGTTTTTTGCCCTTGCATTCTCTTCCTAAAATCCTAGTCGATCCTTGCTATCATACTCTCCCCTGAATCCTAAGTTCTATTCTTCTCTTCACTTCTACCTTTTCTTTGCTTCCAATGGCTCCATGCAATACTTCCTGCTTTGGTTCTCTACTTCCAATGGCTCCATGCAATACTTCTCATTTTGTTTCATGTGGCTCACACTCTTCCTGCAACCAAGCTTTTTTAAAGCTACTGGGAGTAACAACTCTTACCACCCAGACAACTTTGAGGGTAGGCTACAACTTCTTAGGCCAATCTAGACTTCGTGTGGAACTCATATGGAGTCCCTGACTTAGTTGTACTTGAGGCGCTTGGCCCCAATCGTTTGGTTATTAATTTGGATTGGTTTGTCAAAAAGGTGGCCCTTTTCATGACTTTTTTTTGCTAATGGGGTTACATATCCCCTTTTGCCTTCTAATTAGGGACATTTTGGACTATTGCCTCAACCCAGCTTCACCCTAATTCTTGGAGGACATTATTGTCATGCCATTTCGTGTAGTGTCAAGTACTGGAAACCGCTAGCAAGGAGTATCCCGACCTTACTGCCCAAGAATTCCTCCATACCTGTGGATAGCAACTTGTGGATTCATGACCTTACTTTAATGAATTGCTACATTTCTTTTGTCCCATAGGCTTCATGTTGTAATCCACTGTCCCCCTAGGGTTTAGAATAATGTCATTTTTTAAAATTTAGGGAAATTGGAATGCTACTAACCTTGCCATCACAAATTTTTTCTTAACGAAGAGTTAGTTACAAAAGATTTTATAAAATAAACAAAATCATTCTTTATTAAACAGTTGATCAAACTATAAAAGAGAGTTTGCAAAACAACTTATTAAAGTCAATCAAGTCTCTTGTGCTTAACAAAAACAACTTGTCATATTAAAAATCATAAAATTGAGTAAGTCATTGTCTAGGCCTCTACCTTGCCTCCCTCGGCCATGTCCCGTCCTACAGCTCCATCCTCATAAAGATCCTTACCCGGGGTTGTTAAAAGTTAAAAACATACAAAAATGAGTTGAATACTTTAAGCAATACCAATAAACATAATATAATCATAGGATTCTCTTGGAAACATGCATATCATCATTATATGAGTAAATAACATGAATTGCTCCAAGCATATGAACAAATAAGGGAATAAATGATCCCCTTGCCTTGATCCTCAAGAAGGGAAGATCAGCTTTGTTAGACAACCATCCACTAATACTAAATATGACACATTTTTAAGACATTATATAATAAGATAAGTCTATTGATGATTAAACCCAACCATCACAAACATGTTTTCAAGAAAGACCATTTGGCTCCATCATATGCCTCGCTCTTACCTAACTTAGTAGACATTAGTCTTGTATTCCTTGACTTTTGATAGTTAGGTAATGGATGATCTCAAAGGCTATGATGCCCCCCAAACTCCTTTTGGGTTTTGACTGAGATTGAAACATCGAGATATGCAACACAATGCTACATAATATGCAATGCACCTGTCATACTTCTAACAATATGTAGTAAATGCAACAAATTTTTTTCTTTAAATAACATACGTTGTACTTGAATAACTAAATCCCAAAAAAAACTTTTCATTTCATTCATACTTAACCAAAATATTAAGTTTAAACCACTCATAACAAAAGTAGGGTCCCAAAACATTGACCTTTAAAATCCTCAAAAGAGAAGCATATTGCATTAGGTTACATGATCATAGACCTTATCATGTTCCTCCCAAGATCTCTTGGATCTCAACTATTAACTTCAAAATAATGTCCATGAAATGACCGATTAGGTCAACACGATTATCAAAGGTGAGAATCTCTGAGAATCTCTTTCACTACCAGCATCCAATAAGGCTTACGCTTCCCCTTTAAAATCTTCTGAATATCTTTCAACAAAAGCATGGCAATTTCCTTGTAAAAATCGGTTAACTTAAAATGGGCCTCAACTGTGAAATTCTCTTCACTCGTCTTAGGCCAATTTCGTGCCGTTATATTCAATCTTGTCTAGGTTAGGGTGTTGTACTCCATCTGGTCTTGATACAACTTCTACCATTTTGGGTTGAATGGTTGTTGGGAATATTACAGTGAGGTTTTTGCAAATCTCAGTAAGTTATACGTTTAAGCTACCAACTGTATATCAAGCATGTGTGATAATAAACATGGCATGTGCATGATTGAGATGACCTTATACTTTCATGAAAAGACTTCAGAATTTTTGTACTTCATGACTACTTTCTTATAGAAAATAGACTCATTTATTTCTGTTCATATCTTACATATTTACTCAAACAAATCCGAATGCCTATGCCATGAGTCCTTCATTCATTTTGTCAGAAGTGCTTAGACATATTAGACTGCCTGTGCCAAAGTATTTCATCGAAAATACTCAGACAAAGCAGAATGCCTACACCATGAGTAATACATAAGAATATTCAGAGAAAATAGAATGCCTAGACCATGAATATCCCTTTCATGCTTGACTTGAAATAGAATGTGACAGACTTGCATGCTTCATGACCTATGATTGTGACGTGATAGATGTTCATGCTTATGACATATGGCATCACGACATAACATATTTATTGCAACATGTTAAGATAAAATATTATTCATTTGCATGGAATTTACTGTGAAGCATAATGTCATACAATGAGAGTAAGTTAGAAGTTGGCTTACAGATTTCTTTATGTACAGAATTAAAACGGGCTAAAATGAAAGATATTGTAAGGTTAAAATATATCATTTAACATAATAAATCAAAATTCACTACTCCTAGTGCACTATTTGCAAAACTACCCCTCAACTCTTAGAAATTTATAAATAGTCTCCTAAACTTTCAATAAATGCAAACAAGTCCTAAATTTCACCAAATTTCATATACTTCATGTATTTTCTATTATAAATTCGGACTTACAATTTACAAAACCAAGCATCTACTATGAAAATCCTTCTTTGGCTGAGACCCCTAGATCTACATGTTCACTTGGTGTATTTTGGTCCTAGTGGCATACCAGTCATGACTTGCTCATCTCTTAGACCCAGGCTTAATAACATGACAAATCACTAGATTCCTCTCCCCCATGAATATATATATTCATCATGTGAACAACCAAGCACCAACACACAAACCAACATGGCAACCTGAAACCCTAGCATGTTACCCTTAGCATTTCTCTTGCAAATGAACATCAAAACTTCAAGAAAATCACACATCCTAGCTTCTAACATGCTAAGCACTCATTTTAAGATAATATTACACAATACCAAGCAACAAAATTCAAGACATCAAAGAGGTAGAAAACCATTCATGCCATAAGCCCTAAACCGCAAACATGCTTGCTTTTGTTCTAAAATAATATGACCAAAACTTTATGAAACATGTTATTTTCTTAAAATAACTCATCCATACACATCATAGTTATGCCTAGCTAGGCCTTAGAATCATTTTAAAACATTTCATAACCAACTTCAAGATCAAATCAAGTAATTAGGAAAGAACCTCAAAGTTTGTATAAAAATCATGTGTTCATAAGCTTTCATCAAGGACTCAACTCAAACCATATTTCCATGGATCAAGATATAACTAGATACATAGATCCAACTCTTATCAAAAGGATGTTGAAGATTCATTCAACAAACCAAGACACTAGAACCCAAAAGAATCAAAGGACTTCATGCTACATTTGGTTTTCATTACCCCTAATGGTGCACGTAATCTTTCTAATGAATCTCTAGTGCTATGAACTCAAACCAATGATTGGCACACCATACATGTCTCCACTTTCATAAAAACCTAAATCATAAAGAGGATCCTAAGACTATATGGCATTTTAAAACAAAACTTCAAACCTCAACATGTGCTAGCTGAAAAGACCCTATTCCACTATCACCAATATTCAACCATTCAATCTTAAAAAAAAAATCATTCCAATACCCAATCATTAAGTTCCTAACTTAGAGTAATATAAAATATGAGAGGAGGGGTTGAGGAAATAACTTACCAAGCTTAATCACCAAGAGAAAATGCCTAGCTTTAACCTTGCTTGTCTCTCACTCTCTCTCTTGGTTTGCTCTCCAAAAATGAGTTGCTCTCTTTTCCTCTTGTGTGAACAAATGCTAGAGTAAGTGTGTGTGTGTGTGTAAGGAAAAATCAAAGGAATGGGAGAACATGTGGGTGTGGGATAGGGCTAGGGAGAGAAATTTTTATTTCACTACACACTCACACTTGGTTTCCATCAAAAAGTTGGCTTAGCTTGTGTAAAGTGACTGCTTTGTGTGTGTGGAACGTAAAAGGACTAAAAGAGAGGGAAAAAAGTCATTTGGATGTGCAAGGCATGGTTGTATAGCAAGGGGCAAAATTATTTGGATAGGTTGCTAGTTGACATGGACCAAACCTTTGGTGGTTGTGTTGTGGTCTGAATGAGTGGGTTGTTGTTTTTTGTTTTTGGGGGGGGGGGGGAAAGGGGTGGTCTTTGCTTGAGTGAGGAAGGGGTTTTTGGGTTGACATGGGTGGTGTGATGCCCTCAAATTTTACTTGAGATCGGACAAACATTTGAAGTGTCGAGACATGCAACACAAGATTACCTGCCTCTATTCATAACATATAAGATGCAATATTCCTAACATGCATATAGCATTATGCAATATACGCAGTGGATACTTTTTTTTCTTGAGCAATACTATGCACCAAACTGATAATATTCCAAATACTTAAAAACATAATCCATACATATTAACATGCTAAACAACCATGATCACAACACTAGTCCAAAATGACTGTGATCATAAGAGCGATGGAGATCGAGCTTCATAAGTACAAGTAGTAAACTAAGGCAACTACTATATTATCCATCAACGTCGTATTGTCGTCTCGTCAACCATTTCCAGTTGGTCGATTCCAAGTTCGCCTTCAGATCCTGAGACAAGCTCTACCATTTGAGGTAAATGGTAGTTTGGACTACCACAGTAAGATTTGATTACAAATCTTAACAAGTTAATAGAAAACTTCTATAGAGGTTAATGACGCAAGCATGACAGTATAAGCATGAATCCATAATCAAAGTAATAAGTAAGCATAATATAACTTAACATATAACATGACATAATTGACATAATTTGAACTGAAATGTGAACTAAACTTAACTTGACATAACATGAACATGATCTGAGACTTGATTTAACATGAACGTGAAATACATGAACTTGGAATCTTGTTAAGTAAACTGAACTTGAGCATGAACTTAACCATGAATTTAACTTGAAACATAATTGAATGTGTAATATCCTGCTCCTTTCTCCCTCTTATGGTCACAAGTCTCGTTTTGCATGCCGAACCTCGATAGCGTGTTTTTAAATACATCAAGTGATTTCTAAAGCAAGCCTAGTGTTTTAAAGCCCTCGACTACTTTAAATGTCTTGAAAATATTTATATGAGATATTTTAAGTGTTATTAGACCAAACCTGACTTTAAGTAAGACAATTATAATATTTTTGAAGAGCTCCAAAAATATTATAATTGTAGAAAATCATTTTAATTAAATGACTTTAGTCATTTAAAAATATTATGATATTTAAATTATGTTGAAAACTCTAATTACTTAAATGGTTTTATTTTGTTAAAAATAATTAGCAAAACTTCATCATTTAATTAATGATGAAAATTATATTTTATAAGATAAAGTTTAGTTAAGTAATATTTTATCTTAACTCCTCTCTATGTTTTCAGTTAAATCAATATTTATGCATTTTTAAATCAGTATTTAAAGCCCACCTTTAGATCGTTTTGGATATCCCCAAGATAAAGGATTTGGATTAAATACCTAAGCCCTTAGTCTTTCCCCCCATTTCCTCTCTTTCCCTCTCTCCTCCCTCTCCCCTTAAGCCCGACGGAAAGGCCCCTCCCCTCCAACGTAGCTTCTTCTCTTCCAACTCAGCTCCAGGGCCAGCCACTTTTAGCAATTGCCACCATCGGCTACTCCTCCTCAAGGCAGTGAGCACCTTCCCACTACCGGTGAACCCCCACGTAGCTCTCTCTCTCTCTCTCTCTCTCTCTCTCTCTCTCTCTCTCTCTCTCTCTCCTTCTCTTGTGGCATGGGCTCTCTCCCTCGCACTGCAGCCTAGGGTACCACTACAAGCCACCGGCCACCTCCCAATGGCCTTTCCCTTCATCAGAGACCACCCAGTCACCAAACCTAGCCTATCTCTCCCTCTCCATTGCACACATGCACACAACCTAGAAATGTGTTTCACGCACGGGTTCTTTCGTCGTGCCACTGCCAGACAGCACCATCGTTGACTGGGCTCCCCACTGTAGCCACCGATGACCCCCCAGCAGTCAAACCCAAGCCATGGCAACCTCTCTTTCTCTCCCTCTTGCCCCTTTCTCGAAATGGGTTGCCCACGGTTTCACCATCACCAAGGGCCTTAGCGCCGTGGTTCTAGCCCCACTAAGCACCTCCCCTTACCACCATGACCCCTCCCCAAGCTCCTATGTCCCCAGCCAAGCCTCCATCTCTCTCATGCCTTCTCACTCTCTCATGGGTTTCTCCACCCATTTGCCTTAGATCCGCTACCCTCTAGACACTGTGCCACCTCCACCTTGCCACCATAGCTCCACCGCACCTCTCTCAAGCCCCTCCATGGCCAGCCACAACCAGCCAAGCTTCCCCCTCCATTTCCATGTCTTGAAACCCAAGGCCTAACCCTTAAAACCCACGGCTCCGCCATGCTTCGCCAACCCAGCCACCATGAGCCTCCATTGGCCTCCCCTAGCCCAGCTCTAAACCCAAACTACCACTTTACGTGGTGGACAACCACCATACAAGGTAGATAGCCATCGTACATGGTTTAGTCTGACGTCATCGACCATGCCGAGTAGCAGGCAACGCGCGGGTTAATATCGACGATGGTATAACCCTCTCTCCCTCATTATTTATGTTAGATATTGGTTGGTTTATTGTGAAGTTCGTTGTGTAGTGAAGTGTTAGGCATAATTGTGTAGTATGCTATGAAGTGTGGGTGTGAAGTGTGTGCTGTAGTAGTGATGCGGCGTAGTGTTGTGAAAAGAGTACATGTGGCGTGTACTTCATGTCTTGCAAAGACGCACTGTGTGGTGTGTGTCGTAGTATTATGTGGTGTAGCGCAATGGAAGGGAATACACTTGGTGTGTAGTCCATGTTGTGTAGTGATGCACCATGTGGCGTGCATTGTAGTGATGTGTGGCATAGTGTAGATGGAAGGAAATTCACGTGGAGTGTACTTTGTATGGTGTCGTGATGCACCGGATGGCATGTCACGAAATTTTGGATGGTGTAGCTGAGGAGCGTAGAACATGTGGGTAGTGTAGGAAACTGCAGAACAGTGTCCTGGAGTAGTTGTGAGGTGACCCTGTCATAGTAACAGGTGTTACAATGCAGATTGGGATGAACTTATAAAGGGTCAGGAAGTAGGAAAGTCCTGCTAACCAGGTTTGAGTAGAAGTTGGTATCAGAGTATAGAGTTTGTTTACACAAGCGAGCTTTCAATGGATTATATGTTGATCTTAGGTGATAAGGGGATAAGGTACATGTACATTTGGTGAGACACGTGTACCAGGTGGATTTACCATATATAATGGGTAATCTACCCTAAGCATGGTTACACGGTGTTTAAGCCTCAGGGTTGGTTTAAAGTTGTGTGGCATGCATGGATGGGAATGAGGATGAAGTGTGGACGAGGATGCATGTAGGTAGTAACAAGTATATTGTCTAGGATTGGACTGCGTGACTTAGTTGGTCTGAGTCATGCTTCAAAATGTGGTTAATAGGAAAGTAAGACAAAGGTCTTAGTATCTTAACGCTAAACTAAATTATGAAGGTTCATTTTAGTGGATGGGCACTAGAGGTAGAACATCGAGTTTGAAAGAGGTAGTGATTATAAGTGGACTCCAAAGGTTTTAGTATAGTAAAGGGCATGTAAGAGCGTTGACTCACTAAAAAATGAGTAGCACAAAAGCTATCCCAAGTGCATGAGGATGTCGTGTAATAATTAAGAATAAAATTCTTAGATCGAAAGTTGTTTAAATTCAAACTCGTATAAAATGGTGAAAACTTTCATAAACAAAAGTGGTGGTATGTACAATGAATGGAAGAGTGCAATGAAAAAAAAAAAGCACTAGTCATAGAGTAGATTCATATTTTTGGATTTTTTAGTGTTGAAATGAAAATGTAAAAGACTAACAAATTGAAATTAACAATTAAGGACTTAACTACGCTAAACAATTTTAATTAATCTGAAAATTAAATAATAAAACTGAATTTATTTAAGTCTTAATTAACCTTTGGTCAATCTAAAATGCAATTGTAACGCATATTTAATGGAAGCTTAAAGAAAAACGAAAAATAACTAATATAAAATAAAATAAATAGCAAATAAAATGCCCAAACTTTTAAGCCAAAAAAATCACAAATACACCATAAATTCAAATTGAAATTAAATAGAAAGTAGTGAATAAAAAGAGCAAGCCAAATGGATGGAGATGGAGATTAAAAGTAGTGAAGGAGGCTAGCTTGCAACAGCAATTGGACCCTTCAAAGAATTCTTCAACGGCGCTACTATAGTGTGAGTAAATGCCTCAGAAGAATTTATGTGTGCGGCCTAAAATAAATGCCCCAAAGAAATAAAAGTGTTGCGACCTGAATGAAACTCCAAAA
Source organism: Carya cathayensis (assembly GCA_011037825.1). Lineage (NCBI taxonomy): Eukaryota > Viridiplantae > Streptophyta > Magnoliopsida > Fagales > Juglandaceae > Carya > Carya cathayensis. The sequence goes on from QGSO01000408.1 coordinate 1,075,499, forward strand.
GAAATATCTTCCGTATGGCGCTGGGTGAATACAAAAACATATGCATGCAACGTTAATGAATTGCTGAATGAAAAGGAAGTCCAAGAGAAATATGTGTGCACCGTCCCCTAGGTCAAAAGTCCAATTAAATCCCAATAGAAAAAGTAGTGTGCGGTGTGTAAAAGCCCAAAAAGAAAATATGTTGCAGTCCAGCTCTTGAAGTCCCCAATAGAATAAAATTCTCTCTATCCATGCAAACTTGACTCATGCGCCTCTTTTCTTCAAAATGCAAAGGAAATCCCGTGCGTGATTTTAATTTCTTAGCCTAAAAAAAATAAAAATTAGAAATAAAATAAAATAAAAATGAAGAATAGAATATCAAAAATATGTTGTGCATGTAAATGAACATTGTCTAATTAAATCACAAGTTATAATATTAAGCTGAAATCATGCTATTTATCAATTTAAATCACAATTCAGATTTATTCATTTTAACATTTTTTCATATAAAACCAATAATAATGTAATAAAATAAATAAAATATATTTGTTCTAAATGTTTTAGCTCAATCAAGCATGGGGTAGAAGGAGAATGTTCCCAAGTGAAGTGTAGTTCTATTTCTAGTTAGTTGCTTATGTACTAGATAAAGAATGACGCTAAGGTTATGTGTATGCATGTAGGTCGCCATCTGACATGCACATGAATTGACTCCATAAAATAAATATGGTATGGAGTCCAAGTAAATATTATGTTCATACTCTTATAGAGTTTTCTAAATGATAAGTGATGAAAATGGAAAGCTTTTATGAAAAATATTCTTTTATGCAATGAAGGAAAAGAAATGACGTTTTATGAAAGTATTCTAAGTATAACGTTAAAGGTATACGAACGCAACGACCCTTCTTGGCAGCCCTTTTTTATGCATCTCAAAGTATTAAGTGTATGAATGTGAATGGATGGTTTACGTAGTAAGTATTGTATGTATTTTCACGAAATGAAATGAAAGGTTTATGCTTTATACTTTAAGGGATGCTTTAAATGATGCGAAGAAAGTGCTTTGAATGTCCCTATAAACTGATATTTTAAATGATGTTATGAACTGATATTTTAAATGATGTTATGAACTGATATTTAAGGATGCTATAAACTGATGTTTAAGATGATGCTCATGTTTATTCTCTTAAAGAATGTTTTAAATGTCAATTAAGCCTATGCTTTTAAATGATGTCTCTGAACTCAATGAACTGAAAAAGAATAAATGAAAAGGACTGAAAGAATTGAATGAACTGAACGAATGAATGGAAGGATTGAAAGTTTGAATGTATGAAAATATGTAATGGCCATGACTGAATGAATGGGTACCAAAAAACTGGACAGATTGTAATGCAGGGTAAGTAGTACTGGTAGTACACCTAATGCTACCCCCTAACTGAGGGATTCTTAACCCACGACCACGGGTGGAATCAGGTCCAAAAGACCGCTAACCTTAACACACAGGTTGTAACAGTATGTACTGGTCAAATGAAAGTGATAAGAAAGAATATATATATATATGCTCAGACTCTTTGAGAAATGAAGGCACGAAGTATGGGGAAATGTTTTACGAAAAAAAAGAAGCATTTTACGAAAGAAAATCCTTTTCAAGAAAAACCCGCCTCAAAATATTTTAAATGAACGAATATCTTAAATATAGTGTGTATGAAGTGATGAATGCATGATTGAAAACCTAAATTATTATATTTTAACTCTATGAAGTAATGCTTACGAGTCTTCAATTTATTTTAGTTTTTATGTGTGCCTTCCTAGGGACAAGATGAACAGTACGCATCAGGACGGAAGCCAAGGCACAATATTTTGTAGGAAAGACTTTTAATTATAAAGTTTAATGTTTTCCGCTGTAACTCTCTTTAAATTTATAAACATGGTTTTATTTTATAAACGCGGGGTTTTTCATATCCTAGGAAGGAAAGGAAAAAGTTTTAAATGAATGGTAATCCCCAACTTCTTTCTTAAAATTATTTTCTAAAAGTCCCACCATAAGGACGGGAGTTATAGAATGTGAACTTGAATATAACATGAATGTGAACATGAAACATATTCTTGTCTTATGGAGTTATCATGATAGAATAGTCTTGTCTCATAGGGTTACCACGATAGCGTAGCCTTACCTTATGGGGTTACCACGATAGAGTAGTCTCGTCTCATGGGGTTACCATGATAGCATAACCTTGTCTCATGGGGATACTATGATTTAGTAATAACAATGAACTGAACCATAACTTAATTGCATGAGGACGTACATGAACGTGAACTTGACATGACTTGAAAGACTATTCCTGAGATATATAAATTGTAATCCAGAAGAAATGTGTCATGAATACAAAATGACAAAAGTTCTAACGTAGCGTAACATGACATGAACGTAAGTCGAAAGACATGACGTACTTGACAGAAAATATTTTATAGCATGACATAACATGTAATAGACAATATTTTGTAACATGGCATAACATGTAATAGATAATATTTCATAACATGGCATACATGTAACAATGAATATTTCATGACGTGGCGTACGTGTAACAGATAGCGTAACATAACATTACATACTTGCAAGATATAGCAATACGTGACAGAATATATTGTATAACAGATAAGTATTTCATGACAGAATAAATCATGTGTAATAGATGAACATGTAATGACATGTCATATATGATAACATACATAAATAAACTGTAGTTCTTTTACCCATCACACATATACAGTAAAGTGATAGTAAGTTAAAAGCTTGCTTATCTCGATCTTTGTGTTCTATGAAAATTCAAATGCGAACATGAGGAACTATAAGTAGTGATTCTAAAAATTAGAAACTTCATCACTAACTATTAGAAATACGGAAAAATACTAACTTAGAGTAAAATTATCATTTTACCCTCTACATGTGGAAAAATGATCATTTTATCCCTAACTTAAAAATTTTGCATCCTAACTCTATAAATCACCAAAATTTACATACCTCATGTATATTTTGTCCTAAACTCAAATATAAATTTAGAAAAATTTAAAACAAAACACAACTATGAAAAACCTCATAGGGGCCAAAACATCCATAGGCAATACCCCAAGATTTTTGTTGTAATTCTTCTTATTTCAAAACTCATGATTAAACTAAAATTTTCTTCTAATATACTCATAACATATTCTTTAGAACAAACATGCTTTGAATCACCAAACAAAAGTCACCAAAATCACAAAACAACACTATGAGTATTCAGTTTTATCCTAAGTCCAAAAATAGAATTTATTTCTCAACTAGTTTTGATCAACCACTTGATTTATGGCTTAAAAAAGATTAGATCTTTAAATAAAAATATCACATGATTTAAAAAGGTATCCTAAAATAGATCCAAGCTTTAAACTCAAAATCACATGGTTAAAAAACAACCAAAACATGAATATAACAAAAAACATCAATCATTTGGCCTAACTGAATATCCTCTTGTATAAAAATTCATATATTTTAAAATAATATGAAATATCTTTAAAATAACATCCTAACATGTATATAAGAGGCTTAGGATCCTCAAATAAAAATATCAAAGCCATTGGAATAAGATTAGACTACAAAAGATCTAAACTTTCTTAAAACAGAAACTGTTTTTCCTCTTCCAGTTTCTACGTTTCTAGATCTAAGAATATTTCATCAAAAGTTTTAATAATGCAACCAATCCTCAACCCATAATCATATACACATGTTAGCAATACTCCATAAAAAAGTTCGGACCAAGATCTATCCATTAGCTTGGTAAAAAACTCCAAAATATAACACAGTCTTTAGTTTATCGCTTAGAATGACCTTTCTGGGTTTAAAATAACTTTTGACCAACCGATGACCATCAAATGGAACCAATAATATATCCACGTAAACTAGACTAAAAAAATGAACAACTTTTATAAAAGACACTTTGTAAGAAAACACTTAAAAAAGCTTCAAAAGGGCATGCAAAGGAACTCATAAAAGCTGTCCGAGAGAGTCTTTTGTTTCATTTCTAAGAAAAGTGGGAAAAAGAGATGGAATGAGTGTGAAATAGGCTTGACGATTTCTTACACAAGTGAGGGATGATGATAGGGCTGAGAGTGAGCTTGAGTGTTGATCTTGACAGAACAAATTAGTGGGCAAAAATATCCCAAGATATTTCTCTCCAGGTGTCATGTAGAGGTAGAAGAGTGAGGTGACTTCTAGCCATCACTTCAAGTACAAGCTCTAGGAATTGAAGTGGACTACAAAGTGTGAGGAAATCTTCTAGGAATTGAAGAAGAAAATGGTGACAGCTCCTGTTCTAACAATTCCCAATGAGAGAGGAGGATTTGTGGTTTACAATGACGTTTCAAGGTTTGGTTTCAGGTGTGTATTGATGCAACACGGGAAGGTCATAGCATACGCTTCATGGCAATTAAAGGTATATATGAGCAAAATTACACCACACATAAGTTGGAGTTAGCTGCTGTTATCTTTACACTTAAGATTTGGAAGCATTCTTTATATGGGAAAAAGTGCGAAATCTATACAGATCACAAGAGTTTGAAGTATTTCTTCACTCAAAAAGAATTAAAGAATATTCTTTCTTTATTCTTCCCCTATTTTCTTAACTCATTTTTTTTTCAACTTTTTTTTTTTAATAACAAAATCTATTTTTCTTCATTGTGTTTTTAACTATTCATCTTTAACTATTATTTTGTAAAAATTACAAATCATTTATCTCTTACAAATGATAATATTTTTAAAATATATAATTTCCTACTAATGATAAACTCATTTTTAAATGATAATAAAAATCTAGCCATATTAAATGATACATATTAAAAACAAGAGACTATGAACAAAAAACAAAACAAAAGTTAATAATACATATTAAATTTCATAGAAAGGTGAGCCTATTGATAACTGATTTAGTTATTAATACATTTTTCATGTGATCATGACTCATTACATGTTTTTCAACTCATTATTACTTATTCTTTATAATCCGCTCTTTGTTTTTCATTTTATTATAATCTGCTTACTTGTTCACATCACTGGCATTGGATAACTTACCCCTCCCTATTTTTCTTTTTTACATAGATGAAACTATACAGCAGAACCACGATTGAGAATTTTTCAATTTTGGCAGTCACTATTATTGCAGATAATCATATCCAAATGCCTGACAAAAGTTTCCGAGAATTTTTTTTGGATGAATAGTAATTCAAAAGTAACTAATGGCCAATAATAGGAAATATGGAGAAACCATTGATTTCCTTCTAACCTCCCAAAAGTCAAGTTATACAAGCCCCTGGTAGAACTTGCTATTAGGGGTGCTACCCGCCCCCGCCACACTCACCCCGCCCCCCGCCCCTGCCCATGTGGGGGGATGTTTTTTGTCCCCACCTCCCGCCCCCGAATGGACGGGGGCGGGGTACCCCGTTCGGTAATGGGGGTGCGGGGGTGGACCTCCCCCCGTCTGGCCCTCGGCTTTTGTAAAAAAAGAGAGAGACCAACTTACCGGCTAGCGAGACTCGAGGAGGTAGCTGTGGACTTGCGGTGGCGACTGGGGGAATGGCGACGCGATGGCGCACTGGGTGGCTGGCCAGAATCATTTGATCGGGGGGAGGGGGAGGTTACGCCGTTGGGAGGTCTTTTTGGGGGGGGGGGGGTGGGCGGATGGAGGGGGGGGGGGGGTTGTTTTAGGGCAAATGTAAAACCAAAACAGTGCCGTTTTGGGTTTACATTCTTAAATAAATTAAAAACTCAGGCGCCAAAACGACGCCGTTTTGGTCACTTGAGGGTTTTTTTTTAATATATATTATATATTATTTAATTATATATATATATATATATATATATATATACGGGGCGGGGCGGGGGACTACCCCATCCCGCCCCTGCCCACGACCCAATATACCGGTGAGGGAAACCCCCGCCCCTATGTGGCCGGGCGGGGTAGCAGCGGGGCAGCGGGGGCGGGGCCCCGTTGCCCACCCCTACTTGCTATGGTGATCCCCACTTCCCTGGGAAACGAGTTCCCAAACTTTATCATGGAGGACCTGTCTTCTTTAGATAGGGATCTGATTGGAATTTGTCCTTAGATTGAATAGGCTTAGTGCCACTAAGAGAGTTTTGTTATGTATTATAACCCTCTTATATTTGAGAACATTTTGTAACCCTTTCAGTCATTATTTGGGATGTAAGAAAAATCCAATTTTATGTTTAATGCGTCTTCCTTATTTATGCTGTATATGTTGATGTCATATTTTCTTTAATTAGCTCAACATTGCACGTGCAATGCATGCGCGTGATTCTCTACAAGAGGAAAAGTGCTTGCTATCCAGGTGAGCAGTGTAGTAGCATGTGTGCACCATCTCTGCAAGAAACATGGGGAGAGATAGTGCTTGCCTCGGGTGAGCAACATGGAGAGCACCAAGGGAACCAAAATAGTTGACATCCTTGGTAAGGACTACAGGATGCAAAGTGCTCACTACCTTAGCGAGCACCTTGGCGAGGAACATAAGTTTGGGACAGAGCTCGGGTTGTAGGTGAGCAATAATTGGAGTAAAGTGCTTGCCACTATTCGAGTACTATGGGAAACAAAGTAATTGCCACTAAGCAAGCAATATTGAATGATAAATGCTCACCACTAAGTGAGCAAAATCGAAAGAAAAGTGCTTGTAACCATGTGCTCACCACGAGATCTAGAGCAATCTCCACTAGGTGAGTAACACTGAAAGAAAGAAAGTGCTTGCTACCATGTGCTCACTATGAGATCTAAAGTGCTCGCTCCTAGGTGAGCAAAACAAAAGTAAAGTGCTTGTACCATAGGCAAACCCTACATGAAGCAAAGAACTCACCACCCCAAAGACAGATGTTGAGAGAGTGCTCGCCACGAGGCAAGCACCTCGGTGACAATAAAAAAAAAATGTAGGTCGTGATGTAAGGATCCTTTTCACAAAATTGTACCTCCCAGTAAAAAGAAAAAAAGATCTCAAATAGTATTTGAACTATTTCATAATTCCAGCTAAAAAAATTCTACTCATCATTCATAATTTTTTTTATTTTTTTTATTCTTTTTCTTACCAAATATATGATGTATAGATGATGAGTAGAAAAATATAATTAGTTTAGGAAGAATAAAACCCAAAATAAAAAAATGTGATGTGTGGTGCATGAGGATGATTAGTAATGCTCATTTTGCAAGCGTAAAGCACCAATAATATCCAGCATCTGTGAGAAATTCAAAATTAGCATTGCAAAAGATAAAATGAGGGGAAACGACACTTTGCACTCTCAAACTACCGTTCATCTTGATATGCGCACTATAAAACAACAACATGCTGTAAGATCTATACTTGACTACTTTAAGTTTCATCTGCATCCTTGATTAAAATATGACTCTTAAAATGATTGAAAAGTAGGTAATGTTATATAATTTGAACGTACAGATTTCAATGGAAGGTATAAATTGAAACTTATTGGTAGTTTAGGGCGCACTTTTGACTTTACAACTTTCCGATGTAGTTACTCCAAAAAGTAATATAAAATTAGAACCGAATAAAATCTCCATCAAGAGAACAAAAGGAAAAGGCAGTTATCCCATCAATGTATTTGCTATACTTATGGTTTAATAACATAGTGGAATGCCAAGCTTTCATGAGTGGCAGCAGGGAGAGCAGTTGGTATTTGACATGCTAACATGAATTATAGTTACAAGAATTCATCAATTGTCAAATATAACAAATACTAAGACCTTATATTGCATGCCATTGTAATATATGGGTGATAAGGACAGCTGACACACTTTAAGCTTTTCTTCTTTCTATGTTTACAAGGCAAATTGTGAGCGTGCGTATAATAAACTACATTGCTACAAAGAGACATACATTCTTTTACTGAAAAATCCATAAACAGAAAATGATGTACCTCATAGAACTTCAACATACCATTTTCCTCACCAGTAAAGAAAAGGTGTCAAGGTAGAACTCACCTAAGCAATCATCTTCCACAAAGGATATTAGTAAACCTTGGACTATGATCCTGCAAGGCATGAGTTGCCTGGTGGCTGCCAAAAACTGGGCGAAGACATTGTTGAGGCTCATGAAAACTAACCAAAACAAAGTGACCTCAGAACACAACTATATAAACAGCCCCAAAGGTTTCAAATACACATGTACACTTGTGAAATAATTAATACAAGAAAAATATTGCATATATCCCATAATGTACAAGATGCCATCATTGCTCTAATACTCATGTTAGAAAAATGTGTCAGTCCATGCTACAGTCATTGTCAACCAAGAATGTCGAGTCAATATCTGAAATCAGACAGGGCACCTGGGTTTCTCATAACTGCTGTTAAACCCTTTAATGTATTACATATCTCTGTTGTTCTAGGCTGCACTTGATTATCCATTACAAAAGCAAGTATTTGATTTCTGAGTTCTATCCAGCTGCAGCCTGTATGCTTCTCTGCTCTACTCTTTTTCATTGATAGCCTGACTCTCTCAACCTCCTCCCAACGACCAGCCTCAGCATGCATATGTGACAAGAGCACATAATTTGAAGTTTTATAAGGTTCAAGTTCTAAGAGCTTCTCAGCAGCAAGTCTACCAAGTTCTAGATTCTGGTGTACCCGGGAAGCTCCTAGGAGTGAACCCCATATTCCAGAATTGGCGTTGATCTTCATTTCTCTCACCAAGTTAAAGGCCTCTTCTAGTCTTCCTGCTCGGCCAAGCAAGTCTACCACGCATGCATAGTGCTCAGCCAAAGGTTCAACACTGTATACTTCAGTCATGCTTTTGAACAATTCCAAACCACAATCGATGAGGCCAGCATGATTACACGCAGACAACACTCCAACAAAGCTGGCTTGGTCAGGAACCGGTCCATTAACCAGCATCTCTTCAAACAGCTTGACAGCCTTTTGGCCATACCCATTCAAAGCAAACCCAGCAATCAAGGAATTCCAAGACACAACGTCAACAAAATCCATATCTCTGAAGAAAATCTCTGCAGCAAAGACCCTTCCGCTTTTAGCATACATGGTGATCAGAGCATTACTGACAAATAAATCATTCACAAAACCATGTTTTACAACCCTACTGTGAAGTTGCTTCCCAACTTGCAAAGCTGCAAGATTGGCACATGCACTTAGTCCACATGCAAAAGTTGATTGATCCGGTTTTATTCCTTCCTTCTCCATCAACATGTAACTCTTTAGTGCATCCAAATATAACCCATTTTGGGTGAAACCTGTAATCAGAGAATTCCAAGAAACAATATTCCTTTCACCCATCTCCTTGAATATTTTAAACGCTTCATCCATTTGTCCAACTTGAGCATAACCAACAATCATTATATTCCACGAAACCATGTCCTTATTATCCATTTTTCTAAAAATACACAGAGCATCATCCATTCTCCCACACTGAACATAGCCTTTAATCATCGTGTTCCAGCAAACAGTATCACAGGTGTCAATCTGACTGAATATTTGACTAGCTTCAGCTATCATTCTATTTTGTACATATCCAGAGATCATTGCAGTTTGGGCTGCTATGTTTTTGTAAGGCATTCGGTCAAGATATTCCCTTGCTTCACCAATCTTACCAACACGAACAAACCCATTAACCATTGTAGTCCATGACACAGAATCCCTCTCTGGCATTTCCTTAAATAGCTTAGTAGCCTCATCAATTTGGCAGTTTTGAACATATGCTGCAATCATTGCATTCCAAGAGACGACGTTTCTACATGGCATCTGATCAAAAAGTCTCCTAGCCTTAACAAGCTTACCATTTCGTGCAAACCCACAGAGCATTGTAACCCATGAAACCATATTCGGGTCTGGAATCTTTTCAAACAACTGCCAAGCAGAGTTCAAATCACCCACCTGAACAAACCCATCCAAAATCAAATTCCATGAAACCACATTCTTCTCATCCATTTCCTCAAAAAACCGCAACGCCAAATGCATCTCTGCATTCTGGGTATAGCCAGCTAGCATTGAATTCCATGAAACTAAATCCCTGACTGGCATTTCATCAAGCAGTTTCTTGGCATCATCAAACTGCCTGTTCTTCGCATAACCAGCAATCATAGCATTCCAACAAACCTTGTCTCGCTTATCAGGAAGCAAATCAAACAATTTTCTGGCCTTTTCAAGCTCTTTATTACGCGTATGGCAAGTTATCATTAGAGACCAGGAAAAGAGGTCTCTTTCAGGCATTTTATCAAATAGCTTAGAGGCTTCTTCAACATAACCACTATGCAAGTACCCGGCAATCATAGAGTTCCATGAAATCAAGTTTCTATGAGACATTTCATCGAACAATCGGCGTGCGTCCCTAGTTCTGCCGTTCTTGCAGTAAGCAGATATCATGGAGTTGTAGCTAACAACATTCTTTAGTGGCATCTGTGAGAAAACTTTAATGGCTTCTTCAATCCGGCCCGATTTCCCGAATCGGGTAATCTTCAGATTCTGCTTAAACACATGGCTTTCTTTTTCACCTATCAATCTGAGCCTCATAGATCCTCGCGGTTTTAATATACAACCCTTGTGTAGTCGCAGAAAAATTCGGCCTCATGCAAAACCAATGCTTGCTAGTTGAATTTGGTAGACGCGAGATGCTAAGGGCCTACAACGTACGATTAGCTCTTGCTCTTCCAACTTATTCGGGTTTATAATGTTTCTTTTGCATATTAAGCTGATTTGTCAATACTCGGGTAAAATTACTTAAAAACCAAAAAAAAAGAGTTTTACAACGTATAAACAAAGTCACGTACAAATCTGCATATTAATACTGATTTCTTCATATTTAAAATTTAAATTAGCACTGCTTTCAATAAAATTTACTTTTTGACCAATTACATTAGATTGATATACATATTAGTGCACAGTTGTGCTTGCAATTAGATTTTTCTCCAAAAAAAAAAAAAAACACACTCGGGTAAAATGTATAACGTTTATAAATGTATACACAAACTCAGCATCTTCGTTTAGGCTACGTCTAGATGTCGAGATGAACTAAGTTAAGCTATAAATAATAATATTTTATAGGTGCTAATGAGATAGATTTAATTTTTTTAAGTGAAATAGGTTCAACTTTTTCGGTTAAAATGTATGAAATGGATTGAGATAAGTTTAATTTTTTATGAGAAGTAAAAAAAGTAGTGAGTCCTATCAATAATTAATTTGTGATGAGTTGAGTTTGGTTCAACAACCAAACACAATCTTCAATTTCACCTTTTAAAATTCTAGCTCATTCACATATCAAACTTTTAGAATTATTAAATTCAAAAATATATCTTATTAATTCATATATCACATTTTCATATTCTTTAATCTTTTACTTATATATATAAAATATTTATTATCCTCTTATGTTTATAAAATAGTGTCTTGATGATTATTTATACCAAAAAAATTGTAGTGAATAATATTGAGCTTATGAAGAGCCAATTCTATATTATAATGTTTCAATTCACTTACGATGCCTCTTTAGTTTTACAATATATTATCAGCATGAGACTTTAGCCAACCGTAATGTTCTTTTAATATTTTGGCAAATTATTAAGTTAGTTAACTCTATGTTTATTTTCTCATCGTTTGATCAGTTTTAAGACCCTAAGATGAAGGGTCTGGATTAAAACCCAAGTCCCTTTATTTTCTTCCCCATTTCCTTTCTTTCCCTCTCTCCTCCTCTCCCCTGCACCTGATAGAGAGCCCCCTACCCGATCCACTCCTTCAACCAGTGGCTCAGACCCAGCCGGATTGCCACCACCCACCGGTGCAGCTCACACCAGCGACCTCCCCTATGCCGATCTCCATCCCCACAGCCTCTCTCCCCCCGCTGTAGCCAGCCCGAAATCCACAGGTTTCTCTCCCTATCCTCTAGGCTTGAAAATCAACACTATTGGTACGATTTTGGTCAAAAACCAAAACTGCACAAATAGCTTATAAACAGGGTGGTGCCGACCGAATTAATCCACTGGCAAGGATAGAGAAAACCACTGGTTTCTTATGGCCAGTACCAATCAGTTCCATAGTCGGTTCGTCGGTTTGTACCCACCCCCAAAATTTCACATTACAAATTCAAAACTTCAAACCAAATCAACCAAAATACAACAAATTTTCAGAAATCTACAACAAAATAACAAATGCATATCAAATTAGGAGGAGACGACTAGGAGAATAAGAAAGCTGGCCTCGACATGAAATTGAACTGTGAACGACAAAGATTGGGAGGAGAGATCTTAGGCCAAGCTTCGAGCAGCGTGAAGGAGGAGGGGAGGGGGTCGCTCCCTTGCTGCTTTTGTTGTGGTTTTGCCGTCGTTGGAAGAGTTTGGAAGGGTAGAGGGAAATGGGTGGTGATGGTGCCTGGAGAGAGAGAGAGAGAGAGAGAGAGAGAGAGAGAGAGAGAGAGAGAGAGAGAGAGAGAGAGAGAGAGAGAGAGAGAGAGAGAGAGAGAGAGAAAGTGAGGAAGGGGGAGGGGAGGGCATCTTTTTTTTTTTTCAAAAGGCCAGGCCCAAAACAATGCCATTTCACTCATTTAAGTGAAACGGCATCGTTTTTGTATAGGTATAAAATAACAAAAAAAAATGGTAGAATTGATCAGCTGGTTCAGCGATTTTTCATTGGGTCGAACCGAGACCGAACTGGCCGATGTAGGTTCTACTTATTTTCCACTACCGGCCGACCGATTCCATGCTCTGGCGATCGGTCTGATCGGTTTCCGGTTGGTTTACTTGGTTCCTGTACACCTATACTCTCCTCCACATCTCACCACTGCACCACCGCAGCCCGACTCTCATAGTACGTTGGCAACGCTTCCTTACACCGAACCTAGCCACCCATAGCCCGATCCACCCCTCATGCGTAAGTCCCTTCTCTCTTTCCTGAATGGGTTTACCCACTCAGTTTCTCCACCATGCGCCACTGCCGCCAGTCTCTAGCCCCACTGAGCACCACCACGACGTCACCATCACCACCCCTTCCTCCTCCCCTTGACCCGAAGCCCATAGCCCCTCCCATGCCCTTTCACTCTCTCACGGGCTCCCTCTCTCCCACATTGCTAGATTTGCAGTGCGCTGCCACTTGCGGCTCCAAGCCGCCACCATCAGCTCCACAAACCTCCTTGAGCTCCTCCATTCCTAGTCCAAGCCTCCCTGTAGCTCCCCCTTGATTTCTCTTATTTCAATACCCACGGCCAGTCTTTGTAAAATCACTGCTTCGCCACTTTTGGCATCACCCTTGATTTTCCAGAATTTCCTTTTGCCATTGTAAATAATTTTTCAAAGAATTTAATGAGATTTGAATATGTTTTTGCGCTAAAATATTTTTTTGCAGTCTGTTTGGTTGTGCCAGGCCTTGGGTTCGAGGAGTGTGGATTTTGGGTCAGATTGGAGGATGGGTCTATTTGTGGAGTTGGGCTGTGATTGGGTATTCTTTATCTGTTGAGTATTGTGTCATGACATTCATTACACTATTGCATGCATTTTCATGTCACATGTGTTAAGAAAAGATTTTGAGTGCATGCGTAATGAATAGATTGAAAAGAATGAAAGAAAGGAAAAATGAACTATAGAGATGGTGGTAAGTCCGGCCTGCGATTCCCACCTATAGTGTAAGTTGTAGGGATGGTGGTAAGTATCGCCTGTGATTCCTACCTAGAGTGCTAGTAGTAGGGATGGTGGTAAGTCTCGCCTTTGATTTTTCTGCCTACAATGACTGAATGAATGGACATGTTGGACCATTTTCTGAGAAAATGATGGTTTATGATTAAATGGATATGAGGACCATTTTCTGAAAAAATGGTGGATTTATGTTTGGGCTATTTTCTGGAAAAATGGCGGATGGTAATTAATGAACTTGTTTTGGGCCAAATGGGATTTTTGGTGTGCATTGACAAAATGGCCATTTTCGAAAAAAATGGTAGTTTTGGTCTTATGCATGTTTCAGCATGTGCATGCATACATGTTGGTTATTTCAATATATTTTTATCTTGTGGATTGTTTGGTTGGTTACTTAGTGAGACTCATGATCTCACGTGGTATTCTTACCCTACGGTTTTGTTTTATGGAATCGTAGATTTTGACGCAGAGGTTGACATTGAGCCTAAGGGATGGGCTCTGCCAGAGGAGTGACTTGTGGTTGCTTGTTGGCTATGGGATTTATTTCCCTTGTGTCAATGTGTTTCAGCTTTGTATTATATTTTGCTAAATAACTGTAAAACCTATTTATGGATCTTTTACTTTCGTGGTTATGTTTTAAAATTTTGGTATTTAGTTGACTATATTTTACTCTCTATTGCGATTATTACTATACCGTTATTACTTGTTCACACACTAAGCACTAGTTGATTGGGGTGCGTGACCTGTGTTGTCATCATCCTGGTGTCACGATTTTTGCCTTTTTATATGTGGGAGTCGGGGAAGCCATAGAGGCTATACTGAGAGAGTATGAGGAGCAACGAGGAAGGAAGTATATAATCTTAGCTAGCTTCTTGACCCTTTTTGCGTTGGCTATGAAAGTGTAGGGAGTTGCGACTTCCCGTGCTTTGGCCATCATTGGTGGGTTTTTACAGTGTATGGTGAGCTATTTCACATTGTGAGGTAGAGCTGGATTGCAGCAAGGGACATACGAATGGGTAAAACTGAGGTATTTGAGCGTGGCTTGAGGCTTGAGGTGCTACGGTGACCTTGGTGCAGAGGCTTTGGGTGGAGCTAGCTTCCTCTCTTGGATTCTCTTGGAGGTTGGCGGCATAGGTAAGGGCTACGTGCAGCCCTGACCAGTCTTTGGTGGTCTCCATCTATGGGGTGCAATCGTAGAAGGGCTGGACCATAGCTTGGGGTTGTTTCTACGGTGGCAAGGTTCAATTTGTTGCTTCTAATGGGACTTGATTCCATGAAGGTGTTGAACGTTGTTGAGTTGCATGACCTGTGAATAGGAGGGCAGTGCCAGCTTGCAATGGAGCTTGGAAGTGTAGCAAGGCTAGTTATACGTGCGACAATGAGCTTTCATGATTGAGTTCAATGGCCATAGGGATTTGACGTGAGTTTGTGGCTTACTCATCCATGAGGGAGGTAACTTTCTAGGGTGGGGGTTGCTTCATGGGGTTGCTGCCATGTTTTCTCATGGTGTAAGTGTGTATGTGTGGCAACCCTAAAAACTTCACACATTCATCCATGCTTCCTTTCGCTTGCATCCAATTCCATAACACAATCCTAGACCAAGCATAAATGTAAAATCTTAAGCTAGCCTTGTTGCTTAAATATTACACATTTATGCATGAAAACATCTTCTACATAATCATACACAATCTGTCCAACTATATATGTACGTATTTCATAGATCTAATGCATTTTCAATCCATAAACCATACACATACATAAATGATCATGCCCCGTAACCCTCGTTCACATCCATTTAACCATCATTCTACCATGTGTAAGATAAAGAGGAAGAGATAGAGTTTATACCAGGAGAGAGAGGCTGGAACCCAAGAGGTGAGGAGTCGTTGTGTAGATGGTCCAAAAGTGTGCATAGCAGCTACTATGGAGTTGTGGGTTCTTGGAGCTTGCAATAGAGGAAAATAAGGCTCTAAGGAGGTGATGCAACCCAAGCTGATGCAGGGATATGGTCTGGATTCTATGTTGATTGTGTTGAACTACCTTAGGAAGATAAATGTGTGCAAATATGACAAGAAAAGCTTAATCTTCATTGAATCGGGCAATTCCAGTTTATTTTTTCCTAGATCATCTACTTACGTTGATTTTTGTTTTCTTAGGAAATATTATATTTCAAGTTTTGGAACTGATTCTCATTTTGATTTTTAACCAATTTTTGGCAAGTCTTATTTACTTACATATTTAATTTTCATGCAATAACTTGGATTTTTCCTTTTTGGAAAAGTTCTCATAATTTTGGATTTTGAAACTATTTAACCCAGCTTATGGGCTTCATGAAGAAATTTCAAATTTATCACTAATTAATATTTTTCATAGTTTTCTCTCTATTTTGCTTCTTTTCTCAATCACTATCCTTAGTTTTTTACAATTAACCATCCATCACTCTTAGATGAGAAGCACTCTGTGACGACCAAGATTTTATCTTAGCCTCTTATTTATTTAAAAGTATATTGTTATTTTGGGCCAAGCAAGGAGGAGTAACCCATTGAGAGATTAGATTGGAATAGAAGGTACATGAGATCTTGAGGAAGGTGCAAGCCCATGAGGAATTTGGCCTTGTAGTGGAATTAGGGTTTTGAAACCCATTGGAATTAGGGCACACGCCTATCCTAGGGAATGAATCCCTTCTTGCCATGTGTCATGCATGCAAGAAGGCTTTCTTGTAAGGTGATAGTATGGTGACACTTGTCACTATGGGGGAGAGATTCTAGAAGGCAGATGAAGAGGCTATGGAAGTTGGAACCTAAGGGAAGCTGAAGGGCATGCATGGCAACCATGGAGAAGATGATTTGGATTTGTCATGTGTCATGCATGCAAATGGAAGGTGAAGAGTCTTGTCTTGGAAAAGGGCAAAATCTTACTTGGGATGAGAAGGCCTACACTACTACAAGGATTCTAGAAGAATCTTGTAAAAGACCAATTGAGATGGATGGCTAGGGCAAGGGAGTTTGGGCATTTTGCCACCTTGACCAATCACACAATGTCCAAGACATTGGTGGAAGAAAGATCTCCCAGGGAAGAGATGGACTTTTCAGCCACCATACACTCACACACTCCTCACATGCCACTTGGCATACATGCACACTTGTAGGAGATTGAGGAAGATATTAATTAGATAAAAGACCATTTTGCTATGAGATTCATTGAACCAAGACACAAGATGAAGGGCAAATGGGAAATGGAGGTTTCGGTTTGAGAGGGAGGCGCCACTTGTCCAAAAAGCTCTCTTGTGTTTCCAACACAATCCAATGATGGAGAAGGGGAAGAGGGTCAAGGGTGAGGTTTCAAATGGCATCCATGTAAAGAAACTTAGCTTGTGCAAGAAGCCTCTTATGTCTATAAAAGGGAGAGGATGCCGAAAACCCTATCTTTATAGTCACTAGGAGGACTTTCTCTTGAAGCTTTCAACCATAACCTTTCTCTCTACTTTCCATCACTTTCTCACCATGCAAACACCATCCACACTACACTCATTTCTTTCAAACACCATTTTGAGTGCAAGCAAAGTTAGAGGATACTTTCTTAGCAGGGAGTCATGCAAGGTAAGAAGCCAAAACAGCCATTTCTTTACACCACACACATGGCCATGAGAAGTAAGTTTCGGAATCGGCAAAGTTCACCATGAACTCATGCTCAAACACACTCATCCACGACCAAGAGGAAGTTGGTTTTTAGTTTGGTAGAGTTTTCCACATGAGCTTACATGCATGGCTAGATTAGGGTTTTTCTTCTATACAGATGAGGATTCAACCCTACTTGCTTTAAGCTTAAAAGCATGATGTTTTGAGAAAAGAGGGCCACGACTTTAGTGCTTATTTGAACTAGGGTTTTAGTTTATGCAAGATTCGGGCTTGAGGAAGGAAGGTCCGTATGTTTGAGAGCCTTTTTCTTGGAAAAAAATGTTAAGAGCACAACACTCACTTATATGGGTTAGGGTTTTGAGTAATCAATCCTAATGATTGTTATATATATTTTCAGCTTGCTCACTTATCGATTGTGGACTTTTGTTAGTAAATTTCTAACTTGTACTTGATATTTTATGTATATGTAATGTAAACTCGCTTTTTGTTTGACTGTATGATTATACTTGAAATGATGATATTCTTCAATGAGATATAATCGGATCCTTGTGTGATTGTTCAACATATGATTGAAATGGTCTATTGTTGTTAGTTTATATTATGAAAATGGAATGAGAGGCCATATCTAGGGTTCAGATTACATGATTCTTAACATTTTCATGGAGGTTGTTGTATTATTGAATCTTTGATAGGATTAAACCCAAGAAATACTTGATTTTCCATAAGTATGTTCATTTATATGTTTTCGTTTATACATGGAGGTTCATTGATAAAGTTTTGTTAAACATATTAGAAGATTCTAAGTTCATGAAAGTTGGTGTAATGTATATTCAAGAATGATAGGTCTCAATTATGACCATAAATGAAGGGTTAGCATGATATGATTGAAGTTTTAAAGGCAAAAAACTAATTCTCATGTATGCTAGTGATTGTATGTTTTGGCCATTGCATAATACATGTGAAGTTGTGAATATTTTCTTCTTACTTATTGGTCAAATGCCTTAGAATTTATGCTTAAGAATATGGTCACATGTTCTAATATTTTCAAGCTATAAAGCGAAATGTATATGGTTGTGCACGATTTCTTGATGTATGGTTATGATTGAGTCTCAGCATTTGTATGTGTCTTATGAAAGCACAAAGTTTCATGGTCCATGTCACATGTATTGGGTTTTGTGAAACTTTTCTAAAAAGAGTCTTTTAAAGTTTTGTCACAACCCCAAATGCTATGACGGGTGAATGCCTTAGTGGAACTCCTCTGTCCACTCAAGAGTGATTAAAATAAAGAAGTAACCCTTGGGTCGACAAAGTATAGTCGGTGAGCCTTGAATGGTTCACAAGGTTACGGTGCATAAGGGAGCCATGAGGTATTCAACTATATGTTAAAGTCAAAAATTAAGGCCTTGAGCTCTAAGACATGCTATGCTATGTTATATGAACAAAAACTCGAGCTCTTACGTATGTTTAAAATATACAAGAATGAAATGATGAAAATAGGTTTGATGAAAAAAGTTATAAAAGTTCTTATACACGTTGTGTTTTCAAAGGTCAAATGCATAAGTAAAAGTTCATGTCCATGCATTCATTTTGGTTTGCTTTCATATGCTTATGATATTTGTTACATGTTATTTGTATACTTACTGAAATTTATTGAAATCTCACTTTGGTAGTTTTCACTACCATTCCCTTATCCGGAATGGTAGAAGTTGTGACAGGTACGTAAGACCCTTAGGAATGGATGGGATTAATGAATTAGTGGAGGATGACTTCACCGTGGAAGCTCACCATCACTTCACTTTAGACTTGCTTAAGGTCATGGCTCAGTGACTCAAGAAAATTCTTAGCGACCCTTAATGAGTTAGATGTCTGGATTTTACTTCTGCATCCTAAAAAGATTTTGTGGTTTAAGGATGATATGAACTTCGTGTTAGGATACCTCAAGCAAGCTCGAGACTCCACTGTCAAAGCAAAAGTGGTCGTTGTGGAATCGGGGCTGTTGGAGCCAGACCCCTGGTAGACCACAGAGTCTTCTTGAGTTTAATGGAGGATGGGACTTTGGTTTTGGTTCACAGGAACTTTTGATGATGGAGAGTTTGTTTTGATAACACTAGAAATGATGGTCCCATGTTTCGGGAGTTCTTTTGGAGCAATTAAGTCCTTGGAAAGATTTTATGAAAACTACTGTTTTGGGATTTATGTGCTTTGGTACCATGATATCTGTCTTATTTTATTAACCTAAGTAGAATTTTCCCTGCAATATACTGCATATTGCTAGTTCAATAGGTGCATTGCATCTTAACTATCATGTACAAGGGGTATGTAGTCTTGTATTACAAGTTCCAAAACTTCAGTCACCGTTCAATCCCAAGTGGGGGTTGGGGGTGTTACACACTTCAATGGTCTTAAGAACCAGCAGCAGGAGACACCAAGTGCAACTCGTTCAACATCTAGGCTTGCAAGCACCATGTGAGAATTCGGCTAATATATCCCAAAGGAGCAAGGAGATAACAAGGAGACTTCCAATGTAGAAAGGTAGGTTAGCTTTCAAAACAGTGATGGATAATGGAGGGTGCATGTTGTCTGTGAGAGACATTGCATCATCTCTGTAATCTTATTTTCCTGTTTCTGCAAGTATAAATAAATATTTCTAGTATTATGTTTCTAGCTATATTTACTCATTGATTTATGATGTTTTTAGCATTTTTTTATATATTTAACTATTTTTTGCTACTGCTGATGATATCTTGTGGAGCTTGGATACCTCTATGTGTGTGTGTGTGTGTGTGTGTCTGTTGAGTAAGCAAAAGTCTATCATCATTGTACGGGACAGATAATTCCCTTAGACCATTCCATGAAGAGTTACCACATACATCACACAAGAAGGAGAATGCCTCGTGGGGAGTAGGGTGGAACGATATTGTACTTTGCCTTACTTGATAGTCAGGATGTGGAATCCCTTGAAGTATCACGTGCTGGTGTCTTCGAGTTCGTTGCAGCCAGTTAGAGTAGCATTCTTGAGGCAATAAGTTTCAGTGTGTGCCTACAAGCAAGGGATATTATAATGACCCAGTCTAATAATTCTAGGTTGGAATATGGATAATTTTATTAGGCATAATTTTTATATTTAATGGGCTAGATTGGATAAGCTTTGGAGCGATAAATTATTGAGGTTGATTAGGAGTTTTTATTAGGCTCAATAATTAGATTAAATCCCATTTATTATTTATTAAACAATTTAGACTCCTTTTAGAAGTTAAATATCGGTCAATAGAAATTTATATCAATTTAAAATATCATTGATTGAAGTTCCCTACAAAATTTTAGTCACTCCCAATCCGACATTAAATGAAATACTAGAATATGTTTTTAATTTCAAACACACTAGGATTATAATTCTAGAATCCTCTTCACCTTAAAATTCCTAAACCTAACCCATACCATTACTCGCATAGTATAAAATCCTCTAAATAGAGTCTCATGCACTATATGTGCACCTACCTCTTCAAGCCTAGACTTTTTTTTTTTCCTTTTTTAGCTCTCCTTTTACCTTCAACATGCTGCAGCCTCATCTACCCCACCATGAAACATGGCACGACCACCATTGTCTCTTCCTCCCTCTTACTTCTAACCATCGTCATCCTTCCATTACACCATGATAAATTTTGTGTCGGAAATTTTAGGAAGCAACACTACAAGGTAAGTAGCTTGATCATAAATTAGGATTAGTACATGTTAGCTAATTATATATAATATTATTAAAGCCAATCATTTAGAAACCAGTATTTATGTACCATACATGTCATGATATTTGGTAGCACGTCATTCATCATGTTTCATTCCGCATATTATAGTTAGTACGTATTATGCATCTCACGTTGCATAAGACACGTAATCTTTCATAAGATAAAGTGTAAGGTAAAGATCAGATAAATCAAATGGTCATTTAGATGTATGGTACCAATGCAGACATAGTCGATGTACAAGCCACAAACTCAAGCATGGTCCACCATAGTATTTTATCAGATCAGATCAGCAGTTCCCCTTGTGGCCACTGAATGTGGGACCAGTGCACAATCTTGCATATAGGGTTAAGTGTGTTGGCCAGTCAGACAAGTTAGCTGAATCAGATAATTCACATTAGTCAATATATCAAAAATATTTTCAAGTCATGCATGTCATTAGCATATTTATGAACAATCATCGTTTTAATTCTCAGCATGAAATATTTTATGAAAACCTTATGTTAAGTGTGTTTATGTTATGATGGATTTCTTATTGAGTCATTGACTCATTTTAGTTTATTTTTTTATTTCTAAACCACTATAAGTTAGAATATTTATGAAGGTAGAGCTACAAGATAGAACTTAGTCTAGGGAGGCATGACAATGACCTAGATCATGTACAAAAGATTTTAAGTTATGATTTTTATGGCACAGATTTTGAGAAATTTTAATAAATGCTGCTGCGCACTCTCTTCTATGATTTCAATATTTTGATACAAAATGACTCTATTTATTATAAAGAATCTTTGTACTTGGCGCTTCCTTTAGGAAAAAATATTTTTAAGTCAAATTTAGTAGGAGCACTCTGACTCCTATGTTTTTATTAAAAAAATGACGTATTTCTTAACTGTGGGGAGTGGGGTGTTATAGATATAGCATGATAGGTTGTATACTCTAGCACTAAGGCTGATCTATGCTTAGGACGGTCAGGTGGGATAGTACGTAATAGGCTTGGGTTATGAGTCAAGAATTCACAATGGTGTGAACCCAAAACTCAGCGAGGAGAACGAACGCCGAGTGATCCTAAAGTAGGACTATCTGACAAAGGAAGAGATGAAGTGTTAGCTAGAGTACTAAATTGAATATCGGATATGATGGAACAACAATATGAGATGTTTTCCCATCATATGCAAGTTCAGTCGGTAGGAACCCCCAGAGAAGAAGGAAGGGAATGTAAGTAAGAGCAATTTTTGGCTCATTGCTACCCAGGATTCTTTGGAAAAGAGGGACCAGTGAGAGCGGAAAGGTGGATATCTGTAACACCCCACCTAATTAACCATTAGGATTAGTCCTTAAATGCCCTTAGATTAAGTTAATGATTTTGGGCATTTAATATTTTTTATTATTATATTATTTTATTTATTCATAGTTACATTTATTAAGACCATCACACTTACTGTCATTGTTTATTAAGCTAGAAAGATTAGTGGAACAAACCCATTACTAATTCTAGTAAGGCCCTTAGAACTTTAGAGTGTGAATGGGCCAAGCTTTGGAAGCCTTGAACCAAGCCTCTTAAGGAGTACAAGTCTTGGCAGGTTAAAGGTTGGTCCAAGTTTGAGGTAGAAGGCCTTTTGGGTCCAACCTAGTTTAGATTTGACCCAATCAGGTCAAAGTGAGTTTTTCAAGCTCCATATTTGTGGATCTTGAGGCCTCTCTTAATCCCTCAAAATTTAGAAATAAAGGCCTCCCATTAATTCACACCCAAAGCCCAATAACATCTCCACTCATAGTTATGGCCCTTTTAAGCCCAACAAAGCCCAAAGCCTTGTTTTGATTCTCTTCACTCTTCAAATTAAAGCCCAATACAAAATATGTGACACCTCCAAATTCTGCTACGGATCAGATGGACATTTGAAGCGTCGAGACATGCAACACAAGGTTACCTACCCCCATTCATGACATATAAGATACAATGTTCCTAACATGCATCTAACAATATGCAATATTCACAGTGGATAATTTTTCTTTCTCTAGCAATACTATGCATCAAACTAAAAATAACCCAGATACTCAAAACATACTCCAAACATAATGACATACTAAACAACTTAGATCACAACGCTAGTCCTAAATGGTTGTGATCAAAAGAGTACTGGAGATTCAACTCCATAATTATAAGTAGTAACCTAAGTTAACTACTATGCTATCATTGACGTTGCACCATCGCTTAGTTGAGTGAATCCAGTTGGTCGATTCCCGGTTCTCCTTCAGATACTATAACAAGATCTATTATTCAGGGGAGAATGGTAGTTGGGACTACCACAGTGAGATTTGATTACAAATCTCAGCAAGTTAATAGAAAACCTCTACACTGGTTAATGATCAATGCATGGCAGTAAAAGCATGAATGCATAATTACAATCATAAGTAAGCATAGCATAACTTCATGTATGACATAGCATAATTGACATAACTGAAACTGAAATGTGAACTCGACTTGCTTAAATTGAACTGGACTTGAATTGAGACCTGAATTGACATGAACTTGATCTAAAACTTGACTAAACATGAACTTAATCTGAAACATGACTTAACATGAACTTGATCTGATACTTGACTTAACATGAACTTGATCTGAGACTTGACTTAATATGAACTTGATCTGAAACTTGACTTAACATGAACTTGATCTTAAACTTATTCTTATCTCATGGAATTACCATGACGTTCTTATCTCATGGGGTTACCACGATAGCGTAGTATTATCTCATGGAGTTACCATGATAGTGTATTCTTATTTTATGGAGTTACCATGATAGCGTATTCTTATCTCATGAGATCACCATGATAGCATATTCTTATCTCATGGGGTCATCATGATAGCATAATCTTATCTCATGTGGTTACCATGATGGTGTATTCTTATCTCATGGAGTCACCATGATAGCGTAATTTTATCTCATGGGATTACCATGATGGTGTGTTTTTATCTCATGGGGTCATCATAATTGCATATTCTTATCTCATGGAGTCACCATGATAGCGTAATCTTATCTCTTGAGGTTACTATGATGGTATATTTTTATCTCATGAAATTACCTTGATGGTGTATTAACAATAATGAATTGAATAATAACTTAACTGCACGAGGATGTACATGAGACAAAAAAGTTTTGTTACTTGACATGGCATACTTGCAACAGTGAACATTTTGTGACATGACATATATGTAACATATGGTATACTTAACATACTTGCAATGTATAGCAATACGCGAGAGAATATCTTCTGTAATAAATGAATACGTAATGACTTGGCATAGCACATATGAACATACATACATAGTTCCTTTACTCATCACATATACACATTAAAATGATAGTAAGTTAAAAGCTAACTTACCTCGATCTTCGTGTTTCTAAGCAAAACTCAAGCACGATCATGAGGAACTGAAAGTAGTAATTTCTAAAAGTTAGAACTTAATCACTAACAACTAGAAATTAGGAAAAATAATAACTTAGAGCAAAATGACCAATTTACTTGTAACTTAATGATTTTGCATCTCAACTCTAAAATCCACTAAAATTTACATATCTCATGTAAATTTGATCCTAAACTCAAATATCAAATCAGAAATATTTAAAACTAAACACAACCATGAAAACTCTATAGGGGCCGAAACTTACATAGGTTATTTCCCTTGATGTTTGTTGCAATTCTTTCAAATTTCAAAACTCATGATTAAACCAAAAATTTTCTTCTAATGTACTCATAACATATTCCTAAGAATAATCATGTTTTGAATCATGAACAAAACTCATCAAAATCACTAAAACCATACTTGAACTTTTCGGTTTCTCTCTAAGTTCAAAAATAGATTTTTGTTTCTAGCTTGTTTTGATCAACCTCTTGATCCATGATTGATAAAGACATAATCTTCAAACCAAAATATTACATGGTTTAAAAAGGTGCCCTAAAAAAAATCTAAGCTTCAAACTCAAGATCACATGGTTAAAAATCAACAAAAGCATAAATTTAGCCAAGAACATCAACACTTTGGCCTATCCGAATATCTCTTTGCATAAAATTTCATATCTTTGAAACTAACATCAAATATCTTCAAAATCATATTCTAACATGTATATAAGAGGCTTAGAATCCTCCAACAAAATTATCAACATTTGACCGATCAAACGATCTTCACATGGAACAAATAAGGTATCCATGTAAACTAGACTAAAAAAGGAACAACTTTCATGGCAATGTTGTGAGAAAACACTAAAAATGCTTTAAATAAGGTGTGCAAAAGAGCTCAGAAAAACTGCACAAGAGTGTCTTTTGGGTACTTTAAAATAAAAGTGTAAAGGAGAGATGATATTCATGGGAAGTGCGCTAGAGGGCTTTTTGCACAAGTTATGAAATAGGATAAGGCTGAATTGAAGCTTGAGTGTTGGTCTTTCTTAGACAATACAATACACAAAAATCAACCCAAGATATTTTCACATGGTGGAGTGGAATTGAAAGAGTGAGGTGGGCCTTTTAGATTTTTACTTCAAGTACCCTCTTTCCCCTCTTGAACAAATCTGGTCACCCATGTGGGTGATGAAATGGTTTAGTCAAGAAGAAATACTAAGGTGGCCAAATTCATGGGCCTTAATGGGCCTAAACTGAATGGGCCTCAATTTATGGTTTTAAGAGGATTTTTGGGTTGCTATCAAGTCTAAATCTAATTTCTCTTGGCCCAATCAAATATCAAAGGTTAAAAAGGTTGGATAATGATGTTCTAACACAATTTTGAAGGATTAATAGCATGTGGAAGTAATTTAATCAAGCAATTAAACACAATGCTAGAAACCGATTCAGTTAAGATTTTGAGGTCAACTTTAGGATTTAGATAAAATTGTTTAGGATTTCAGTTTCAACCACACTTTTGGGTTCTCAGTTGGATTCCAACCATATAAGATTTTACTAGAGTGTAAATCTTCTTTGGTGTGGCACAATTTGATTGGTTGGATAGAATATGTTTTTTGCTTAGGTAGCAAGATCTCACACCTTGATTCCTTCAAATCCATCAAACATTTCTCATGGTGCCAAGTATCTAATACTATTCATTATGTGTGGCTGAGATCTAAGTAATAAACTTAGTATTAAAAAATCCCAATTATTTATATTAACCTATAGTAAAAATCGTTTACCAAAATTCAACCTCGAAGTATCCCAAAAAATTATTTCACAGTTTCAAACATGCGTTTTGTCTAGAAATATGAAAAAGGGTTTTACGCCATAAAATTCTAAACAATCAACTGAGTCTAATGGCGCAGATCATAACATATTCTGACACTTCTAACTACCTCATATAATTAAAATCGCATTTCTGACACCATAGTGAGTAATAACACTGACTATGTTGATAGACTAAAACTTATATGATTGGTCGATTCATGAAAATTTATAAGATTTTCACGAGATTCCTGAAGCCAATAGAAATTTCACCATTTAATTTATAGCGGAATATTATACAATACCATGGGTTTCCTCAAGCCCATAGTATACCCTAAGCAATTCTTTATTAAGTTTTGAAATTTGGTTAGGACCATTAATCAGCTTACCCATGATTAGTGATCTTTAAATCTTATTTTGAGCTTAATTTTGTTTCTTAATCTTTATAGTCTTTTTTATTTGAAATTTTCTTGTTCCATTATTTAAACACGTCATCTTAGATCATATTAGGACCCTAGATAATCCTCCACACATGTCATTAAGGGAAATGACATAGCAAACCCCAAACTACACCAATCAGCACACATGTGTGTCCTTCGTGTGCAATGGATTGTTTTGCCCTTAAGCCCAATCTTTTTATGCCTTTTTTTTTCTTAAGGCACTATAGTCCTTAAATACCTCCTGAGATCCCTTTAAACCCAGATCAAGCATTGGACGAGCTTGGTTTCAAGAACCAAACCAAAACACCAAAACCAAATTGCACCTTGGGTACTAGTTGGATGGAAGTTGGTTGAGTTTCAACCTCCCTTTTACCCTTGGTTGAGCCACCACCCCACACCACCTCCATCACCACCCAATCCTCAAGAGGTCCTAATGGTTATCATGAGCTTTTGACCCATTTTTCCCAGCCAAAGGAAACACAATCGAAGGCTTTACTCAAGTCACCTCCATTTCGATAACCCCCTTCCCTTCACTCCTTTCATTTGAGTTGCCACTTCATGATCACAAGGCAGCCAACCATGAAACCTTACCTCACCTAAAAAGCCTTCTAGAGATGGCTTATGACCTACTCAAAGTAGCCAGGAAGTAAGGACAAGAGGGTGATGTCAAATGCCATGATCAAAACTGCCCAAGGGAACACCCCTTGAACCTGTCTGCTCATGTATGATGGTTGTGTGTTTTCCTTGTTTCTTCTACACCATGACCTAACTAGCTTCCTTAGGTTCCATGTAGTACTTGATTTGAGGAATTCATGGTGATTTTAGGTCACTATTCCCCCTACACAAGGTGACACAAGCTAATGAAGGCAAGTTGGAATTTTCTGCACCTTACACCACCGCCCAAACCACCCAATCCCAAGGGCTTAGGCCACCTTACCCTCCCCTTTGGCTGCCTATAAAAATCCCCTCCACCCCCTCATTTCCTCCACACCTCAACTCCAGCTCCTCTTGAGCATTTGAAAGCCATCTCCCTCTTAGTTATTGAGAGAAACCGAAAGGTGTGTGTGAGCTTGAGTGTTCTTGTGTTGGAAGCCTGAATGAGCCACAAAATTTGTGAGTTTTCTTGCCCTAGATCTTAGTTTATATGTCAAGTGTTCGAATAAATTTTGGTTAAGTTTAGATAAGGTTACCATGGTTAATTCAAAACCGAATTCATTAAGAATGGTTTAAGAGTTTAAATTGTTTTTAGTGGAAATCTTGGTTATGGCATCTCTCCTCATTTTATGATATGATTTATTAATGTCTTAGAATGATCCTTGAAGGTTTAATTTAGAAGCATGCCATGATAAGTTTTGATTCTACCTTGTGTTGATCATCAAGCATGCATGGTTTTTAATTAAGATATGATTAAGGCATGAAGTTTTGATTTATTCACCTAGGGTTGATCTTTAAGTATTTAGAAAGCTTTGTGTTTGGGATAACAATGAAAATGCATGTTTTGGGTGAATTTAGGAAGCATGGCTTTATGATTTAGGTTAAGAGCATCATGCTTGATTAATGAAGGTAGTTACATTCTGAATTTTACAATTTCAAGGGTATAGATGGTTTTAGAATATAAAAAAAATGGGGTCCATAAAGTTTGCTTAAATTTGAGGATCGTTTACAAATAGTGAAAAATTTAGGGCCTTAGTGGCAATTTTTGAAAGTTTAGGGGTATTTTTGTAAATACCCATTTTTGAAGCATTTTATGAAATTTTCTCATAGTAGTATGAATCTGGTAAGTTGGCCTCTAAGTTACAATTTGATGAATTATTTATGATTTATTGATAAGTGTCGTATTCATGTTATAATTGTTATTTTGAGCATAAAATATCATGTTATATGATACATTGAGTGCATACTTACATGACATGTGATATTTTTAACATTTTTAGCATATTGCATATAAATTTGCTTTTCACATGAAAGCTTACTACATATGCACATGTCATGAAATACTTTTTTCAAGCATAGTATGAAAATAATTTTTGTCATGACCCCAAAGACTAGGATGGAGAATTATCTTAGTGAAACTTCTTTGTCCACTATAGAGTGTTTTAAGAATGGAGTGGTAACCCCTAAGTTGATGAAAAATAGTCAACAGGCTTCGAATAGGTTATTTTTAAAGAATGGAGCGAAGTCAAATGTTATGACACCTAAGGCTGGTGGATGTACATGTCATGATGTTATGTTATGTTACCAATGAATTGAGAACAAGTCTGCAGACAACGTAGTCTCAATGTGTGTTGTACTATGGTCGCCGGTAGGTACTCACAATGCATATGGGGAACTGTGACGATACCACATGTTATGATGTTACGATTAAGTATTAATTGCTAATAATGATGAAACGTTATGATATTTTTTCCAATTAAGTGAAAAAAATATTCTCTGTAAGAAAATATGTGTCTCAAGTTTTTTTTGAAAATATTGAGAAATCTGGATGGGAGACATACACTAATTTTCTACACTGCATGCATCTCATATTTATCATTCATCATGCATAATTTATCTTTGTGCATGTTGGCTGTTTAACTTATTGAGATTTCAAGTAAATCTTACCCATTGTAGACCCACTATCATTGCACTCGGAATGATAGAAGTTGTGTCAAGACTCGAGAAAGATGAACTGGATGGAACGGTTGATCCAACTGATTGAGGAGGAGCCAGATCTAGAGAACAGATGGGACCTTATCTTGATGTTCATAGCCTTGACCCTTCTAGAACGCATGAAGCAGTTGATCTAGTTTTGGAGACTTTTTCTGTTGATTAGGTGTACTGAGATTATGTTACCATTTGGTTCAAATTCGTGAAGATTATTAATGAATTGGGATAGTTTTAGTTATTCTGGCATAAGTTTTACTTTATCACCCTTACTTCATTGTGAATATTACATTCTGCTAGTTGCACTTATAGGATGTATTGCATGTTAACTATCATCTAGGAAGGTATGTAACCTTATGTTACATGTCCCGGTGCTCTAAGTCTTCATTCCATCTCAAGCAAAGGTTGGGGGCATCACAATATCCAACTTAGAAAGGACGTTTAAGTTGTGCAGATGCACCATGTAACAGCCCGCTAGAAATTCAATGGTAGAATTTCTATAGACTTTAGAAACCTCGTGAATACCCCATAAGTTTTCACGAATCGATCAATCGCACAGGTTTTAGTCTGTCAATGTAGTCAGTGTTATTACTCACTATGGTGACAGAATTGCGATTTTAATTGTTTGGGGTAGTTAGAAATGTCACAATACGTTATAGTCTACACCACTAGACTCAATAGAATATTTAGGATTTTATGGCCCAATAACCCATTTTCATAATTTCGGACAAAACGGCTGTTCGAAATTGTGAATTTATTTATAGGGGCACTTCGGGGTTGAGTTTTAGTAAACAATTTTTACTGTAGGTTAATATGAATATTTAGGATTTTTCAATACTAAGTTTATTGTGCGTTTATTCAGAGTGAATAGTAACCTCGATAAGCGTACTAAGTGCAGTGTTTTCAAAATTACAGTGTGGAATGTCCAAATTAGGTTAGAGAAGTTTTATTTGGACACTTGGCAAGATCTTAGCCACACATAATGAATAGTATTAGATACTTGGCATAAAGAGGAACCATTAGATGGATTTGTGAAGGAAATCAAGGTGTAAGATCATGCCACCTAAGCAAAACCCTTTTCATCTGATCAACCAAATTGAGCCAGATCAAAGAGAGTTTCAACCCAAGTGAAACCCTAAATGGTTGGAATCTATTTGAAACCCCAAAAACATGGTTGAAACCGAAACCCTAAACGGTTTCCCCAAACCCTAAAGTTGGCCTTTAAACCATTTTTGATCCAATTTATAGCACTGTATTTAATCACTTGATTAAATCACTTCCACATGCTATTAATTTCTCAAATTCTTGTTATGACATCATTATCCAACCTTTTAAACCTTGGAAATTTGATTGGGCCAAGAAAAATTGGATTTGGGCTTGATAGCATCTCAAACTCTAACCAAACCCTCTTTAAACCCCAAATTGAAGCCCACTTGGTTGAGGCCCACCAAGGCTCACGAATTTGGCCACCTTGGCAAGGATTTTTGGAGAAGTTTCCTTCCCCACATGGCAGACCATTCATTGCCCTTGGCTGCACCCAATAGTGCCTTGATGAGATGGAGAAACCCACCCCATCAACCTCCATAACTCACAGCTTCTGCAGGCTGTCCTTTCCCCTCTCTATTCTCCACTTTATGTCACATATCTACCTCCAATCAATGGTCATTCAGGTCCATATCTTCCCCCTACAGAATTCTTGAGTCGTGTAAGTCACACTTACTTCCCTTTCATCACTTCTTCACCCCGTTCTTAGAGAGAAACCCAAAAGAGCTCTCTCGGGCAGATTTCTGTGTCTTCTTACGTGGAGCTTTTAGACCCTTTTTTAGTATTTTCACACGATTACTCCTTCATAAAAGTTGTTTATCTTTGAGTCTAGTTTCCGTAGATGTATTATTCGTATCATTACATGGTCATTTGGTCAGTTAAAAGTATTTTAACTATGGAAATGTCATTCTGGGCCTGAATCTGGAGAGTATGTTATGTTTTGGAGTTTTTGACCAAGCTAATGGACATATCTTGGTCCGAAAATTTTATGGAGTGTTTTTAGCATGTTTTTAAGAGTGTTCATTGAGGTTTTGTTGCATGACTAAAGCTTTTGATGATATATTTGCTTAGATCTAGAAACTGGAAAACTGGAAGTGGCAAAACAATTTTTATTTGGAGAAAGTTTGAATATTTCAAGATTTGATCTTACTCTAAAGGCTTTGATATTTTTATATGATGATCCTAAGTCTCTTATTTTCATGTTAGGATATTAGTTTGAAGATATTTAGTATTAGTTTCAAAAATATGATTTTTCTATGCAAGAGGATTCTGGTTAGGCCTAATATTTGATGTGTTTGGGTTAGATCTATGTTTTATTGATTTTTAGCCATGTGATTTTAATTTTGATGGTTGGATATTCTTTAGGACATATTTTTAAACCATTTGATGCTTTATTTCGAAGATCTCACATGCTTAAGCTATTGATCAAGAGATTTATCAAAACTAGTTGAGGAAAAAGTTTCTGTTTTTAGACTAAGTGTAAAACCAAAAACTCCAAGTGTTATTTTGTGATTTTGGTGACTTTAGTTTGATAATTTAAAACATGGTTGATGTTAGGATGATGTTATGAATATGTTAGAAGTAAGAATTGATTTTTGGAATTCTTGGAGATGTTTTGATTTAGGGTCAAAACTTGTGATTAAGTGTTTGGATCTTTTTACAAAAATTTTGGTGTTGATTATTAGCTTTTTCTAAATGGATGTTTTAAGTATGGTTTTAAACTTAGGATAGGAAGATATTTGTTGCAAAAATTTTGGTTTAAGCATGAGTTTTGAAGTTGGAAGGAATTGCAACAAAAATTAAGAGAAATGACCTATGGATGTTTCGGCCATAGTGTTTTTCATAGTTGTGATTTGTTTTAAATTTTTCTGAGTTGATATTTGAGTTTAGGACAAAATTTACATGAGGAATGTAAATTTTGGAAATTTTTAGAGTTAAGATGTGAAATCGTTAAGTTAGGGGTAAAATGGTCATTTTCTCACATGTAGAGGGTAAAATGGTAATTTTACCCTAAGTTAACTTGTTTTTATGTTTGTAATTGTTAGTAATTAAATTACTAACTTTTAAAATGACCTCTTACAGTTTCTCGTGTTTCGCGCTTTATTCTTGTAGAACGCGACGATCGAGGTAAGTTAACTTCTAACTTACTATCAGTTTATTGTGTATGTATGATGGGTAAGGGAACTAAAATTTATGTATGTATGTTATCATATATGTCATGCCATGCCACGTCATTACATGTTTATCTGTTATGCATGATTTATTCTTTCACGAATATTTATCTGTTATACAATTTATTCTGTCACGAATATTTATCTGTTATACAATCTATTCTATCACGTATTGGTATATGTTATAAGTATGCCATGTTAAGTATGCCATATGTTACATGTATGTCATATCATGTAATATTTACCATGTCATGTTAAGTAAAGAAATCAGATCAAGTTTATGTTAAGTCAAGTTCAGTTATTCATGTCAATCACGACCCTAAGTGCTAGGATGGGGTAATATCCTAGTGGAACTCCTTTGTTCACGCTGGAGTGTCTAAATAGGTGTGAAATTCCCTAGATTGACGAAGTACAGTCAACAGGTTGCGAATGAGGCCTAATTAGCTGGTCACCGGAGCATGCCAGGCACTAACGCCGATGGTGCCATATTTTATTTTATGTGTATTCATGGGGCCACAACAACTGTGGAGCATGAATTATGGGATCACAACAACTGTGGAGCATACACTACGTAAGACACAGCAATTGTGACACGTAAAATACGTGGGGCCACAACAACTGTGAAGTACGTATTAACGCATTCACAGCTGGTGTAGATACCTGTGTTGTGATGCGATAATCGGCAGGAACACACGGCTCTAGGGGACCCGTGTAACACCCATATGGTCACGTTATTAATCAAATCAATTGAATAAGATTCCAAGTTCATGTCAAGAAGTTAAGAATAAGCAATCATGGTGATCCCATGAGATAAGAATAAGTTTCAGATAAAGTCCACGTTAAGTCAAGTTTCAGATCAAGTTCATGTTATGTTATGTTCATGTTCACGTTAAGTTTCAAGTTCATGTTCATATCATGTTATGTTCATGTTTATGATATGTTCAAGCTCACGTTCATGTTATGTTATGTTCATGTTCACGTTATGTTTCAAGTTCACGATTCTGTCATGTTATGTTCATGTACATGTTATTTTCAAATTCATGTTCATGTTATGTTATGTTCACGTTCACATTATGTCTTAAGTTCACATTTATGTCATGTTATGCTCATGTTTATGTTAAAGTTCAAGTTCATATTTATGTTATGCATGTTCACGTTCATGCTATGTTTCAAGTTCACGTTCATGTTATGTTGCTAGTCCATGTTATGTTTTAAGCTCAAGTTCATGTCATGTTAAGTCAAGTTCAGTTCACGTTTAAGTTCAAGTTATGTCAGTTATGTCATGCTATATATCAAGTTATGCTATGCTTACTTACAATTTTAATTATGTATTCATGCTTTTACTGCCATGCATGCATCATTAACCTGTGTGGGAGTTTCCTGTTAACTTACTGAGATTTGTAATCAAATCTCACCGTGGTAGTCCCAACTACCATTCCCCCTGAATGGTAGGTGATGTGTCAGGATCAGAGCAGGGAGCAGACATTGGTAGACTGAAGGAGGTTGACTAGACGCCACAGACACGATGCGGAGCTTACAACTTCCATAGTTAGTTTTTGGACAGTATTCTGGCCTCGTTAGTCGAGTTATATGAGTTACTCGACGAACTTTCTCAATAGTATATTTGGGTAATGTAAATATGGAGTCTGGTCTCCCATGTTTTTGAGGTTATAGTCTTCTAAGACTAGTGCTGAAATCGTGGATGTTTATTTTGTTAAGTATGCTTGGATTACGATTTAACTATTGGGGATATTATAAGTTTGGTGCATAGTATTACTCAAGAAAGAAAAAAAAGAATTATCCGCTGCGAATATTGCATAATGCTAGATGCATGTTAGGAACATTGCATCTTATATGTCATGAACGGGGGCAAGTAACCATGTGTTGCATGTCCTGATGCTTCAGATGTCTGTTCAATCCCAAGCAGAATTTGGGGGCGTCACACACCAAGGATCAGAAGGTGTTGTATGCAAGCTATTTACTTCAGGGAGAAGTAGCTCTATGGTGGGACACCTAGAGATAGGTCTTTACAATGGAACTAGGAACCATGAGAAGGATATCATGGGCAAGGTTCAAGAAGGAATTTGATGGTCGTTATTTTCCAGAGATTATAAGGAAATAGAGGTCCAAAGACTTCACTAATTTGGTCCAAGGGAATATGACGATAGAACAATACACCCCTAGATTTATGGAATTAGGAAGGTTCACTCTTCACCTTATTTCTAAGTCACTATGAGTTCACTGTAATGCTTTTCAGGTTGGCAAATGCCCCAGCAGCTTTCATGCATCTTATGAACAGAGTGTTTTTAACATTCTTGGAATTATTTGTGGTTGTATTCATAGATGACATCTTGATATATTCTTGAAATGCTGAAGAACATAGGGATCACTTGATGATAGTTTTGATGAGCCTTCTAGAACACCAACTGTACTCCAAACTCAGTAAGTGTGAGTTTTGGTTAGAAGAAGTAAGATTTTTAGGTCACGTAGTAACGAGGGAAGGAATCATGGTACATCCTAGCAAAGTGGAGGTAGTAATGGATTGGAAATGACCTACCACCATATAAGAGATTAAGAGTTTCTTCAAATTAGCATATTATTATTGTAGATTCTCGGAGGAATTTTCTAAGTTATCAAGCCCTCTCACGACATTGACCAGGAAGGATGTTAAGTTCGTCTGGACTAAGTGGTGTGAGAAAAGCTTTGAGGAACCAAAGAGGTGATTAACAACCCCTATTTTGGCACTACCAAGAGATACAGGGAGCAACATGTTCCCCTTTAGAGTTTCTTCAAATTAGCCTATTATTATTGTATATTGGAATTCAAGAGACACTAGGAGCAACATGTTCCCCTTATTGAGTTTGCATACAATAATTGCTATCAGGAGACTATCCAGATAGTCCCTTATAAGGCACTTTATGGGCAGAAATGTAGATCGATTATCTATTGGGATGAGGTAGGGGAGGCCCATTTACTTGGACATAAGATAGTTTAAGAAACGATAGAGCAAGTCAAACTCATATCGGCAAGGATGACTACCGCCCAATGTAGATGGAAAAGTTACACTAACTCTAGAAGGAGAGAGCTAGCTTTTGAGGACAGTGATTACAATGTTTTGAATACCGTACCGGTCAAGGCACTGGAACGAAATATTTCGGTACTGGTACCATTTTGTATACCGTTTCGGGATAGTCGATATATGAAAAAATTATATATATAAATATATATTAATTATATTCTAAAATAATAATCTATATATGAATAAATTATGCATAAATACATATATATAAATTATAAATAGACTGATCTGAATTGGGAGTCAAAAAATGAGCTTGTAGTTTGAAGAAATGAAAAAAAAAAGTGAAGGCCGAAATACCGACTGGTACGGGCTGGTACAGTACAAAATTAAAAACACTGGGTGATTGGGTGTATTTCAACGTATCCGCAATGCAAGGTGTTAAGACATTTGGGCTAAGAGGGAAGCTAAGCCCAAGATATATTGGACCATATTAGGTGATAGAAAGGGTTAAAAAAAAGGGTGATAGAAAGGGTTGGCCTAGCAGCGTATCGAGTTTGGTTATCGGTAGAATACAAAGGTATTCACAACGTATTCCACATCTAATCGCTTAGGAAAAGTTTTGGGGACAAGGAAGCTCAAGTAATTAAACCAAACATGGTTCAATTACAAGCAAATGAGAATTTTTACTCTTACCTCTTGGGTAACAATTCGACTTGCAAACAAAACTCTCATGGGATGCTGCAATTACTTAAAATAGTGACGTGCTTGAATCAAACAGTGTACAAGCTACAAACCTTGAGGATTTGGTAGTGCCTAATGTTAATCACAAGGCTATAATACAACTAACCAAAGTCAAACTAATCTTAGCTAAGCTGATAGGGCCTAGAGAAATTCATAAGATGATGCTAGCTTCTTCTGCATTTGAACGTCAGAAGTCTCTTATCATATCGCCTGGTTGTCTAAACTTGAAGCAGGTTGCCTCAATGATTTGGCAATCTCTGGTATGGTTCTTGCCACACTTCTCACATTATGGATGGGTGAGCGGTGTCAAACTTGTTGGGAACAATCCCATTCTTTCAAGATCTCTTTTGGGATATTTTTTGATTAGATGGTCTACCTGGCAAAACCTGAAACAGAGTCCTAAAGTAAGTCTACACTGATCTCCATGGTTTCTACCACACATTCCACATATTGGGTATGTGTTTGGCATCTAACACTTGCTGGCGGCAGTGTTACTGCTTCGAAGCTTAGAGAGGCGTATAGTGTACTATTCCATCGTCATGTTCCCTTGCACTAGAGACTCAAATTCTAGTGCCTTTTGTTGTACAACCGATTTTGGGGAGAACTGACTTCCTAACCCTACTTTGGATCCTTCCCCGATCTGACCAACGATGTTTCCTAATTCTCTTGTCAACAAATGCTACTGTTGAATTTGGAATAGCTCTTGCTGTAGTTTCATCAATTTTTACAGTCAACGAACGGCCTCCGTCATGTCATGTCCTCCATCCATTGTAGGGTGTTGCTTCTCTCGATTACCCCCTTCGACTAGATTTCTTGTTGGGCTATTACGAGCCATGTGTTCCAAATCGGATAAGATTAATCTTCCAAACTTGTGCTCTATTTATAACGCAATATAAGATAAGATCATGATAAGAAAATTCTCAGGTTCATCGTCTTCAAATCTTATAAAACTTTGTCACCCGAATGTCTCCCAATCTATTTGGTAGATTCAATCAAAGCTCCCTTCCTAGTATTTATAAACCCTAAAACTTCAGGTATGATTAAACTCATATGCTAAGCCTATAAAGCTTAAAACTTCAAATCCTAATATGAATCTTTACTTAAAGTCTTAAATTTCTAAAACCTTAACTCTCCTAAGTGACCCGAGACTCTTACCTTCCTTAATTTGAGACTTTCATTTCTGTTCCATGATCCAGAAAATTGGGCCATGTTGCCTCTGTTTTGTGGCCAATGATGTCATGCTTTCCTACTCCAAAACTTTAGTTCAATCAAGCCTAAATATCTCAGATCTAAGCCTAAACAAAGCACTAATAAAAGAGCAAAATTTCAATTAGGCCTGTGCAAAATATCCTCTGGGCCGCACAACCCGATTGGGTTGAACCCGCTAAAATCGGGTTAAGTAAACGTCGGTTTCGACAACGCTCCGATCCGACTAATATCAGATGAATCGGACTCAAAACCCATTGCAGTGAAAAAGCCAAGCCCCTCTCTCGTTCCTCACTTCCGTTTGCGATTAAACTTGTTTAGTAATAAAAATTCCTTCTCCTCGATTTGAAGATCTGAAAACTTGGAGATATGAAGATTCGAAAACTTAGAGCGTGACTTTTGATGGTACTCTTTGGTAGTGAGAACGACGGAAGGATCTGAAGGTGCGAGGTGCGAGGTTGTCTAGAGAGAGATCTGCAAGACTAAAAAATTGGGGCAAAAAAACTGGTTTCTCTTTTCTTTCTCTCTCTCCTTAATTTTTCCATGAAAAATTCGATTTTGGCTTTCTTGATCTCTTACTGTGCTTGATATCGAGTTCTTGCTTTCTTAAATTTCTATGTGGCTGTCTGTGGGTGTGGGCTTGTCGCATTCAAGGCTACAATGGCAGCCGAAAACACATTGAAATCCAGGGAGGTCTCAAGAACAGCTACGGCAACCCTTTCTAGGGTTTACTCTCCCACTTCCTCCTCCAACTCCAAAACCATATCTTTCCCTCCACCTAAAGTCCTCTTTAAAGTAACTCTCAGATGAATTGCAACAACATCATCAATCATGGCATTGAAAGAACAAGAAATTACAGTCCACTCGACTGCCTTCTGCAGGGATGGAGAAGTGTAAAAGAACAAACAAATTGGATGAGCAAATGGAAAGATACCCTGATCAATGCAAAACTGCAAGTGCACAATATCGTAGTTTTATAATAAAAGTGGTAAGAAGAGTATCGTCCTCAGGAATTGGTATCTTACTTATGCCAAATACCAAAATTATACTAATCTCAATTTTATCTAGAGGAATCACTAAGATTTTTGTAGTTGCAAATTAAACTAAAATTAACTCAAAGATAAATATGCAAATGAAATCAAACTGACGTTTGAAGATTAGATTAATGGGAAAGAAAACTTCTAGGAAACCGATTTCACCTAATTTGTCACTATGTTTTTCTCATCCAGCTAATTTAATTTAATTCTTTTTGTCTATTAGCAAATCCCTAATTCATCCAAAAGCCTCTTTCGATAGTCAATTGGAAATTATTCTTGTTTATCAATTCACACAAGAATATGCAATTTAAATAAACAAGAAAGCAATAAGATCAATGATTTAATTACTATATAGGTTCATACAAGTCTTTCGATCTCTATACTTACCTATGCTGAAATATTCAAGATCTACCCTATGATTCCCTCTTTCGATAGCAAATCACAAGATTAAAAATCATCTAATCAATGGCCAGTTAATTAGAAGCAATAAACTCAGAATAAATCAGATAAACAAAGAGAGAATCGCCTTAAATTAGCATAGACAATCAAGCATAGTTCGGAATTAGATTACATCGTTTTCCTCGAATAAAGAAAGTTTAGCTCATACTAGAAATAGAATTCAACATAAACGAATTCACCATAATTGTTCTGAGAATAATGGAAGAAAATAAACGCTGAAAAATACTCCTTGCAGCCGCAACTCGTCGTCAAAAACTAAAGGATCTGATTTAAGGCTTTTCTCCCGTCTGTGCTCGTGTATGATTCCGAAGTACGTGCAATATGTGGAATCCCCTCTCCAAAACGATTGATTTGAATCCTTCTAGATGTGTTTTTCTCTCCCAAAAGGTGTTCTCCAGTCAAAAGGTACGACCATAAAGTGAAAAATCACTTTTATATGGTGTGACGGCGAAAAACTCTAGATCTGTCAAAATACGATGTTCGCTCGAGTGGAGTGTCGAGCGAACATCGAGCGGTCGACTCTGCCTAACTTCGCTCGAGCGACTTGTCGAGCGCACCTCGAGCGTTCAACTCTGCCTGATTTCGCTCGAGCGGCCAAAAGCCTTCGCTCGAGCAAACTTGTTTTCCCGCATCCCGCTCGAGCTCACTGTCGAGCGGCAGTCGAGCGTTTGAATCTGCCTGAGTTCGCTCGAGCGGCCAAAAGCCTCCGCTCGAGCGATCTTGTAAAATCTGCAACATGAAATTTTGCAAGTCATCATACCCAGATGCACATCGAGAGAGAGCATACCTCAGTAAATCGAGTTGATCTTGGAGCTACCGAGTGCCGAGTGCCGT
Source organism: Carya cathayensis (assembly GCA_011037825.1). Classification (NCBI taxonomy): domain Eukaryota; kingdom Viridiplantae; phylum Streptophyta; class Magnoliopsida; order Fagales; family Juglandaceae; genus Carya; species Carya cathayensis. The sequence goes on from QGSO01000408.1 coordinate 1,115,321, forward strand.
CTGAGAGAGAGAGTGAAGATGAGTTACATGGGTTACGGGGATGAAGGGTATCACCCGATGTTTAAGCTTCGGTTCTGAAAGTTTTGACCCGACTCACAACATGCCGGGTCGAATCGGACCGTTTTCATCTCAGCTTGTTGACGAGTCGGGTCGGGTCGGACCAAAAAACTGACTTCGGTGGGTCGGGTTGCAGGCCTAATTCCAATCCTACATTTTGGTACAATTTCTAGAGACATGTGGGTTTTACCCAAAGATGTCTCACTTGGGATTTGATGGAGCTTGAAGCATTGGAACATGAAAAATAAGATTACATACCCCCGTTCATGACAGTTAAAAATGTAGTGCACCTAGTATGCATTTAACAGTATGCAATATTTGCAGTGGATAATTATTATCGTTGAACAATACAATGTACCAAAAGTACTATATCCCAAAAAAATGAACATACTTCACATAATGATAGATATCCAAAATGGTTACAACACTTGTTCAATAGGTCTGTAACAACATAAGTACTGGAGACATAGCTCCATAAATAGACTAAAAAAAATATTGTACTAAGTTGTTGAGTTGGTCACTCAGCTTTGCTATGATGTCTAAGATCACGTCCAAAAAGTGGATAACAGAACTTATCAGTTCCTCCTTGTCTTCATCTCACTGCGGACTACTCAACCTCATCCAATAGACTGAGCACAGGTCCTTCAGATCTTGATACATCATCTACCATTCCGGAGGGAATAGCAGATGAGACTACTAAGTGAGATTTATTTACACATCTCAACAAATAAGCTACCAACAGTATAAGTATGCATGCATGACAGTAAATTGGCATGTATGCATCGTGATATGAACATGAATATGCATGACATGACTTGGCAAATAGAATGACATGTACTTGAAAAATGACATGAAAGTGTCTCATGGGGTTACCATGATGTCTTTGTCTCATGTAGTTGCCATGATGTTGGAGTTCACACAATGTTCTTGTCTCATGAAGTTACCATGATAGTCTAGTTTTATCTTATGGGATTACCATGATTTATTAACAATGGGTTGAAAAATATTTCATGACATACTCAATATATGTGACATGGCATGGCTTGCAGCAAAATGAACATGTGATAGATGACATGTCATATCAAGACATGTAATAGATAAGCATCTACTGTAATAAATGACATGTCGTAACATACTATAACAATTTATAATAATAAATATAAACATGGAAATGATTTCTTATAACAATTTATTATAATAAATATAAACATGGAAATGATTTCTTACCACAACACATACTAAATACACTGAGAGTAAGTAAGAAGCTAACATATTTTCAAGTAAAGAGAAAGCATTGTGTAACTTTAAGCAAGGGTAAAAAGATCATGAACTAAAATGAGATATTTCTAAGGGTTAGAAAACCTCACTAAATACTTAGAAACATACAAATATATTGACTTATGGCTAAATTACAAATTTACCCCTAAAATAAGGGTTTTGCATGCTAACTCCAAATCTTAGTAAAATTTATAATCCTCATGTAAATTTTTCCTAAATCCAAATATCCAATCCGAAAAACTTAAAACAAAACACCACTATGTAAACTACACCTTCGTCCATTCATATAACGGGCAAAATCTTGATTGTTTTTGCAATTTGACAAATCATTGAACTAACATACCTAAACCAACTTTTAAAACATTAAAAAATCATAACCTATGAAATTAAATCAATCTAAGACATCAACATACAAATTTCCCAAAAATCTTAAACTCCTCAGATCAACAAAAATGCTAAAACACCAAGTTTAGGTAAAAAATGACAAACCCTTAATGTTCTTGGACTAACGTTTTCCAAATCAACTCCAAAGACTCCTAAATTCCATTATTATACTCCTAACATATGCATAAATCAAACCTAAGTGATATCATGCTTGATCAAACAACAAAATCACAAAAAGACAAGCTACAAACTCGGGTTGCACTAAAACATCAAAACTGAGTACACCATGCTTTTACTATTAGATCAAAATCACTTGATCCTAAATTTTCAGGCAATAAATCTTCAACAAATATAATCATATATCTTATATTCAAGTATGAACTTGATCTAAACATTAAATATAGCATCACATGGAAAAAAATTCAATAAAAAATAACTCATACCCGAGGGCCTCTAGATTCTAAGCAAACTCTTGCATGTATAAAATCATTCCATCAAAGATCAAAACCAATATTCTCCCAAAATAAACTCCTGACACATAGATAAAATCCTTAATAACATCATATGTTAAGATCAAATCCATTAGATCAATTTTCCATAACAAAATATTACAACTTCACCAAAACAGAAACTATTTTGAACCTTCCAGTTTCTAACTTTTCAAAATCATGCAAAACTCTATATAAAAATAATTAACATGCTATAGATCCAAACCTAACGTGCATATTAACATGTTAAAACTTCACAATAGCAATATTTACCCAAAATTTCAAGAAATACTTCATCAAAATATCAAAGTTTCACACAAACATCAAAATTGTTGCCTAGTGTGACCTTTGCATGTTCAAACCAAACTTTCACCAATCCAAATGGCATGAAAAATTATCCAAAATATACCAACATAAACTTGACTCCATAAGGAACAAAATACATGAAGAGAGTATCATGAGAATCGACTTACAAAGGGATGGAAAATGAAAGGTGAACAGTTGCTAAAAAATCTTTCTAAAGCTCTCTCTGTGGCTCTCTCCAAACAAGTGAGGAAAAATGTAAAAGTGTGAATTGTAAAGCCATGGGGCATAGGATTTATGAGAGAAGGATTGACGTGGGGTGGCAGAGTGACCCTTGGATGGGAGGTTGTTAGTCAAAAGGAGGAGAAAAATTGGGTTGTTCAGCTACTGTCCCCTTGTTGCCAAAACTAGCCAAGTGGATAGTTTGAGTTTGGTAGGCTTTTTGCTTCCCATCAAGTGAATTTTCATCCCTTGTCTTGGCCTTGTGAGGAGGAAGAAAATTCCCTAAGAAACCTCCCTTGGTGGTGGTTTTCAGTGGGCCAAAAATTGGCCTAATCGATGGGCTTCAGTTTAGGGTTTCAGTCATGGGTGAGTCAAAAACAAATTTTTCTTGGCCCAATGTGATTACCAATATTTAGAGTAGAAGATATAGTAATTAATAGCATGTGAAAGTCATTAATCTAAGTGAGTAAACACTTAATCAAAACCAGGCCACAAAGTTTCGGTTTTGGCCATCATCATGGTTTTAGGGTTTTGGTTAAAATTCAATGGTTTAGAGTTTCTCTAGGGTTTAAACCCTCTTTTGGTTGATCAAAAAGTATTTTAGGTGATCAGAATGGTGTTTACATAGGTGGTAAGATCACATGATTTGATTTGCCCTCCATTCCATCACACTTAACTCTCTAAATGACAAATGTCCTATTACTATTCCAATGAGTGGCTAGAAATGTGCCAAGTGTCCATCTAAAAATTAATCCTAGTGATTCTAAGTAGATTTTGACATTTCACATAATCATTTGAAAATCATTGAACTGGGTGCCACGTGGGACTATCCCCAATGTTACAATTCACCTGAAAAAATTGTAAAATTTATTATTGCATCATAAAATCCTAAATAATCATATGAGTCTAGTGGTACAATTTCACAAAATTTGTCTCCTAAGTACCTTAATTAAACGTGAAAAATAAAATCCTAAATAGTTATCTGAGTCTAATGGTGCAATTCGTTTCGCCAACTTATACTCCTAAGTACCTTAAATAAATAAAAAGGCAATTTTGTTACCATAGCAAGTCAGAATCTAACTATGCTGACAGACTAAAACCTAATCAGTTGCTTGATTCATGAAATCTTTTCGTGATTTTACAACACTAAGGTCTAAAGAGATTCATCTGTTGAATTTCTTCAGGTTTGTTACATTGCATGTTCCGATGTTTCAAGATTCATCAAATCCCAAGCGGAGACTACAAGGTGGTACCTGTCAAATCCCAATATGTCTCTAGGTATACCCACATGTCCCTATAAATTGTACTAGAATATACGATTGGAATTTTAGTCTTTCATTAGGCTTGAAACTTTTGAAGTATAAGAGTAAGTACATGAATCTGATGCACGTAAGCATGTGTTTAAGGAAGTAACACATTATACGTGGGAGCATACCCAGAAATTAGAGAAAAACTTATAACTGGTCAGTCCAATAACCTCCAAATAACAGTCCTCCAAAATGAGAGTGACACATAGACATCACAGGATACATTTCCTGTGGCTGCACATCAAGGAATTTGAGATTCTCATTCATCCCCTCGTTTCCTTCTCGCACGGAGATAAGAATTTTCTCCCCTCATCCAGAGCAAAGCCCTCCTCTCATAAGGCCTTCTCCAGACCACAAACCCCCCTCTCGCGATGGTCCAAGAAGAATAATTGTGGTGGCTCATCCTCTCGCATGGCCTGGTACACCGAGCAAAGCCTCTCTCTCGCAATGGTGGCACGTCATCCTCCCCTATGAAATTTCTATCAATCCCCTGTGAAATTTTTGTCAATTGTCACCCTCCCCTGTCTCTCAAAGCTGTGTTCGAATGTGGTCATTTTGGACTTGGTAACTGGTAGGCTCCCAATAGATCCTGAGTTTGGAGAGAAAGATTTGGTAAAATGGGTCTGCACCATATTAGATTAGAAAGGAGTCGACCATGTAATTGACAGTAATCTTGATTCCAAGTACAAGAAAGAGATAGGCAAAGTTCCCAACCAGAAAGGAGTCAACCATGTATAGTTTAAATACCTCACTTGAAATGAAAAAGGATTCCAGTGAGTTATAGTATTCTCATGGTCTCATGTTTGGTTTCATAGTAGGAAAAGAACAATTTGCAGCTGATGAGAAAGAGATGGAGAGGGAGAGGGAGATTTTTACGTGATCGATGAATCTAAGACTATGATCCGCATGGATTATTGTTCCAAGAAACCCATAGATATCTCATCACTTTTTTTCTTTTTTAGTGTGAATATTTTATAACTCTCTTAGACTCTTATAATCTCCTACCTGAATATTTTGAATTTGTTCTATCAGCTCTGGAACATATATGAACACATCTCCTACCCAAGAAGTACCCATAGGAAAAAACCCAAATTGGAAATTACCATGTAAGTGGCTAAGGGGCAACAATGGATAGTTCGTGACAGAAGACGGTGACGGGCGACTGTGATAAGACCACTAAAGTGCACTCTTGCGGCAATTTGAACGATAGAGGGCTGTTGAAGGATTCTTCTTCCAGCGGGTGTGATAAGGGGCTCTCCAATTGATCTGGTGGTGTAAGCTTCATTATGGTTTGGATGAACTTGCTGATGTGGTAGATTTTCATTGAGGGCTATTAAGGTAAAAAAAGCAGCCAAACTGCTTTAAAGCGGATCTCTAGAAATTATGGCGTAGACAACAATAAAGAGGAATAGAATCCTCCAATGAACGGAGGACAAGGAATGACTGAAGCCATTCGTCCACTGATGGAAGTGCTCAAACAGCAACAACAACAATAGCAAGTGCGCGAGCACAATCAAGAAGTTAGGGAATGTCCGTAAGAGAAGTTTCTAGTTTATTGTTACCTGAATTTCTTGGGCAATGAATGGCCCATGAGGGCAGATAAATGGATGATAGATCTTTAAAGGACATTTGAGATTTGTGGAGGCACAAAAGATCAAAAAGTGATGTATGCCTGATATCTGATGCAAAGAAAGGCTGGTATATGGTGGGATACGAGGCGACAAGTTCTAGCAAGGGAATTGGGAACCCTTGCTGCCTTGACTTGGGGAGATTCTGAGAGGAGTTCGACAACTGATTTTTCCTAGATTCAATGAAGCAACAAAAGGCACAAGAGTTCGCATCTCTAATTAAGGGCAACATGACAGTGGAGCAATATGCTGCCTAATTCATGGAATTTGGGAGGTTCGCGCCTCACTTAATTTCTACTGAAAAGATGCAAGCCCAAAAGTTTCGAGGAGGTTTGTAGTAAAGGATTCACATTCAAGTGGCTTGTTTCCAGACTGAGAATTACCAAGAGTAGTTAATGTGGCAGCAATTGCCGAGGTCAAGCATAAGGGCTTAATTGTCCACATTAATTCAGAGAAAAAGAGAGCTTACCCATTTACTGCATGTAAAAGCTCAAAAAATAAGAGGGTGATAACCGGAGTGGACAAGGGAAAGGACATCATGACTGGAGACCAAATGCCCATCCCGTTACCTGTTTGTAGAAAGTATGGCAGGAAACATGGAGGCAAATGCAGACTCACTTCAAGAGCCTGTTTTAATTGTGGTCAACTAGGCCATATGAAGAGGGACTGTCCCAATGAAGCTCAGGAAAGTGGAATTTCCCTCAACATGGATAGCAAACCAGAGCCGATGCACCAAGTATCCGTTAGAGTGTACGTTGTCACTGTAGGAGATGTAGATGCTGACATCCAAGGAATTGAAGGAGCTGGTGTCATCATTGGTATTTTCTAAGACCTATGTATCATTAAGATTAGCTAAGATTAGTTCAGCTATGGTCAGTAGTAGTACTACATTATGGTCAACACTAGGCAATGTCAAGCCATTGAGAATTGTGGCTTGTGCACTGTCTAATTCAAGTGCATCATGGTTTTTAGTGTCTGCAGCGTTATACGAATATTCATTTCTTAAACTGAATAGATACCCAAGAGGGAAGAGTAACAATTCTCAGTTCTTGTTAGGGGTACTATTTCTTGTACTTGTGAAGGTATGGAATACCCTTTAAAAGTAAGAGGATATTGAAGATTGATTAAATGGTGTTTTGTTTTTTGTATTGGAGTTTGTTTTTATTTTGTGAATGATTAGACAGGATCAACCATCCAACTTAGAGGATATGGTTGAGTTTGTTTTGGCAAGAGTGGAGTAATTGGGAGAAACATTGGCCTTAATAGGATTTACTTATGATAGTAGTTTTCCAACTGCCATTAAATGGCCTTTAAAGAAGCACTGTTTTAGTAAAGACATAAGTCGCCATTAGAAAGGAGTCAATTATGGTGAGATTAAAGTCTTGGTCCTGAGGTTTTACATGAATAGTAGGAACAAATCCTATTGATTAGGTTCAAGATGAAGGACAGCTCATGATGGATAAAAGAGCTATGCCAACCACATGAGAGAGAGCCTTAAGTTTAAAATGATGAATGAACACCTACCAAGGTACAATATACAAAGAGGAATGATTCATTCTAGTTAAGAAGAAGTACACTAGTCCAAGATAGATAGTATTCTTTAAGGTAGTAGAGAAAGTGGATTCAGTTACATATGGGCAAAAGTTTCCAACTGGATTCTAAGGACATGTGATGTGTATCGCGTGCATTATTCTAATGAAACATTTTGGCAGATTAGCCACTAGAAGTTCTAGATTCAAAGAGTATGATGGTACAACCCAATCTACCTTATGGAAGGACTCCAATGCAAGTTGTTGATTGGAGATAGAGGTTTAAGAAAATGGCAAGTTCATAATAGTGAAAAATATGTGGTACATGACTCATTGAGTAGTAAGGAAAATAGTGACTTCACATAGGAAATGATTTAGTGTCTGACAGTTAGTTTAGAACTTGTTCAGTTTGGGTTTTATCCATGTGAGTATTATCTTCTCCTTTCGTATGGTAGTTAGTTATATTCTATATGCGAACTTAGAAGGGAGGATGTAACGACCTGAAAGATATTTGACGGATAAATCTCTTTAGACCTTAGAAACCACGTGAAATCCCGAGAGGATTTTATGAATCGAGCGATAAACTAGGTTTTGATCTGTTAGCATAGTTGGATCCCGATCTACTATTGTAATGAAGTTGCTTTACTATTAGTTAAGGCACTTTAGAGTATAAGTTTATGAAACAAATTGTACCGTTAGATTCGTTTGAATATTTAGGATTTTACGGTGCAATAATACGTTCCTAGTTTCTCATATGAATAGTAGTCGTGATTGCCTTTTTATTAAATTAAGACAATCAGGAGTAGAATTTCATGAAACAAATTGCACCATTAGACTCGTAGGAATATTTATGATTTTATAAAAAATTTTGAGATTGTTCGGGTGAATAATAGATGACGCTACGTGAACCTGTTTCAAACGTTTCAAGCAACTGTTAAATCACCATGCAAGATCTCCAAATTCACTAAGGATCATTAGGATTAATTTTTAGTTTGACACATGACACAATCCTAACTACTCATATGAATAGTGTTAGGACACTTGTCACATGGAGAGTAAAAGTGAAGAAGATGAAGGGTAAATCAAGCCATGATCATGCCACCTACGTCAAATATTATCCACCCAACCAAACACTATTTGGTCAACCAAGAAGAGGGTTGAAATCCTAATGAAACCCCAAATCTTTGAGAGTCAACCAAAGTCCCAAACTGGGTTTCCAAACACTAAACCATCTGATTTTGATAAAGTGTTTAATTATTTGGTTAAATCACTTCCACATGCTATTAACCACTCAAGTATACACAATAACACCCCCATCCACTCTCTTACATCATGGTAATTATATTTGACCAAAAAAATCTTTATTTGGACTTAATCATAGCTAAAACCCTGAATGAAACCCCATTGAAATTCCAAATTGAGCCCACTTTATTAGGCCTATCTTTGGCCCACTGAAACCATAACCTAGCCCAAGCTTCTTCCTCCTCCCAAGGCCAAGACATGTTTGACATGATACTCAATGGCTAGCCTCAAATACTGACTTGATGGTAATAAAAAAAGGCTACAACACCAGTCCATCCACTTGGCCAGACTGTAGCTAGAAACTAGCTCCTATGTAGCCCACTTTTCCACCTCTTTTCAGCTTCCACCCTCTAATCCAAGCATCACTCAGCCATCCTTCATGTTAGCTCCTCTCTTATATAGCACTCCCCCTACAATTCACTCCACGCTAAAACACTTTTCCCTTACTTTCCAAGAGGAACTGAGAGAGAGAGAGTTGAGAGGCAGTTTCTGGACAGTTCTTGGAAAGTGAAGTATAATGATGCAAAGGTCTCGATGGTGACATCTTTTTTAATGTTTGTGTGAGACCGTTTTATGAAGTTTTTATGTTTGGAGTTCTTGGGAGTTGATTTGGAAAGTGTTAGACCAAGACATCAGGGGTTGGTTCTATTTGACCTAAACTTGGTGTTTTGGCATTTTTCTTAATGTAGTGAGTTTGAGTTTTCATGAAATGTGTGAATTGGTGTCTTAGCATGATTCAGAACAAACGCTATGATTATTTATAGTTGATAAATTCGGTTTATGCATGTTAGTATGTTAGAAGGTCAAGTTGCATAAAAAATAAAGTTTTCGGCCTATAAGTGAATCGACCCAAGCATGTTTCTAATATTATATTTTGTTTTAGATTTTTTTTGAGTTGATATTTGGACTTTCAACAAATATCAACTCAGATATTTGTAGTTTTATGCAAAACCCGTGTTTTAGGAGCAAAATTGTAATTTTCTACAATAAAGCGGTAACTTTACAATTTTAGCCATAAGTTAGAAAGTTTTATGTTTATAAGAAATTAGTGAGATAATCTAACCTTAGAAAATATCTCATTTTAGTTCACGCACTTTTACCCATGCAATTACATTATGCATTATCACTGTAAGTTAGTTTCTAGCTTACTCTCGTTATATTTACATATGTACGATGGTAAGGCTAGTGTGATTTATATTCATGTCACTATGTTTATTGTAATTTTTATAATGTACCATGTCATGTTATCAATTATTTGTTACAAATTTATATGTTACAAGAATACCATGTCATTTTTTGTACGTTTATATGTCAAAAAACGTACGTTTTTTGGGTGAATAGTAACACGTAGGATAGTGTCACATGGCACCCGGTTCAAACGATTGTCAAAACGCTATGTGGAAGATCTAGATCTACTTAGAATCATTAGGATTGCTTCTTGGATGGACACTTGGCACATTCTTAGCCATTCATTGGAATAGTGCTAGGACACTTGTCCACTAGTGAGTTAAGTGTGATGGATTGAATGCAAATCAAGCCATATAATCGTGCCACCTAAGCAAACACCTTTTCAACCACTCAAATCACACTTTGACCAACCAAAAGAGAGCTTCAACCCTAGTTAAATCCCAAACAATTTGATTTAAATTGAAACCCTAAAATCCCAATGATGACCCCAAAACCCCAAGAGGAATCCCATGAAAACCCAAAATTTAGCCTATCGATAAGGCTCATCTTTTTCCCACTAAAAGTCACCACCATGGGAGGCTTGTTGAGGATGTTTATTCCCTTTCCAAAGGCCTAGACAAGGGCCAAAACCACCACTTATTTCATCCCCAAATGCTCACTTGATGAATGACAAGAAGCCTAGCCAAAGCCAGAACTGCTGCTGCCAATAGCAGCTATGTAGCCCCTTGCTCCCCCCCCCCCCCCCCATTATTGGCTATCAACCTCGCATCCAAAGATTATTCAACCACCCCATATCATCCATCATGTATATCAAGCCTCTTGCTTTCCACACTTCAAAATTTGCAATTACACTCCATTTTCTAAAGAGAACTCAAGAGAGAGAGTCTTGGCGGTTTTCTAATATGTTCTTGCTCGATTTTTTCTAAGTCTTTTAAGGTCGATTCTCACGAAATTTCATTCATATATTTTTTCTCTATTTGAGTATATTTTCCATTTATATGCTGTTCATAATTTCTCAAGGAGTGTTGAATGGTAAAGGTTAGGTTTGAACGTGCAAAGGTCATTATGGGAGACAGTTTCAGTGCCATGTGAAACTTTGATATTTTGATGAAGTTTCTTATGGAATATTGGGTATATATTGATGTTGTGAAGTTTTAACATGTTAATATGTAAGCTAGGTTTTGATTTGTTGCATGTTAATAATTTTTATAAAGAGTTTTGTATGATTTTGGAAAGTTGAAAACTGGAAGTTTCAAAACAGTTTCTGTTTTGGTGAAGTTGAAATCTTTTGCTATAGAAACATGATCCAATGGTCTTGAAATTTACATAGGATGTTCTTAAGGCTTTTATATATATTTTCGAAGTTTATTTTTGGAGAATATTGGTTTTGATATTGATGGAATAATTTTTATACATGCAAAAGTTTTTTTAGGACCCAATCTAGAGGCTTTCGGGTATGTGTTAAGTTTTAATGAAACTTCTTCCATGTGATTCTACAATTAATGCTTAGGTCAATTTTATAACTTGAATATGAGGTATATGGTATTATTTTTTGAAGTTTTATTTCATGAAAATTAAGGATCTACTATCTTTATTCCAAGTCATAATCATAAGGTATACGATTTTGAAGTTAGTGTCAAGCCTATTGTTTGGTGAGAAGTTTTGTGATAATGGTTATTTTTTTCAAGTATTTTGGCACTTCAGTTTGATTTGTAAACATGTTAAGAATGTGTTTATGGACTTTTGGAGTCCTTGGAGTTGATTGGAGAAGCATTAGACAAAGAACATCAAGAGTTGGTCCTTTTAGACCTAAAACTTGGTGCTTTGGTATTTTTATTGATATGATGAGATTATGATTTTTATGAAATGTGTTTATTGATGTCTTAGAATGATTTTAGAACCTAGGATATGATTTTCAGAAGTTGGTGAAATCGGTTTAAGCATGAAAGTGTGTTTGAATGACAAGTATGCAATAAAGTGTTGATTTTTGCCCTGGAGTGGTTCAGCCATAGTAAAATTCTCCTAGTTATGATTTGTTTTAAATTTTTCTGATTTGATATTTGAATTTAGAACAAAGCATTTGGAGTTAATATGCAAAATCCTTATTTTGGAGGCAAATTTGTAATTTCCCACATGTAAAGGGGTTACTTTGCAATTTAGCCCTAAGTTAGTGAGACTTTATGTTGTATGAGGTTTGGTGAGATATTCTAACCTTAGGAATTATCTCATTTTAGTCAACACTTTTTCATGCTACGTTTATGCTTTATAAAAAAAATCCATAAGTCAACTTCTAACTTACTCTCAGGATATCTATGTATGTGTGGTGGTAAGATTGCCATTTTTATATTCATGTCACTATGCTTATTGAAGTTGCTATGATATATCATGCCATATCATTAGTTATCTATTATACATTTAACTGTTGCATGTTTATCTGCTACATGTCACGAATGTCATGCCATTGTTACATGCCATGAATTCCATGTCATTTGTTACACATTTATTTGTTACATGAATGTCATTATTGTAACATGTCTATCTGTTACATGTCATGAATGCCACGCCATCATGTCTATTACATGTTTATCTATTACATGTCATGAATATCATGCCATTGATTACATAGTTAGCAATTACACACCATGGATATATGTCATGAGTCACATAAGTCCATCAAGAAATATTTTCTCAGTCAGTGATGCATGGGATACTCATGGCGTAATCATGATGGTTGTCCAAGTATCTCCATTGATAATGCATGTGATACAAGTACTTATGGCGTAATCATTCTGATTATTATAATACCTTTATGACAATGCTCATGGCATAATCATTGTGACTGTCAAAGTATTTTCATTAAAACTATTACTAAGTACTCTTGGCATAATCATTTTGATTATTAGGGTATCTTCATTAAAATACTCATGGCATAATCATTCTCAGTTTGAGTATCTCTGACAAAATATGTTAGACAGAATCAATCTGACTATTCACCTATTCCTGACAAAACAACTAGCGAAATCATTCTTATTGTCAAGTTCAATTCATGTTCAGCTCATCTCAAGCCACATTATGTTCATGTCACGTTCATTTCAGTTCATGTCAAGTTCAATTCATGTCAAGTTATGTCACATTCAATTTAGTTCAGTTCCATCAAGGAATTTATGTCCATGTTTAAGTCATGTTATTTGCAGTCAAAGCCCATGTCACGCTATTTTCCACATTATGTCACAATGCATCCATGCCATTTTAAGGTCATGCATGCATACATATAATGTTAGTATCTTGGTAGATTACTTGCTAAGAATTGTTAAATCATCTCAAACTTGGTAATCCCAACTACCATTCCCCCCAGAATGGTAGACGATGTGTCAGGATCTAGAATCCGAACGCAGAGGACTGGACGAGGCTGACTAATCCACAGAGATGACAAAGAACTGATAACTATGGTTATTCACTTTCCAAATGCAATTTTTGGAGATTATATCCAAGCTTCCAGCTCAGCAATTTAGTACAATAGATTTTATTTCCAGATTGTGTTTATGGAGCGCTGTTTCCAGTACTCTTTATGTTACAAACCTATTGGACAAATTTGTAACCTTTTGGATATCAGTTACCATTTGAATTTTATAAAGAATATTTATGTTTTAGGGTATATTACTTCTAGTACATAGTATTGCTCAAAGAAAAAAAATTATCCACTACAAATATTGCATATTGTTAGATGCATGCTGATTATACTGCATCTTTAACTATCATGAACAAGGGCAAGTAATCTTATGTTGCATGTCCCGACACTTCAAAATCCATTCAATCCTAAGCGGATTTGAGGGCATCATAGGGTGGTAGCAATAAGTCTCTAGGTTAAACTCACATGTCCTTAGGAATTGTACCAAAGTATAGGATTAAAATTTTAGTCCTTTATTAAGCTTGAACTTTCCTAAGTACAAGAGTTAGTGCATGAAGTTGATACATATAAACATGCATTTTAGGAAGTAACACATGACACGTGAAAAAGCACCTAGAAACCCTAGTGGAGATAACAACCAAGAAGAACATAATCTTCCAATGGACGAAAGGCAAGGATTAGCTAATGCTATACGTTTGCTAACTGACATGCTGAGACAATAGTAACAATAGCAAGGGCATGTGCCTAGACTAAAAGTTAGGGATTGTTCCAATAAAAAGTTTATGGTTCACCGTTACCCAAACTTTTGTGGTAACGAATGGCCCTTGAGGGCAGACAAATGGATGATCGGTCTTGATAGGACATCTGAGATATGTGGTTGCACTAAAGACCAAAAAGTACTATATGCCAGATATATGCTTCAAGGAAAAGCTAACATATAGTGGGATACACGGAGGCAACTTCTGGCAAGGGAATTGGGAACCCTAGTTGCCTTAACTTGGGGGAGATTTTGGGAGGATTTCGATAATTGATTCTTCCCCAAATCGATGAAGCAACAGAAGGCGCAAGAGTTTGTCTCTAGTACAAGTTAGCATGTATGTGGAATAGTACACTGCCAAATTCATGAAATCGAGGAGGTTCGCACCTCGCCTAATTTCTACTAAGAAGATGCAAGCCTAGAAGTTTCAAGGAGGCTTGCAACCGACGATCCCCAATCAGGTGGCTTGCTTCCAGATCAAGAACTACCAAGAGTTAGTCAATGTAGCCAATATTTTAAAAACTGAGCAGAAGGGTTTGACCCTCCAGATCATTTCGAATTGAAAGAGGAATTCACCAGAAGCTATTGAAGAAAGTTCGAAAAAGAAGATGTATACTAGACCAAATAAGGGAAAATGCATCAAGACTGGGAGCTCAATGCCAACCATATACCCATTATGTGGGATGTGCGGTAAAAACCATGGAGGCAAGTGCAAACTTACTTTAGGAGTCTATTTCAAGTGTGGCCAACTTGACCATCTGATAAAAAACTATCCCAAAAGAGATCGGAGAAATGGGATGGTTCCCAATGAGGATTTCAAACCAAAGCCACGACTTCCAATACTAGCTTAAGTGTATGCAGTCACTTTTGGAGAGGTAGATGCTAGAGCCCCAAGAATAGAAGGAGCAAACATCATTTCCGGTATTTTTCTAAGACCTATGTATTGTTAAGTTTAACTAAGATTGATTTTATTGCAATTGATGTTATTATTGCATTATTGTTATTATGGAGTAATGTCAAACTGTTGAGGTTTGTAGCTTGTACGTTGTTCTCTAAGCCATGTATGAGTCTTTTATGTCATCATGACCCCAAGTGCATAAGAGTCAATCATGAAATATTTCAAGTCAAGCATGAAACATTTATCAAGTTAAATTGCATTACAATCAAGGAGATACGATTTTCCGGGTTTTAAGGTGAAGGCACATGAGTTGCTGGATACTAGGACAAAGAGTGTACATCTGCCGCAATATAAAGGGTACTTAGTGTGAAGGCGTGTAAGCTGCTTGAGTACTCCTATTCTCAATTAAAATGCATGAATTCAGCTTACACGAGCAAGCATGCCATCATGTTAATTTCAAGTCATGTCATGCATGTTCAAGTTCATACAATGATGCATACCGTCAAATTAGCCATGAATCTAAAATAAAATCAACAAGTAAATGGCTAGTTAGATCCATAATATAATAACCAATAATAAATAATCCACAAGCTTGCTCATAGAACTAGCACAATTTCCACTTACATGGATCAGTAAATTTTAACAATCGTCAGAATATGTTTCTCTTTTTTCCTTCCTCACTGGTGCTCCACTCGCTTTTTCCTTTCTTTTCTCATCCACTCTCACTGGTGCTCTATTTTCTTTCCACATCCACGTTTCGCCTTTTCACTTGCCCTCTCTCTTCTTTCACCACTTGCTTCTCACCTTCTACTCTCATTTTTTACTTTTTCAATGCTCGTAAGTTACCATTGGTCTCCCCTAGTGCTAGCAGTCATATTGCTAAAGTAAGAGTAAAGTCTCTTAGAGCATTGGCAATGGCTTATGCATCTTCATATGCAAAATCACATCTTTTGAAGATTGATTTTGCATATGAAGAAAAATTCCTACATTGGATAATGCATTTTTTATCTAAATAATAATAAAATATTATTATTATAATTAAAAAAAAAAACAAACCAAAAGCCAAGCTGCAAAAGGAGTAGACTTCAAATTTGATCTCCAGCTCCTTCATTATCTCATCAACCAACCATGGATTAACAAAGAAAACGATCCCAAACCCTAACGAAAACACAACAATCCCTTGTTCATGCTCAAAAAAAAATTAACAATTTCAGAGGGGGGAGGGGGGGGACTTGGAGGGACTAATCGACTTGAGAGAGGAGATCAGAGGAGTGGTGGGGCAAGAGGCTGAGGAGTGTAGAGAGAGCAGTGTCGGTGTGCTTTGGAGGGATGCTTCTCATCAATCCCATGGCTGCCTCCATTTTTCTTTCTCTCTTTGTCCTTAAGATTTGCACAGCTACTGGAAGAAGAAGATGAAGAAGAGGACGATGAAATGAAAAAAAAAAAAAAGAAGAAGAGAAAATGGAATGGACCCTCTATCTTTAGCCTTGGTTTCTAAAACCATACAAAGAGTGATTTCTAATATGGGTGTGTCTAAGAGAGAAGGGGTGTGTCGAAGAGAGAAGATGTGTTGAAGAGAGAAGAGAGAAGAGAGACCAACGAGAGAGGATAGAGAGAGAAAAAAACAATAAAAATAATGTTTGAAGAAAGAAAATGATGTATTCAAAGATGAAGAAGGGTTGTTCTTAGTTATCTATAATTTTCCATATGCATAAACCAATACAAATGATTTTAAGGGCAGTTTATTCAAATTTAAAGATAAAGATGAAGATAAATAAGCCATTGCTAGTGCTCTTAGCAGTCTTATCCACTGTTATTCTATTGCCTAGTCTGACACCCTAGGTTTAGGCAGCATCTCAACCATGTTTTTAGTTATTCTCTCTAGACTCCTCTCTTCACGTGCTGCATCATCCTTAGCATATAGAGCCCCCTATGTCTAAATACAGCAAACACTTAGGTGACACTACAAATCTTTAGTTTCGAGCAAGAATGCTCTATAGTTATGGTCAGTATGCTTGCTGTTTCAGTTAGAGGTGCTGCTGGGTTGGTCCAGGTTGGCTAGGTTTTGGTTGGTCTAGGAATGTGCAATTGCTTGGTTCACAGTTGTTCCAAGATGGCACGCAACATAAAGAGATGACATGATAAGGACAAGCTAGACTTCACCAGTCAACACCAAAACACGAAATGGAAACATGAGAGAAGAAAAATAGTCGTCACTGGTTGGGAAGAGTTGCATTGAGGGAAGGAGAGGGGTAGAGGGCTCACAGCGATCTTGGCTTCCGTTGGTTGGATGTAGGCCTTCAACATGCAATGGTAACAGCGTGGTTGGTTCCAGGGGTGGGGAAGAGACTTTATAGAGATGGTTGGCTTGCGGTGCAGCGGACTGGCTTTGTCAGCAACTTCTATGCACCTTGCAATGGTGCTGGTGGCCATTTGTAGTGATGTTGATGTTCAAAAATAGCGTAGAGAGAGGCAATGCTGGTGGGAAGAAAACAGAGGGATAGAGAGAGGGAGACATGAAGAAATCGGGGAAGGAGACTCACCTGGTTATTGGTGCAATTGACCGAGTTTGCGGAAGAAACTAGTGGCGTAACATGACAGAGAGGGAGTTAAGTTTTGTGGGATTTGACTCTGGAGGCTTGCTCACCCGTGGTTTCAATGGGTGTTCGGTGGCTATTGCCTGATGGCGTGCAAGTTCTTCTAGAGTTGTCCAAGCTTAGTGACTGGAGTTGAGACTTGAGACAGGGAGGCTGGGCTGAGTGCTTGTGCGAGAACTAACCATTGTTTTTGTTTGATGGGCTGGAAACCGAGAGAAAAACGTGAGGGGAGGGGAAACCAAAATGGATTAGAAATTTAGAACAAAGAGGATTCTTAAAAAAGGAGTGGGTGTGATGGAAATAAAAGAAAGAGGAGAGAAAAACTTAAAAAACAAAAGGAATAAGTGTTGCAGTAGTCTTTTGGTTTCCTTTTTAATAATATATTCAATTTGACAACAATATCCAAATTTATCAAAAAAAGAAGTAGCTTTATAAAACTGCCAAAAAGAAAGAAAACTTTTATGAAGCATATAAATCAGTGAAATTCAGTTTATTCAGAGTTCTAACATTCCATAGCTCGTGTCGAAGTTAATGAGAGTTTGGTTCCATGATAAATAAAAGGGTGGTGATAGGATTACTATCATATTACTACCTATTTACCACTTATAAGATATTAAGAATTTTTTATATTTTTATCATTTTCTTTTGAGTATTTTTTTAACATTTTTAGCCATTAAGAAAAAATTTAAAAGATATATAATTTTACTAATAGTTACTTTCTTAACCATTAAGTAAAATAAAAAATAAAAATAAAATAAAATACAAAAAGAGTAGTAAATAGGTAGTAGAAGAATAGTAACCCTATAATTTTCCTAAATAAAAGACTCCAAAAATATAAATTGTGGACTTTCAAAATTAGTGGGCTACCTCAAAACGATGGTTCTAAACATTAATAAAAGTTGTCCAATAATAATAATAAACCAATCCTAAAGAATTTAGGACTCCGCTGTTACACCCCTCTCATCCATCCACCCAAAAGAGAGAGAAAAAGGTGTCCATCCAAGTAGGAGATGGGCAACCTACAGCTGACAATGACCAATCAGTCAAGTGAATTAGATGGAATGAAACGAAGTTTGGGAGGGTTCAGTAAGATCAACCTGTACATTCTATACCCACCATGCTTCTGTCTGGAGTTTTAACACAGCACCAATGTAGGTCCCGAAAAAGAAGAATTTCTGTTACAATCATGCACCATGAATTTCCATCATAATACACAATTATGCAAGACCATAAAGTCGTCAAAATGAGCATTATAGGGAAATTTTGTCTCAAGTAAATTAAATAATACACATTACACAAGCCTTGAAGTGCACCGGCAACAATCGCATATGCCTTGCATACACGTCTCATGCAGCCAAATTTCACTCCAAAGCAGATTCGCTTCGTGAAAGCATTCAAGAGAAATCTCCACTTCACATTTACTACATCAAAGCATACTAAAGGAGATCCGTACTTTCACGAAAGCATCCAAAGAAGATCTGGAGAGTAAAAATCAATGAAAGCATAGATTTTTCCAAAGCCTTTAAAATTTATCTGTTGGTATCCTTAGTCACTTCACTGATTCTGAGTTTATCCGGCTGCTACTCTCCCCACTGGCATTGAACCCAGCAATGGGCATGGAACGGTTACCAAAATCCAATAGAAGTTTCCGTTGGTGCTCATTAGTGTGAGGAAGACTGGCACGTAGAAGCTCAACAGGCATTTCCCTACTAATAGCTTGGGCTGCATCTGATCCAATGACGTCTGTACTTGGCTGAATCTGCGAACATATGGATTGCACTATAGTTTCATATTTACTCAGGCAATACTTGGTAAGAAGCGTGAAAAATTCATCAAATGAAGCTTGCCACAGCGCACGATTAGGAACGCTGCAGCTGCCAGCAGCATGAGGATCAGTTAAGAGCTCAGTAGCCCTTTCAAGGACAGATTTCAGAATAATAGAGGCCCCATCACCAGCAGGGCTTCCAACAGGGCGCAGCGGTGGCTGCTCTGAAGAACAAACAACTGCAACAAGACAAGCACTTAGCGACCGTAAATCCATGACCTTGACACATGAGGAAACTGTCTTCGCAAGATGAGTGGTTGTCTCAGCTGCTCCAGGATCAGATTGAAGGCCACCGAACAAAAACCTTAAATGACGAAAAATAGCCATACAAACAATACGGGCAAGCTCACTACCAGAGAAGAGAAGCTGAAGGAACCTAGATAAGAGTTTTCGACCCTTGGGAAGAGAGACCAATCGTAAGAACACAAGGTCATCCTTGGAAGTCAGCCCAACAGTGTGGCTGGTTTTGCCAAGTGGGTCTACAAGTTGAAGTGATGTTGCCAGACCTTCTAGAAGGATTTGTCGCCTTCGCCTGAGCTGAGCCCCACCATCCTGGGACGGACTAGATTGTAGAAACCGATCAATATCATCGACATCAAGAAGAAGACAAAGTCCATCCTCAATGGTGATTCTAGCAGCAAGCATCGGTTCTTGTTCCAGAGGCTTCTCAGAGACTTTCTGCTCGGAGCTATCACCAGAAGCAGAGGGAGGAGGGTCGACTTCAAGGAGGGGGTGAGGTCTGCGTATGGAAGAGAGAGGTATCCTACCAATAGCATCAGCAGAGAGATGAGGATGTTGTTCTGTACTATTTCGTCCTCGAGAAGGATGCTCCCTCAAGTGAGATGGGCAGAAAGGCTGTTTCAACCTCGATCCAGTAGCTCTTTTGGCAAGACTTGCTTGATGGTAATAGTCATCAATGTATGGGTCATTGCCATGTGTAGCAGCATGCTGCATTTTAAGTATATTCTCTATTTCTTCAGAAGTCATATACTTGGATCTAATTTGGACCCACCCAGTCTCACTTTTCTGGCTACTTGCATCAGATCCTTGCTGAGAAAAACGCATATTATGTTTGCTCCTTTGTGATGATTTTGGTCTTTGGTCTCTCATATCAGCCAATCCAAACTTTGACTTATGTGAGGACGATGGATGGACATTATACTGTTGGGACTGTAATGCCGCAAAATGTGCCAAAGAGGGTAATTGATGGTGCAGTCTCTGCTGTTGCAGCAGCTGCGGTGGTGCCATCATTTGTGGGGACCTGAGACCATTTTGATGAGGTAACTGTTGTTGCACAATAGTATTTAAAAGGCCTGCGTGATCCCCATGCAGTATACCAGCATGGTTGATCCAGTGACTCTGCGGCCTGCTATTAAAAGAAAGGCCACCACTGGTGAACTGAAGCATATTTCCACCATAATTCAAACCATGAGATAAACCAGCCAAGTGATGATTAGAGTTAGAACAGGGAGAGAGGTTTGGTGTAGAGAAGGGTATCTGTGGACCACCACCAAGAAAAGACATATTAAGGTGGTGTGGTGAACCTTGTTCAGATCTGCTTCCAGGTGGAGGGAAAGACGTGAATGTTGATTTAGGTACTAGAATTGGTTCACTAGAGTAGCGATGCAGCACTGGCTGCTGCTCAGGGTATGAGGATGTTCTGTACAAAGGTTCCGCAACACGAGCAGAGGGTTGAGGTTGTGATGACCACCTCTTCTCTTCTTCAACACCATCTGTGCCAAACATATGCTGATCTAACCAGTTACCAAAGTCTCCATCTTGTGTCCACTCAGCAGCAGATGAACCTGCACAGAACTTGCCATTAGCGAGAGGGAAGTTCAGAAGGGAAAACAGGGGGTGGAGGGGGCAACAAAAAAGCAGTCTTTTGCAATTAACAAACAAATGACAAAAAATAATGAGGTAAATAAACAAGCACCAGACTTGATCATCAAAACTTGATGGGTTCAAATAATTAATAAATTCGCCAAAAAAGTGTTTTTCAATAAAAACACTCATTTTGGCATGGACAGTGATTAACACAATTTGAGAACCATATGAATCAGATTCACTGTTAATCTTAATCAGCCTGATATCAGTAAGCTGCAAGTGTGATGGGAATGAAGAGGGCATATCATTAAACAGTGAAATTGGTACAATATAGACCCAACAAAAATCTCACATGAACGTTTAAACCCTGATAATATAATCCTAGGAATTGACCACAAATAAATGGTTCAGACAAACAATAATGGATAAGATTCATATTTTATATGTTCTTTCCAAAAAGCTATAAAAGCCTGTTTTTGTACTTAAAGCTTACTAAAAAAAGTGCCAAAAAATGTAGTTAGGTGCGCTTTCGTAAATGTACATCCCAAACAAGGGCATAGAATTAAACCTTCACTTGCAAAAACAAATTAAAAAATTGAAAATCTACTCTCCATAATAACCAAACTCTTCTAGTCCGTTGAAGCTGATGGTTGGTTGACATTCAATACTAGAAAATACATAGGGATTGGTAAAAATAATACCAGATCAATCTTCCAGAACACCAATGAATGACCAGCCAACTTTCTGAATGTAAAGAGAAAGAAATGGTTAATCTAGCCATATGGTTCATAAGTACTTTAACAAGGTAGTGCAGAAGTTACATACAATTTTGTTGAGTTAGTAAAGGGTATTTGACTCTTTTGCCTTATTTGTTAATTAATATATGGACAACATTGACAGATATTAAAAGTAAAATGTTTTCTGGTTTAAAACATTCTCTTCTAAAAAATCACAGAATACTAAGAGCTTGTTTGGTGGTTATACAGACGAGATGAGAAATCTATGAATGATAGTGAAATGGTTTGAGTTAAGATGTTTTATGAGGTTGTGGGAAAGGAGACAGAAAAAAATTGAATTAAAATATTATAAAGTTAAAATATTGTTAAGAATCTAACTTTTTAAAATTATTTTTGTTTTGAAATTTGAAAAAGTAGAATTGTTTTTTGTGTTTTGTTTGGAAGTTTGGGAAAGTTGTAATGATTATATGAAAAGTTGAAAAGTTGAAAATTTAAATTGAAAAGTGTTTGTGTTAGAATGGTGAATGGATGTTGAGATGAGATGAAATGAAATGGGGTGAGACCATCTGTGAAACAAAACGGGGCCTAAATCACTCAGATACTCTTGACCTCTTATGAAAATTTCCTCTGGCTAGTTTTGTTTTCTTTTGGAACTCTAGGATTTGCTTGATCAAGAACCAATGAAGAGATTTTTCTCTGTTTCCTTACTTGGGGTCTCTATGTCAAAAATAAAGTCTGAAGCAAGTTTAAGATCCCAAATATCAACTTGGAGAAGTATCAAACTCACTTCTGCATAAAGTGGTTTTTGTCATTGAATTGAATCCCAAAAACGCTTTATAGAACGAGTAATCAAATGATCACTCTGTGCATGGCTGAGTAGGCCCCCCATTCCAAGATTCCCATTTTGGAGGAGTAGAAACAAAAGCCTACTTAAAACTTTCAATTAGATTGTAGAATGTCTTGACCCAACTTACACCCTATTGTATCACAAATAATCTAAAGACTACCAAAAGGCAGGAAATATTCACTATAAGGTTACTTACTTTCTCTTGAAAAAGATCCAGATCCTCTATCACCAATAACACCCGGGTGTCTTGGTCCTGTTACAGCTCTGTTCAACTGTGTAACATAACAACGTCAACTACCAAATAGGGGTAAAGATTAAAAAACTATTTGGGTAGTGCAATTAAGGGCAACATAATATCAATAGAAAAACTAACCAGCATAACCATAGTAATTAAAAGGTTGACTAACATTCATGCAACCATAAAAACAAAGCAACTATGAAGGAGGTGGCCATGAAATTTTTTGGTCAGTAAATAAGATTTTATTGATCAAAGGAATAGGCAAAAGCCAAGTACAAGGGTCATATACAAGAGTAAAGCCTAGGAGTGACGTTCTAGTGATACAAGAGATTGGCCATGAATTGAATAACCACTATTGCATATCTACAATTCTCCATACTAAATAGCTGGTTATAATGTTTGAATGACTAATCAAATGAATTTATCATGTATTACAGAAGTTTGAATAATATAGCTAGGGATAGATTGAGATGGTAGACAGCATCTGGTTCCTCAATCTTGAAGGAATTCAAATTACAAGTATAAGAAATTAAAGACCTACTTCTATACTGATAAGGAATAAAGTCTAATGCATTCAACTGTAAACTGTCATTAAATGTATATTTTGTGCTCTAAACACCAGATTGGGATAACTAGAATCTCTAGGTGTGGGTAGAAATTCGAACCCTAGGCCCTCAGGCCCATGATTTCCTGCATCGTTATTTTGTGTTATTATTTATTATGTTTAAAAATGGACCAGATATTCAATAGGAGATGACATGTTGCATTTTATCAGAAATCAACCAACTCCTAGGCAGACTGAGAATCCATCACAATCTGGTTATAAATTCGAAGAACCTAATATTAAGAACCCCAGCGGCAGCTGGCACTTTAAGATAGATTAGGATGTGTTCTTTTTTTTTATAACTTAATAAGTAAATTTTATTGAAATGAATGAAATAGGCATAGCCCATGTACACAAGAAGTATACAAAAGAACACCTAAATACATTCTAGATTAGGGACAAAAAGTCATGACCATTGTTTCTATCAAATACAATGGCTGAGAACCAAAGCATTAAGGTATGCATAAAAAAATTCTGACGCTCTGCCATAGTGCGCTCCCTAACTTCAAAGCACTGCTCATTCCTTTCCGATCATGTATATCACATGATACACCACGGAATCATCTTCCACATTGCCGCCACTTGAGGACGGCCTTGAATCTCCTTCCAACAAGCCAATAAGTCCACCACCCTCGATGGCATTACCCAAGCAACATCCACTCTTCTAAAGATCTCATTCCACAGCCCCCTTGTCACCTCACAGTGTAATAATAAGTGATCCCCAGATTCTCCATGTTTTTTACACAAATGGCACAAATCCATCACAATGAGTCCCCTCTTCCTTAGGTTATCCATGGTCAAAATCTTCCCAATAGTCAGTCCATACGAAGAAAGCTACTTTAGTAGGCACATGAGACCTCCAAATCCTCTTCCAAGGGAATGAAACATGTTCTTGTGCTGTCAAGATCTTGTAGTATACCCTGACTGTACATTTTTTACTACCATTGGCCCTCCACTGCATCCTATCCTCCTGTGCTATAGTGTTTCCCATAGAGTATAGCAACCTGAAAAATTCAGTGTGCAATAATTCCCCATCATGAATAACCCTATTAAAAAGGACATTCCACTGGTAAGACCAATGAGAAAATACCTACATATCTGCCACAGAAGCCTCGTTGTTAGCTGCAATACAATAGAGTGCTGGAAAAGCCCTATGAAGAGCACAATCTCCACACCAAACATTATGTCAAAACTCAATTCGGGAACCCTCTCCAACCACCAACCAGATATGGCTTTCGAAACTCTGCCATCCCCTACTAATAAATTTTCATAAGCCCACGCCATACCCCCCACCCTCACTTCATTGGAGCACCAGCCCCCCACGCACTCCTGTGTCTAGTCTCAATAATCTCCTTCCTTAGCGAATCCCCCTCTAAGTGGTACCTCCATAACCATTTCCCCAACAGAGCTTTATTGAAAGTCCTCAAATTGCATACTCCCAAGCTGCCATACAAAATTGGGGAACAAACTTTGTTCCAATTAACAAGGTGGAATTTCGTTTCCTCCCCCACTCCCCCCCACAAGAAAGCCCGAAATAATTTCTCAATCCTAGTCACCACCCTTGGAGGCAATGGAAATAGAGATAGGAAATATGTGGGGAGGTTAGTTAAAGTGCTCTTAATTAAAGTGAGTTGCCCCCCCTACGATAAATACAATTGTTTCCTTTTTTTTGATAAATAAACAAATTATATTGATCAATGGCAAAGCCAGAATTACAATACTAACGCCCTAACTAGGTAGGTACGTTAGAGATAAGAAAATCATGCATGGCTATGCCATTAAAATCCACAACAATGGCCCAGTTACAAAGGGTTCTAAAAAATAAAAGTTTAAGCTCCTCCATTGATCTTGCCTGGTCCTCAAAGGTCCTCTCATTTCGCTCCTGCCATACATACCACATGATGCATAGAGGGATCATCTTCCAAATAGCTTTAATTGGTTTACTACCCCTTATGTTAGACCAGCTGGCCAGCGCCATCTCCACAGTTTTGGGCATCACCCAAGCCATATCCAGTCTCAAGAATACCTCGTTCCAGAGGGCCCTTACCATATCACAGTGTAAAAGGAGGTGGTCTACCGACTCTCCCCCTCTTCTGCACATACAACACCAGTCTGCGATGATAATTCTCCTTTTCCTCAGATTATCTGTGGTGAGTATCTTCCCTAGGGATGCAGTCCAAACAAAGAAAAATACCTTAGGTGGAGCCTTATTTCTCCAGATTTTTTTCCAGGGACACGTAGAAGGGGGCACATGGGTGAGTGCCTTATAAAAAGATCTGACTGAAAAGTTATCTTTGCCTGATAGTGACCACCACAGAACATCCTCTTGCTGGCTATTTGGTCTTATGGAGCATATGAGGCTGTAGAATTCTGCGAACATACTTAATTCCCAATCTTGTGCAGCCCTACTAAAATTAATGTTCCAGAGAAACTAGCCCCTCTCTAACTCCATAACATCTTCCACTAAAACATCCTTATCTCTAGCC
The DNA here is from genome assembly GCA_011037825.1 of Carya cathayensis. Lineage (NCBI taxonomy): Eukaryota > Viridiplantae > Streptophyta > Magnoliopsida > Fagales > Juglandaceae > Carya > Carya cathayensis. The sequence goes on from QGSO01000408.1 coordinate 1,141,232, forward strand.
AACTGGAACAGAGAAGGATACAAGTCTTTTAAAGCCCTACTGGCACGCCAAACATCTCTCCAAAATTTGATCCTTGATCCCGTACCCACACAAAACTTTACATGACGGTTAAAAACCCCCCATCCTCTTCTTATGTGTTTCCATAACCCCACTCCGTAAGCTCCCCTTACTTCTCTAGTACACCACTCCCCCCATAAACCACCATACTTCTTCTCCACCACCTGTTTCCATAGAGAGTCATGTTCCTGGGTGAATCTCCACAGCCATTTACCTAACAGCGCACGGTTAAAGTTCTTTAGGTTTCTAATCCCCAAGCCTCCCCCAGATATAGGGCGACACACCTGCTCCCACTTAACCAAGTGGAACTTGAACTCCTCCCCCAAACCCCCCCATAAGAAATCCCTTTGGAGCTTCTCAATGCGAACCGCCACACTTGCTGGTATTGGGAATAGAGATAAGAAATAAGTAGGTAGATTAGAAAGTGTACTCTTTATCAAAGTAATCCTACCACCTTTTGACAAGTACAACCTCTTCCACCCCGCCAACCTCCGCTCTATTTTTTCAATTACTGATTCCCATCACGGGCGCCCTCAGGGCACTCCCTAAAGGAAGTCCCAGATAAGTCATAGGGAAAGAGGAAATCTTACACCCCATCGTTCTCGCAAGATGGCGAATATTAGAAACTTCCCCGATTGGCACCAACTCTGATTTTTCCAAATTCACCTTTAGCCCTGAGACAGCCTCAAAGCAGAAGAGTAAGTTCTTTAGCACTTGCAATTGATTATGCTCGGCTTCACACAAAATCAGTGTATCGTCTGCAAACAAGAGATGAGAAATAATAACAGTATCCCTGTCTGGATTGCCCATTGAGAACCCTTTTAGGAGTCCATTTTCAACCAAAACCGAGAGCATCCTACTTAGGGCCTCCATAACTAATATGAACAGTAATGGTGACAAAGGGTCCCCTTGTCTCAATCCACGAGAACTCTGGAAAAAACCAACTGAAACACCATTTATCAGCACGGAGTACTTTACCGTAGATATACACCAGTGTATCCACGCCCTCCACCAATCCCCAAAGCCACATCTCCTTAGCAAATGTAGAAGGAAATCCCAGTTAACGTGATCATAGGCCTTTTCCATGTCTAGTTTACACAAGATCCCTGATTTTCTGTCCTTCAACCGACTATCAATGCATTCGTTGGCAATTAACATAGCATCCAAGATCTGTCTGCCTTTTACGAAAGCATTTTGAGGTTTCGTAATAAGCTTCCCCATGACCTCACTCAGTCTGATTGCAAGAACTTTCGAGATTATCTTATACAACCCATTCACTAGACTGATAGGCCGGAACTCCTTTAAATCTATGGCCCCCACCTTTTTAGGTATTAAAGCGAGAAAAGTGGTGTTTAGGCTTTTCTCAAATTTTCCAGCCATGAAAAACTCCAAGAATACCTTCATAAGGTCCTCTTTTAAAACTTCCCAACAATCTTGAAAAAAGCCCATAGAGAAACCATCCGGTCCTGGAGCTTTATCCCTGGCCATCTTCCTCACTAACTCGAAAACCTCTAACTCCTCAAACTCCCTTTCCAACCGAGTAACGTCAAGTGACCCAATAGTATCAAATTCCATCCCATTTAGGGGAGGCCGCCAACTCTCCTGCTCTGTCAGTAGATTCTCATAGAAATCAACTACATGGTTATGAAGTACCTGCTCATCACCACACTCCACACCGTCCACTAACAGCTTCTCAATGTTATTATTTCTCCTATGAGAGTTTGCAATTCTGTGAAAGAAACTTGTGCTTCAATCTCCTTCCCGCAACCACAGTGCCCTAGACTTTTGCCGCCAAGACATCTCTTCTAGCAGGATCAATCTCTCAATCTCTGTGACCAGCTCTGTTCTCCTAACTTGTTCTTCCTAAGAGAGTGGTTGTACCTCTTGCAGCCTCTCAATATCCTGAAGTTCTAGCATCTTAGCTTTCCGGTTTGCTCCTATGTTGCCAAAAGACTCCACATTCCACGCCTTTAAGTCTCTTTTTAGGGCTTTCAATTTGCCTGCAAAAATGAAACTAGGAGTACCTTGAAATTGATAAGAAGACCACCACTGCTTGACCCTCTCCACAAACCCTTCCGATTTTAGCCACATGTTCTCGAATTTAAACGGCCGACAACCATTATGAACTCCCCCGCAATCCATCAGAATAGGCCAATGATCGGAACCAATACGAGGCATACGTTTTTGCCAAACTTCCGGGAAAGACTTTCCCATTCAGGAGAAATTAAAAAACGATCCAATCTAGACCAGGATTCATTGTTAGACCAGGTCGCGATGCCGCCAGCAAGTGGCAAATCCACCAAGTTCAAATCAAAGATAAACTCCGAAAATTCCTCCATGGCTGGTCTCAATCTTCTAGAACCCATAACTTCACTCGGGAATCTTACCACGTTGAAATCTCCCCCAATACACCATGGGAGTCCCCACCAGGAGTGAATCCCTGCTAATTCTTCCCACAAAAGTTTTCTTGCCGAATCTAGGTTGGGTCCGTAAACACCTGCAAAAGCCCATAAAAAATTTTCAGACACACACTTGAACGAGCATACAACCGAGAATTGCCCAATGCAATCCTCCACTTTCTCGACCACCCGTCTATCCCACATTACAACAACCCCCCCTGACGCCCCATTTGATGCTAAGAAAGACCAATCCACGTGACTTCCACTCCATAGGCTCCTCACCATTTTCCTATCAATCATCTTCAGCTTCGTCTCTTGTAAGCACACAATATCCGCCTTCCATTCTCTAAGCATGTTCCTAACCCGTAGCCGCTTATTTACCTCATTAAGCCCACGGACATTCCACGACACAATTTTCGGCTTCATTGAGGAACCGACAGCCCCTTCCCTTTCAACCTTCCCCTACTCGAGCTACTTTCCGTGTTCATCAACCAGTTCAATCTCTTAAGCTCCCTGTGCTTCTTCGATTCGCCTTTCGTTTTTTGTTTGTGTCCCGCTTCGATTGCTGTAAACAAGGCCATGAATTGCTCCTCGTATCCCTCACAATCGATGCCCACCAGATTTTGGATCTCCCTCACCTTGTGGAAGACCCAATCTGAAATATTTAGTTGCTCCGGTAAGCGATATTTCAAAGGCATTGGTTCCTCCACCCTACTGATCTGAAAACCCCAAGGATCTTCTTTTGGTGGTAGGTCATCCAGCCCTAACTGTCCACACACATCAGGGAAAGTGAGTTCTTCAATATCATCTTCAACCGAGAGCATCAAGTCTTCAGATCCCTCCCCCTCTTCGTCCACACCCACCAAAGGTGTGATAGAAGCCTCCAAAGAGCCTAGGTTCAGTGTTTCTGAGCCTATCGGTGTCCTCTGTCCTTCCTGTACCGGAAAAAACCCATCCCGATTTGGACTCAGGCTCAATGCTATGCTACGCAACTTCATCTTCTCTCTCGCGGTATCTGGGATCACGTCGACAGACTCCAAACTCACCATCGACGAGTTCTGTGTCGTTGCCGACACCTTCTCCACCGACGGCTGACGTGATGGTGGCTCTACGGCCTCTGCTGCTTCGCTGGATCCCGGGTTGAAGAAAGCCGGTTGATGGAACCCATATTGTGGGACGAGTCTTCAGAAAACATCCTGGGCTGAGGAAGCCTAGGCCTAACTCGGGGCCCATCATTCATGGGGGCCTGAATACCGTGAGGCAGTAGCTTGGGCTAAGGAGGCCTAGGCCCAGCTCTGGGCTCGTCACTCGTAGAGGCCATTTGAGCCTTTCCATCATGGGATTGAGGCCGTATTATATTTCGGGATCCAAAGCCCATCTCCAGCCCTATAAAGGGCCCGGCCATATTAGGCTCATTAAATCCCACACCCTGAAACGCCAACATTTCAACCCTCTCCCTGTCATCCTCCCATCTCCCTCCTTTTTCCTTAACCAACCCAACATACCACCTAACTTCCTCCATCTCCTTCTGCAGCTTCCTCAACTGCCCCTGTAGCTCCAGTAGACGTTTACTACACACCCACGTCTCCTGCCAATCCCATTCCAAATAGCTTGAGCCTTAAAAGTCGCCCCCAAATGGGGTCCTAAATATTTCATAGGCAAAGAAGACACCTTACAATCCAGGAGACGTGCCAAGCTATTGATATTAGGCACCACACCCACCACAACCATCTCAGACTTGCAAAGGTTCACCTTAAACCCCGACATAGCTTCAAAACATAACAAAAGTGCTCGCAAAGCTTGAATCTGGTGTAACGCCCCAATAGAAGGCCCAAACCACATGACCTATACTCCAAAATGACTAGTCAATAATACAATTGGAGTCGCATTGTAACCTTATAAAGAGCAAGAACTTCTCCTTTCCAAGCAATATGGGATCCCATACACCTTCTACCTTTAATCTTATCATATGGGGGTATCACAATCTACCTCCCTTAAATTCCCGACGTCCTCGTTGGGCCTGTCCGTTGTAGGTAACACGGCTCAAGTCCCACATTTCTGGTTGGGATAGACTCTGATACCATTTGTAACGCCCCAATAGAGGGCCCAAACCACATGACCTATACTCTAAAATAACTAGTCAATAATACAATTGGAGTCACATTGTAACCTTATAAAGAGCAAAAACTTCTCCTTTCCAAGCAATGTGGGATCTCATACACCTTCTACCTTTAATCTTATCATATGGGGGTATCACATCTGGCCAGGCTCCACTTCACAAAATAGGAGAGTATCATTTGCAAATAAAAGATGTGAGAGTATGATAGGGCCATTAGTGCCATTACCCACCGAAAACCCAAAAAGAAACCCTCCTCCAACGGCAACCTTCATCATACAGCCAAGTGCCTCCATAACAATGACAAAAAGAAGAGTAGACAAATGATCCCCTTGCCTCAATCTGCATGAATTGTTAAAAAAACTAGTGGGAGTGCCATTAACTAGCACCGAAAAGCAAGAAGTAGAGACACAATGTCGAATCCAAGAAATCCACCTATCACCAAAGCCACATCTCCTGAGCAAGTAAAAAAGATCCCAATTCACATGATCATATGCTTTTTCCATGTCAAGCTTGCAAAGAATACCTGGGACTCCTTCCCGCAACCTATGATCCAAGCACTCATGGGCAATCAGAACCAAATCAAAGACTTGTCTCCCCTGAACAAATGTATTTTGAGGCTTGGAAACAATTTGTTCCAAAACCAGGCTGAGCCAATTAGCAAGGACCTTTGAGATGATCTTGCATACTCCGCTCACAAGGCTTATGGGGCGGAAATCCTCAACTACCATAGCCCCATGTTTCTTTGGTATAAGAGCGATGAACGTCGCATTGAGTCTTTTCTCGAACTTCTTGAAAAAATGGAATTCCATGAAAACCTGCATAACATCACATTTCACAACATCTCAACAAGTTTGAAAGAATCCCATCGAAAAGCCATCCGGGCCCTGCACTTTGTCCTTAGCCATACCACAAATGACCTTATAAATCTCCTCTTCATCGAAAGGTCTTTCCAACCAACTCACACTCTGATGAACCAACTCCTTTATGCACACTTCACCCTAGCCCTAACCCAGAATTGGTTGTATCAAAGTGGGCGTTCAAGAAGGTAGAGGAGATGCAAGTATACATTAGGGTAGTGCCAAAAAACCATACGTAACCACTCAGATATGCAGCCGAAATTCTGGAACAAAGAGGATAGTTTTTAATTGTAAGACATCTAGAAACCCCAAGAAGATGATGATCAGACCCTAAGTTAAGCCCTAGAGTCACCCCCTTACGTTCTCAAAAACCTAAATATTTTTTTGAAACCCTAACCCTAGATAGTAGTGGCACAGCCTAGAAATTTCCCAAGCTGCTGACCCCTTTATATAAACTCTAGACTCCAATCCTCCATAAAGTAACGCAGTCACTTCTTATTAACCTAGCCCTAAGGAATGGTTTCCCTTCTCCTTTTTAGGATTGCATTCAAACAGGGAGCTTCTGTGGCAGATTATATGGACAACTCCAATGGCTTTTACAGTAGAATGTGCGGCCAATTCGAGCTGCACAAGATTGGGAGGTCGATGACATCTCAAATTTTTTCAGCATCTTGTATGATCATTCTACAAGGCTATGTTGTATCAATCCCCTAATGATTTTCCTTGGAAGTGCTTTTGGGGGAGCAAAGTGTCTCTCAAGGTTGCTTTTTTGGTTGGCTAGCTTCTCTTAGGAAAATTTTGACAACTGATAATTTGAGAAACTGTGGTCTCATTTATAATGGATTAGTGCTTTATGTGCAAAAGGAAGGGAGAATCTGTGGATCACCTATTTTTACATTAAGAACTGGGAAAGGTTTTTTGGGACAAGATTTTTAATGGATTGGCGTAACATCCCAAGGGAGGCCCAAGCCACATATGGGCCTATACTCCAAAAGGACTTGTCAATCATACAATTGGAGCCCCATTGGAACCATTATAAAGAACATAAACTTCTCCAGCCCAAGCAATGTTGGATCCCATACACCATATACCCTTATCATTCATTATGGGGTATAACAATTGGTCTTGCTTGGGTGGATCTTTTGCTTGCTGGAGAGGAATTAAGGGTACTCGCCAAATTGCTGCAATTTGGAAGGTGGTTCCTCTATGTCTTATGTGGTGTATTTGACTCAAGAGGAATGGTCGTTGTTTTGAAGAAAGAGAACGCTCGTTGGGAGGGATTAGAGATTTTTGCTACTATACGTTATTACTTAGAGCATCGGCTATTGTATTGGATGGGACCTATTTTCATGATTTCTTTGTTGCCTTCTCTAGTTCTTAGCTTGTAATTAGGTGTTTTCTCTTGTATACTCCATGTGTACTTGCTTTAGGAATAGAATTACACCATGTGTACATGAAACAAACACAGAAAGAAAAGAAACCCCAAACTGAAGCTTCAACAAAAATGCCCTTAAAAGGGGAGAAACCAAGTTCTACCCATAGTCGAGAAAGTAAAGCTTGTATAGGTATTAACATAGTGTAATATTGTATAGGTATTAACACAGAAGTTTGTATGGGTTATCTCAATATGATTTATTAGTACTTTCCTTTCCTCTCCCTTATCTTTTATTCATTACTAACATAAATACTTATTACAATTACATATCACCACATGCAGAAGCATATCTTAATTGACATGAAAATTGTCAATGTAAATCTATTGAGATATGCCTCTGAATGTGTTGTTATGCAATTCTAATGAGTATTTATGTTAGTAATGAATAAAACATTCTTTTTTATCAGTAGTAATGAATAAAACATAAGGGAAAGGAAAGGAAAATACTGCATGATTGCACGTACTGTATTGTGACTAATGAATTTCGAGGATTAACAGTGCTAAAGGATGAGAGATGCATGGTAATGCCAAAATTTGCTCACTCAAGAGCACTTGAGTTTGTTGAGTAATGTCCATCTCCTTTCTGGTGGGGTTCCACCAGAAACCGTTGGTTGGAATTGTGATCTTAAAGATCACCCACCCATGTACACAAGGCATGATCATGTGTATTGAGGAATTGCATGTGATGTATATGTTTGATGTAAAGGTTTTCGTTCTAATGTTAAGTTTATGCATGTGTTAAAAATAAAAATTGAAATCTTATGTATTATAAATGTTTAATCTTTATTATATTTGCTAACTGCATATTCAACTCACTGTTGTATTTACATTTTAAATATCACAGATGACGAAGAATTCAATGATAGGTCTGCAGGCCAGGCTCAGCATATGGAGACTAAGAATTGACTAATTGTATTGTTTATGAGAGATTTATTCTTTATAATGTCTTTCCTCATAACGTTAAGGGTTTTATGAGAACTCATAACTTTATTGTTTTGAAATAAATACTACTGTTGGGTTTTATTGATCAAGTTTCAGAATATTTTGATGATGGAATCTACTTATACTCGGCTCGTAGAATTGTTTATGTTAGTAGCATCCCTATGCTTAGAGGACGGGTGTTATAACCTTTTTTTTTATAAGTTGATAGGCGTATTATAACTTAACATTTACAAATAAGAGAAGGAGCATTACAGTTAGAATCTAATAAAATCACATGAAATAAAATCAAAAAGTTGACAGACGACATAAAATGAAAGAAAATGAGAAACTCATCAAAATTTATATATCACTGCATTCATGAGCATCAATTTCAAGGAAGCTAACCTTTGCAAAAGTAGCAGCTAGATCATCCACGTCAGACAAAGATCCAAAACCTACAACCTGAAATGAAAACTAAGTAAATTGAACAACGTACTAGTTTTCAGACCCAGCGAATTGAATTGTTGAGAATACAACATAACTCCACTAAACTTGTAGTTTCGAAAGATAGAGGAGAGGGTGAGTATAGATTTTCTACTGAGTCCACTATCTTCTTGATAACACTGTTTTTAAAACTTCCTTAAAAATCTAGAACCAAACCAACATCTAGAAACTGACCAATTTTCAAACGGTCAATTATTTCAACATCTAAGAGACACAAAATATAAAACTATGAGAGGAGCTGGTGTTCACAGAAATGAACAGGTCTTTTGTTTATTTAGTGGATTCATTTATACTTCCTGTGTGCCGGGATAACATTTTTCGAAGACAGCAAAAATCTTACTTCTTCTCTATCAAACAAATGATACTCATCGTCAGCAGGTCCGAATGCAGGACCATTATCTCGATTGTCTTCTAAACCCCCCAAATCCACTTCTTCCACAGCATTATGACCAAAAAACTCATATTGCGATGCATCAAAGAGTGCATTGCCTACATGACAAACAAAAAACAGTTATAAAAGAATAAAAGATCATCAATAAGACTTAGTTCAGCTTCAATCCATCTCAAATTAGCATCCACTTTCAGGTACCAATCTGTAACAAAGAATGTTGCACGCCAGAAAAGGAAGAAGGCAAAAAGTTATATGTTTCACACTAACCATTTTCATTCTTAATCTAATAGCAGTTTCATATATCCCAATTGGTAAGCTTTTAGCAAATAATCCATTAATCTCCCCCATCGTTTAGGACAAAAACTTGAACAACATGGAGAGATATAACTTTATGCAAACCAAAACTAAACCAAACTTCGATTCAATAAACGTGAAACTGATACACAGAAGCTCTTTAAACGGGACTTGATTTGCGAAATAACTCATATCCTGAACTTAAACGAATATATTGTCGAAGACAATAAGCAAATTCGCATAATTTAGGTATAAGATAATTTTGTTGGTAGCCAAGAGGAATCAAGAAAATAAATGGGGATTAAGAATGTTCATTAAAGCTTCATCTTCCTAGAACATAGAATCTTTCTTTTCTTATTCTGGTATCCTAACAAGCAATTTAGAGCCAAAAAAACCTTAGAAATTGAAGCACATAAAAAGAAAGAGCATATTTATTTATTTATTTTTAACAAAAAAACAGAGAAGAGAAAAAGGAAAAAGTAAGAATCTTGAAACTTGAAATTCAACCTGAGGAATCTTCAGCGACGTCCTTGAAGACTTTGCCATCGGATCTCTCCATATTCACAGAACCAACCTCCAAAGATGCGAGCAATCGCGACGCCAGACAAAAAGGGAAGGCTACGTAGACTCAGTTAGGTGCATTGTAATAGAGAAGAAAATTGGGTTCTAGGGTGTTCGTGAATTAGGCGGTGAGAGGGGGCAACGGCAAGGGCGTGTCCGTGTAGAATGTCTATTTAGGGAATTGAGAGAATTTTAGGCTACGAGAACCCCTCTCACAGAGAGAGAGAGAGAGAGAGAGATATAATAAGCATAATGGTGAAGTTAGGTCATTCTGCAGCTCGAGAAGGCGACGACGACTTTCACACCATCCTCGTACGTTCAGACAGGCTGATGCGAGAGGACGGAGAGGTTTTCTACTCAATTTGAGTTGATTCGGACTTGTAATAAAGTATAAACTTATAAACCTATAACAGGAGGCCATCATGTAAGCACTAATTGTATATCAACATCACGCACATCGGCTTAGGAGTAAAATAAAACAAAACCGATACGTGCCGGTACCACCGACCGGAACTGAAATTTAGACCCGACCCGATATGAAACGAGCCCTTATGCCATGGACCTTGACCCAGTTAGATTGAAAAATCATCTCATTTAATCGTTATAATTTTTTTAAATTTTTATATAAAATATAATAAATAATTTTTAATTTTTAATTTTTAAAATAATAATAATATTAAAAATAATATTCTAATAATAATTTATTTAATTTTTAATTTTTATTTAAAATTATTTGATCTGTACTTACTATCCAAGTTCATAGTCAAGTAGTTTACTCCAACCCAACTGTTGGATCTTCTTTTAGGTAATTCTCTCTCTTCTTGAATGTTAAATAAGTGACATGACATCTTTTATGAAATGATTAAGATTTGAATTTTGTGGAGTTAGGAAATACACATGCTAGATTATTGGGGCAGGAGCATTCGCTAAGGCCGGTTTGTAAAAGGAATGAGATACAAAATTTTCATATTATTTTAATTTATTATTGTAAATTTTTTAAATTCTTACATAAAATATAATAAAAAAATTTAACAAATTTTTTCAAAATAATAATAATATTTTAAACTTTCATCTAAAATAAAAAAATTCTTATCTCACTATCCAAATCTATCCTAAAATCATGTGGCATCTAATGCTGTAAATGAATTAGTTTGTTCAATAGCCCGCTTGGTACTTGTTGGGTTAAACTTGAATCAAACTTGATTCATGAAAAAAAAAAGTTCATTCATGAAAACAGATAATTGCTTGATTTGTAAATGACACATATCCGACAAAACTTAACTCAACTCGACTAAAACTCGTTAAGGTCTACTCGTTTATGCTCGAGTCAACTTTTTAGCTCGATTCTATTAAAACTTATTCATATATTGATAAATATATACAGACATCTATGTTATATATATATTACAACACTATGATGTATATATGTATTAGCTAATAATATAAGCATACCACTTTTATAATTAAATATATAATATGTAATTTAATTACTTATGTCTATATAGTGAATATACTTCATAGTTATTTTATAATTTGTATAATAATTAGTCGATAAAATTTAATAATTTCATATACTAGTATGTGAGAACTATATATAAAATATGATATCATATTAAGTGTATATATTAATAATATATGTAGGCATATAATATATTGTTATTTAGATAAATATCAACTAAGTAGATATTAATTATTTATAAAAAATTTAAATTTTTATAATTCAATAGAAGTTCTACTTGTTAGTTGTATAAATTCAATATTAGATTTTTTATTTTTTTATTTATTTAATTTATTAATTATTAAATCTTACTAAAAAAAATAAACAATTTGAGTTCGAGCTTAACCCCGTTTGTGGGACGAGCTATAGTTTAGAGTTTAGCTTATCGAGCCGAGTTCGAATAAAAAATAAAAAATAATCTCGAGTATTTTGAGTCAAGCTGAGCTTAGCAAGTCAATGACTGACTCGGCTTGATTACAGCCCTAGAGGTTCCTTGTTGATGTGGCAATTTGATGGCATAGCATGCCAATATGGCATTCTTATTCCGTGTCTTGTTGCCTATTAATTATCTTGTTTTGTTGCGTAGCCTTAATTATGCAGCCAGCATCAATTAGATTTCATGGCATATTGGCATTAGTGTAACAATCCGGTTTAATATTAATAGGATCAGAATATAGATAATTTTATTAGGCATAAATGATATTTAATGGGCCATTTGGGCAAACTCAAAGACTATAAATTTATTAAAATGGGCTAAGATGCCAATATTTCGGATGAGTTTAGTGAATGAGTTTATTTTCCGCTATAATTTATTTGTTAAGGTTTAGTGAATGAGTTTGGATGACTCTAACAAGTAACATGCCAATATTTTTGGAAAGTCCAATTGAGATTTATCAATAATTTTAAATAGTTCATGGGCCCAATATTTGTTATAGTAGATTATGCAATTTTGTTATACTCAGTAATTTGGTTAAAACATATTTAATTTTAATTGAGCAAGTGGGCCCATATTTATTGCATAATAGGCTCAAAGAATTAAGTCTAACAGTACTTTTTGGACAACTTGGGCTTACTTTGGACTCAAATACAACCGATTAGAATTTATTATTCGACTTCCTCTACAAAATTATATACAAGTTCTGAAATTTGGTTAAACCCATTAAATGGTCCAACCCACTTACTAAGTCCAAGGATTCGTAAAAGTCCACAAAATAGACCCAAGGAGAAAACCATAGAACTCAAGGGCTAAGCTTATAAAAGTAGATTTAGCTTATGTATGTTTGTGTGTGGTAGAGACCTGCCTAAGACCAAAACCCATTAAAAAGCTCAAGCCCATTTCCCATTATATTCATATTAAACTCTCCATGAATTACGTGAGGAACCTCTATCTTCTTCCTAGGGTTGTTGTCATAACCTCCATAGCCTCCTCTCTAGCAAGAGAGCCTTGAGAAAACACCAACTCCTCTGCGCACCACCGTCTAACTTTTCCTCACACATTACAACTTTACCTCAAGGACGGTCGCAATCAACCACAAGCTATTGGAGACACACACAGACGCAACAAGTTGTAGCCCAACTTTAGCAAGCCATCTCCATGGCAACCATGTGCTGTCTACATTCAATCCAACGTTTCTATTCCCATGCTCATCCACCAGCACCAACACTCAAGTATAGTCACTAGACCATTGAAGCCACCATAGTATCAACTTGCCCCTATATTGCCAAGAGACCACTGTGCCACAAACTCAGCCCTATTTTTACCTCCTGATGCCCCCTAAGTATTGTTGTACACGTTGCAATTTCTAGCTAGTCTCTATTCTTTCATAGAAAACTTAAAGAGAAACACACAAAAGACCCTGTGTTTTGAACAATTGAGATAGAGCAACTACGTCCACCTCCAAGTGGCACCACATAGATGACCACCGCCACCAGAAGCTTACACCCCTACATGTGCACCATCACGAACGGGTTGTGTAACAGCCCGCTAAAATTATCAGTTTTGGATTATTTCCCGACAGCAATCACATCTCTCTTGTCTTTACCCTCATCTGGAATCACGCGTATAGTTTATCTTTTCCGTAAATCACGTATTTTGTTCTTCATCGACAGCTGTAAAATCATGAGTCTTCCAAGACCACGCCTAGCCTTTCTCAAGCCCAAACTACCACTTTATGTGGTGGACAGCCACCGTACGCCGCCACGTACGTTCCTCCGACGCATGTTCGTGACGAACAACGAGCGACGCACGGGTTATCCTGTCGATGGTATAACCTTCTATCTCTAGTTATTTTACGTTTAAAATAGTTGGTTGGTTTGTGGATTGTGTAGTTGTATTTGTGGAATTCGTTGCGTAGTTGTGAAGCGAAGTGTGGTTGTGAAGTGTTGAGTTTGATTGTGTATTTTGTGGACTGTGCTGTGAAGTATAGGCGTGAGATGGATGCCGTAGATGTGATACGGCGGGTTGTGTGAAGAGAATACGCGTGTAGCGTATTCTGTGTAATGCAGCGACGCGCCGCGCGACGTGCACTGTAGTGATGTGTGTCGTAGAAGGAAGGGAGTACGCATGTAGTGTACTCCGTGTTGTATGGCGATGCATCGTGTGATGTGCATCGTGTTGATGAGAGTTGTAGCGAAGGAAGTACGCGTAGCGCGTACTCCGTGTCGCGTAGCGATGCACCGTGAGACGTGTATCGCAGTGATGGGTATTGTAGTGTGGATGGAAGAGAGTTCACGTGAGTGTACTCTGTATTAAGTCGTGATACATCGGATGGCGTGTCACGAAGGGTTGAATGGCGTAGCAGAGAAGTGTGGAGCGTATGGTGTAATGTTGGGAAACTGTATGACAGTGTCCCGAAGCAGTGATGATATGGATTATAGTCCGGGATGACTGGTGTCATCTTGTGGTTGACTATGGCTAAGAGTATATGGATTGAGAAATGAGTTGTTTGTTTGGTTGTTATTGATAATTTTAATGAACTTGTTTTAGTGCAAAGGCTTTCTGAAGTCAATTTATCTCTTCCGAGTATAGTGAAACCTCAAGTTGGCCGTGGTGTTGCAAGTGCTTACAATATGGCAATTGAGTTCAGAAGTGAAAATCTTAAGGACTCGAGTGTTCCTCTTCCAGCTGTTGTGCAGTTCCTCGTGTCTCGCGCTCTATTCTCATAGAACGCGACGATCGAGGTAAGTTAGCCTCTAACTTACTATCAGTTTATTGTGTATGTGTGATGGGTAAGAGAACTACAATTTATGTATGTATGTTATCGTATATGCCATGTCATGCTATGTCATTACATGTTTATCTGTTACGTATGATTTAATCTCTCATGAATAATTATCTGTTAAATAATCTTTTCTGCCATACAATGATGTATGTTATAAGTATGCCATGTTAAGTATGCCATATGATACATGTATGCCATGAAATGTTTATGATTAAATCATATTATGCCATTTACAAGTATACGCCATGTTAGAAAAGTATATGATATTAAATAATATCACATGCATTAAGAAAGATAAGACATGTTATGTTATAATAATGCGTGGGGCCACAACAACTGTGGAGTACGTATTATATTTATGTTATTTATAATGCGTGGGGCCACAACAACTGTGGAGTACGTATTATATTTTATGTTATTTATAATGCGTGGGGCCACAACAACTGTGGAGTACGTATTATATTTTATGTTACTTATAATGCGTGGGGCCACAACAACTGTGGAGTACGTATTATATTTATGTTACTTATAATGCGTGGGGCCACAACAACTGTGGAGTACGTATTATATTTATGTTATGTTATTTATAATGCGTGGGGCCACAACAACTGTGGAGTACGTATTATATTTTATGTTATTTATAATGCGTGGGGCCACAACAACTGTGGAGTACGTATTATATTTTATGTTATTTATAATGCGTGGGGCCACAACAACTGTGGAGTACGTATTATATTTTATGTTATTTATAATGCGTGGGGCCACAACAACTGTGGAGTACGTATTATATTTAATGTTATGTTACTTATAATGCGTGGGGCCACAACAACTGTGGAGTACGTATTATATTTATGTTACTTATAATGCGTGGGGCCACAACAACTGTGGAGTACGTATTATATTTTATGTTACATGAAGTATGGGGCCACAACAACTGTGGAGCATACACTACATGAGACACAGCAATTGTGACATGTAGAATACGTGGGGCCACAACAACTGTGGAGTACGTATTATATTTTATGTTATGTGAATTCATGGGGCCACAACAACTGTGGAGCATGAAGTATGGGGCCACAACAACTGTGGAGCATACACTACATGAGACACAGCAATTGTGACATGTAGAATACGTGGGGCCACAACAACTGTGGAGTACGTATTATGTTTTATGTTACTTGAATACGTGGGGCCACAACAACTGTGGAGTACGTATTAATGCACGTTATTAATCAAGACAATTAAATAAGATTCCAAGTTTATGTTAAGTCAAGTTTCAGATCAAGTTCATGTTATGTTATGCTCACGTACATGTTATGTTCATGTTCATGTTATGTTCCAAGTTCATGTTCACATCATGTTATGTTCACGTTTATGATACGTTCAAGCTCACGTTCATGTTATGTTATGTTCATGTCCATGTTATGTTTCACGTTCATGTTATGTTGATTGTTCATGTTATGTTTTAAGCTTAAGTTCATGCCATGTTAAGTCAAGTTCAGTTCACGCTTAAGTTCTGGTTAAGTCATGCTATATGTCAAGTTATACTATGTTTATGTATGACTATAATTATGCATTTATGCTTTTACTGCCATGCATGCATTTTTAACCTGTGTATAAGTTTTATGTTAACTTACTGAGATTTGTAATCAAATCTCACTGTGGTAGTCCCAACTACCATTCCCCCCGAATGGTAGATCTTGTTACAGGACCCGAAGGAGAATTGGAATCTGACCAACTGAATACAGTCGACTAGGCCACGGTGCGATGTTGATGATGGTATAGTATTTAACTTAGGTTAATACTTACACTTTTGGAGTTGTATCTCAAGTATTCTTTTGATCACAACCATTTTAGACTAGTGTGGTGATCACGGCTTTTTAGTATGCCTTTATGTATGAAATATGTTTCAAGTATTTGGGATATTTTTAGTTTGGTGCATAGTATTGCTAAAGAAAAAAATTATCCGCTGCGAATATTGCATAATGCTAGATGTATGTTAGGAACATTGCATCTTATATGTCATGAACGGGGGCAGGTAACCTTGTGTTGCATGTCTCGACGCTTCAAATGTCCGTTCAATCCCAAGCGGAATTTGGGGGCGTCACAGGTTGCATCGTGAGGACCAGCCTCTTGCACTGTGGAAGACCTCCCACTAAAAAACAATCTCCCGGCCACACCCAATTTGTAGCATCACAATCCCTTTTGACATCCATCATGCCAACTCTCTCTCTCTCTCTCTCTCTCTCTCTCTCTCTCATGAATTTTATGCATGCTTTGGGCTTGGTATTATCACGGGTTGGTAAAGTCTATAATTTTATTTAAAGGTTGTGTGTTTTGGTGTTGAGTTACAAGGTTGGGTCTACGAGCTAAGTGACAGGTCCATATGTCAGTGGTCCCTTGGTTTAAAGTGCATAAGCTAAGAGTGTTATGTATTTAGTTTGCACGGGGTATGAGGTTACGAGTCATGCATGGTGATAGGACATAGTGATGAGTCGCATGGATTACATGAGTTCGCATGGTTTATTTCAAGTTGGTGATATGGATTTTTTTAGAGATATTATTTGAGCATTTAATGAAATTAGGATGAATTGTTTAGACTGTAAAATTCCGAGAATTTATAAGTTATTTTAGTGTAATGATATGTTTTATGTTTTGTGGATATTAACTTTAAGGACGTAAATTATTATGAGATTTTGATGGCTAATCTGATTACGTGGGCCCAGATGATAGTTACGTATTTTTTTATTTAAGGTTATAAAATTAATTTGGTCTTTGCATGATGTTATGGGGAAATGATAAATTTTAGGAAGAGGAATTTTTTTTCCTTTTTTTTTTTTTTAATAACAAGATAAATCTTTTATTCATAAACAACCACACTTGCATCAATAACTCAGACCAAATAATCTATGGAATACAATAAAGGAAAAAATCCTACCAAATTATCAAGTCATCTTGATGTCAGGCATATTTTGCCTTTTCAATAACAAGTTCATTTATGCCCATGGGGATGCAGATTTGTAATCCTCTTAATATAGCAAGGAGCTCCACTTCTATAGGATCATTAACTTCAATCTCTTTCTTACTAGCAGCCAGGAGCACTCCACCTAAAGCTTTTCTTAAGATCATTCCCATACTTGCTCTGCTTTGATCATCAAAGATGGAACCATCTGCATTTAACTTCAACATCCCATGGGGAGGGGATTGCCAACTGCAACTGGATAGCTTTTGTTTTACCTTTGTTCTTTAGCATCTTTGAACTCCTGAGCTAAGATCAAGCTTTTGGTTTCTTCTGTACCTCATGCCCCAAGCCATCAGGAAAAATTGTTCCAACTCCCTTTTTTTGCCTCTTACCATAATTTTCATTGCAATCTACACAAAATCCATCTTATCTTCGGCTTCTAGTAAATCATGGAGGTATTGTTGCCACGACTTTCTGATTTAAGGGCAATAGCATAAAGCATGCCCTAGATATTTTATCCTCTTCAATATGCCACCCACAAGAGGCTTCTTGTATTATTTGTTTCTCTTTTAAGTTCTTCAGAGTTGGAAGTCCATTTTTGCAAGCTCTCCATGCAAAAACTTTCACTCTATTGGGAACCTTCATAAGCCATAATTTCTTTCACATGTCTCTTTGATCCTCTGCAGTTGAGCATTCACCACCTTGCATAGATTGATTCTGAAAGAATCTATATGCACTTTTTACACTGAATATCCCATGCTTTTCATGTTCCCAAATGAGGCAGTCAGGTCTCCTTTCTAAGTTAAGCATAATCTTCAAGACCACTTCTACTGCTCAAGGGGGTAATGATCTTCTAACCTTATCCACATTCCACCACTTTGTATCATCATCAATAAGGCTTGCTACTATTGAGGATTCTTCATCATATCCTTGAGAGAAATTATGAATTAGTCTATGGCCTAGAAGCCAATGGTCAATCCATATATTTATTGACTTACCATTCCCCACTTTCCATCTACACCCTTTCAACAGGTTTTTCTTTGATTCCCATATACCTCTCCATACATAAGAAGGGCCAGTCCCCAAAGTAGAGTCACTAAAGCTTGAGTTTAGGAAGTACTTGGCCTTAAAAAGTTGATGTAGCAGTGCTGTGTCTTCCGTCATAATCCTCCAACCCTGCTTGGCAAGTAGGGCTTGATTAAAAGTTTGTAGATCCTTAAACCCCATCCCTCCATGCGTTTTAGCCTCACACATTTTCTTCCTATTCTCATCTTTCTTTTGACCCCACCAAAACTTGGCCATCATGTTTTCAAGCTCAGTGTAAATAGTACCCAGAATTTTGAAGCAACTCATTATATAAGTTGGGATAGCCAATGCCACAACCTTGATCATAAATTCTTTGCCTCCTTGAGATAGAAATATCTCTTTCCCTTTAACTTATGCAATACTTTTTGTTTTAGTTTAGAAAAAGTTTTCTTCTTGCCTCCTATTGCCTACTTGGGACACTCTTCTCTCTATTTACCTTTTGGCCAGAGGCTTTTTCATAAATCTCAAGAAGATGCTGAATATTTAGGCTAGTCTGCAAAGTTGTCCTGCAAAAGAACACACTATCATCTGCAAACAAAGGATGATTTAGCTTTGGAGCTCCCTTGCATATTTGTATGCCATCAACCTATCTAGACATCTCAGCCTGCTTGAGTAAAGAGATCAAGCCGTCAGCACATAGCAGAAATAGGTAAGGGGATATAAGATCCCTTTACCTCAAGCCGCAAGTAGGAAATAAGGGACCCTTGGCTCTCTATTCACCAGAATTGAAAATGAGACTAATTTCACACACAACATCACCAAGTTTATTCATTTTACACCAAAGACCATCCTCTTAATCACTTCTTCCATAAACTCTCATTCCACTCTATCATATGCCTTACTCATATCAAGCTTTAGGGACATGAAACCTTTTTTGCCAACTCTTTTCTATATGATGAAATGCACCAGTGCATAAGCCATAAGGATGTTATCTATAATGAGCCTTCTAGGTACAAAGGCACTTTGTGAATTGGAGATAATGTTTGGCAGTACCTCCTTAAGTCTATTTGCCAAAACTTTTGAAATCTACTTGTAAATTACATTGCATAAACTTATGGACCTGAAATCAGAAATAAACTCAGGCTGCTTCTTCTTTGGAATCGGAGTGATGAAAGTATGATTTATCTCCCTTAGAAACTAACCATTATTAAGGGCCATTAGAACAACAGTTGTCACTTCTTTTCCCACTACACTCCAGAATTTTTGATAGAAGATTGGAGCCATTCCGTCAAGTCAAGGTGCCTTAGTGGGGTTCATTGTTTGAGAGCCAAGAAGACTTCATCTACACTAAACTCCTTTGAGAGGTTCTCATTCATTTCAATATCTACTCTACCTCTCAAACCCTCCAAAAAAATCCATCTGACCAACCTCTTCAAATGCTTTTAATAGAGTACTGAAATACTTGAGTATTATCTTGTCCCCATCCTCATTCAAAATCCATAAACTATTTGCATCCTTGAGCCTCTTCTTCTTTCTTTGTGAAACTTTATTGTGAAAAAAATGTGCATTTGTCTCTGCTTCTTTCAACTAGTGTTTTGGATATTTGCCTCCACATTATTTCCTCCCTCTCCAGCCATTTCTAAATTTCAGCTCTAGCTTCTCTATGCTCAACTCTTTTTTACATTGAGCATATTAGTAAAGAAATGTTTGTCTGTTACATGTTATGTTATGTCACGAAACGTTTATTTGTTACATGTTATGCCATGTCACGAAATGTATGTCTATTTCATGTTATGCCATGTCATTCATCTCATGTACATGTCAAGTTATCTTACTTCAGGTCATCTGTCCTTTCATTTCATGTCATCTCATATCTCGAGTACAAAGTGTGTCTCAAAAATGATATTTTCACATTAGTCAAGTCAATTTTAAGTTTCAGTTTCATGTTCATTTTCATGCAATGTTATTTCATGTTCAATTCAAGTTCATGTTATCAGTTCATTTATACTACGGTCAAGGAATATATAATCTGCCTAGTACTGCAGTCAAGGCATATGCGCTGCCTGGTACTACGGTCAAGGCATATGTGGTGAATGAGTATGATCTGTCGTAATACAAAATGATACTCATGGTGAAGGTGTAGGAGCTACTTGATTACTCCCATTTTCTAAATCAGAATGCATAATTTCGATTACACAAGCTAGAATTTCCAGTTTAGTTTAGTTCGCATTTAAAGCAGTTCAATTCATGTTTAGTCTCAGTTTAGTTCGCATTTAATTCAAGTTCAATCATGTTTAGTTCATGTAAGTTCAATTATTCTCATATAAGCTCAAGTCATGCTCAAGTCATGCCAGTACATGTCTTGTTAAATGTCAAGTCATGTCAAGCTTATTTATGATCATGTATGTATTCATGATTTATAGCCATGTATGCATTTTTAACCTGTATGTTAAATTATCTGTTAATTTATTGAAATTTATAATCAATTCTCACTTGGTAGTCCCAACTACCATCCCGCCTAGAATAGTAGACGATGTGTCAGGGTTTGAAGAACCCACACATGAGAGATTGGACGAGGTCAAATAGAATGTGGAGTAGATATAGAGTTGATGGAGCCTAACCCTCATTTTCTGGATATCATAGTTAAGCTACGTGAATGGCTCAGTGAGTTAGTACAATAGTTTTTATTTTTAGAATGTAGTTATGGAGTGCGATCTCCAATACTCTTTATGTTACAGACCTGTTGGACAAGTATTGTAACCTTTTGGATACTAGTTATTACGTGAATTTTATGAAGCATGTTTATACTTTGGGATATATTACTTCCTGTACATAGTATTGCTTAGAAAAAAAAAATTATCCACTACAAATATTGCATATTTTTATATGCATGCTAGGTGTATTACATCCTTAATTGTCATGAATGAGGGCAGATATCTTTGTGTTGCATGTCCTAATGCTTTAAAGTCCGTCTGATTGCAAGTGAAATCTAGGGGCGTCACATTCCTACATAAGATAGATTACACATTACATATAGTAAATCTGTCCACTGCATGCATCCAACCAATTTACGCATGTACCCCACCATTTATCAACTAAGATCAACATACAGTTCACTAAAACATCCACTTGTTTTTTCAAACTTCATACACACCAACAGTAAAATCCAACTCAATTTAAGAAATGGAAAGAAGAACTTACTAAGGAAGAGTTGTTGATGACACTTTTGCTGAGGTTGGTTAATGCTTCTATAAGGAACCATGAGGAAAACTGTCAATCAAGGCTTAGGGAAGTGAAACTTAAAAAGGTGAAGGGATGGGACAGATCATGAAGTAAACATTGAAAGGAACTTCAAGAATCCAAGGTTGGAAGATGTTGCTGCCACCTACAATTGGAATGTTCTATGTCTACTTAAAACTTAAATGGTAGCTGAATGGCGCCTTTACCGAGTACCTAGGGTGGAGCATCTAACTTTAAGAAAAGAGAATTTGAGTGGTGAAACATTTGCCTAAAACATAAATCTATCTAAGATCTGCATAGCAATTTGCTAAAGGAGCTAGGTAAAATTGATTGTGTATTAGGTTGAGCTCACAAACTATTGTTTATTTTGAATGGTACTCTAACATTGGGGATTGATCAAAGGAAAAAGGAAACTGATGAGAGAAATGAAATGATTTTCTACCATAAAACAAACCCAAACTACAAAAATAGCAAGTATATTGTAGTTTAATCACATATGGACAATCAACAGTTTATGCCAATTTCTAGCTCTAAATATCCAATTCTTCAAGTAAACACTCAACTGCATAAATAGAAGCTATATGTGAAAATATTTGGAGATAAAAACACTATATAAACAGTCAACATATTAAAATCGAAGAGGGAGAATAAACTGCCGCAATATCCCCCCAATAGGCCTTGTAGTAGATGCATGATAGTTCATTAGCTAGGCACTCAGGCTATCACAAAACACTACCAAGAGTAAAAAAAGAGGTTTACTAGCCTGGATTAAAATCCTCAATGCGGAAATACATTTCAGAATGTGACATTTGCCAGAAAACAAAGGTCAAACACTTACACCCTGTGGGACTTCTTCAGCCACTTCCCATTCCTGAAGCACCATGGCACAACATTAACATGGATTTTACGAAGGGGCTTCCAATCTCACAGGGCAAAAGTGTTGTCTTTGTTATGGTTGATTGCCTCACCCAAGTTTGCACACTTTCTTCCCCCCAACACCCATACACAACTAGCACAGTGGCCACCCATTTTCTAGGTAGCATTGTCAAACTTCATGAGATGCCAAAATCCATTGTAAGTGACTAAAATGTGGTCTTCACCTCCAGTTTGTGGTCTAAATTATTTCGATTATAAGGGACACAATTGAATCTTAGCACTGCCTACCATCCACAAATAGATGGGCAATCAGGCCGTCATCCAAAATTTGGAGGGTTACCTGCAACGATCCACCGGCAAGAAGCCCAGAGAATGGATCAATTGGCTTCTATTAGCCAAATACTAGTACAATACCAGTGAGCATGCATTAGCACGAACAACACCATTCAAAGCCCTATATGGGTTTTCCACACCATGCCTTATCCAAGACACACTAGGCACCACTAAAATCCAAGCAATCGAAGATGCCCTCCGAACCAGAGAAGAAATATTGAAGATTTAGAAGGATAATCTCAAAGAATCATAAGAACAAATGAAACAATTTGTGGATTTGAAGAGAATGGAAAGGAACTTTGAACCAGGCAAATGGGTTTGCATACACTTGAAGCCCTATCGAAAACTCTTAGAAGGTATGCAACGAAATCAAAAATTGCCCCTCGATTTTTTGGCCCATTTCAAATTGAAGCTAAGGTGGGTAAGGTGGCATACCATCTCATCTTACCACTGGAGATCAAGATACACCTGATTTTTCACGTTTCTTGCCTCAAGAAATACATTGGCACCGCAGCCTTTACTTAGCCTCAACTCCCTCAAATGAATGCTGATAGTTTGATTCACACTACCCCTAAAAAGATCAAGCAGCATCGACCCAAATATCATGGCAACTGAGTGGTCACAGAAGTCCTAGTTTAATGGGTCGACATGAGTAAGGAAGAAGCATCTTGGGAGGACTTGGCTAGATTTAGGGCAACATTTGGGAACCTTGTGGATAAGGTTCTTGAAGGGGGGACTTTGTCATGTCCATCACACAAGAGAAGCCATTTGGACCGTTCAAATTATCTCATGGGCTTAAGGGGCAGCGCATAGGGCCTCTCTTGTCTAAAGTGGTTTCAGAAGCAAGATGTCCAAGGGTTGTGGTCTGACTTGATCAACCCTTTAGTGCATGCTTATGCTTTATGGTCCATGTATTATTTAGTGAGTCATAAACATTTGTGGTAGTGGTATTTTGTCCTGGTCCTTAAGGATGGGCTTAGTTGTCCACAAAGTATGTTATGCTTGTTATTTTACTTGTCTGTTATTTTATTTCCAGTTTAGTGGGTTAAGTAATTGGGTACTGGTTTGTGATAACCTGCTCCTTCTTTCTTCTTTAATTATGAGCTTCGATCTATGTGCCGAACCTCGATATCCAGCGGATTTCACAGCAAGATAAATATTTTAAAACTTACGAGTATTTTAAATTTTCTGAAAATATTTATATATGATATTTTCAGTGTTATTGGATTAAACTTATTTTTAAATAACACAATTATAATATTTGGATGAGCTCTAAAAATATTATAATTGTGAAAAATTATTTAAATTAAAATATTTTAGTCATTTAAAAATATTACGAGATTTAAATTTATGTTGAAAACTCTGAATTAATTTAAATGATTTTATTCTCTTTGAGTAATTAACGAGACTTCATCATTTTAAATAATGATGAAGGAATATTATTTTATAAACTTTAATTCTATCTCAAGTCCTGTCAGTGCTTTATTTTAAATAAAACACTTACGCATTTTCAAATCAGTATTTAAACTTACCGATAGATCCTTTTGAGGATCCCGAGAGAAAGGGCCTGGATTAAATAGCCAAGCCCCTAGCCTTTCTCCCTCACTTTTCTCTTTTCTTTCTCTCTCCTCTCCCTTTCTCCTAGCCCGACGTCCCTCTCTCTTCTCTTCTCCACCGTAGCCTTCATCTCTTCCAGCCAGCGCCACCATCGACCACCCAACATCACCTCCACCACCGGCAGCTCCCTCTCCCACAGGCGAGTTCAACCACACCAGTGGTGAGATCCACGGTAGCTTCCTCCTCCTCCTAGTGCCACCATATACGACCAGCTTGGTCTCCGACCACCACCAACGGAATCCTCACTCCATGGGCTTCATTTCCATGGTCTCCTTTCCTCTCTCTCTCTCTCTCTCTCTCTCTCTCTCTCTCTCTCCAATGGGTCACTACACCCATATACACTCGGTTTCACCACCGTGCACCGCTATGCACGGCTACCCACACCACCTTACTACCACCACCATGTTCCTCTCACCACCACAACCTTCCCCAACCATTCTCATGTCCAACCGAGTTATACACAACTCTCACTCTCCCCCACTCTCTCATGCTTGGTTTGCACTACTTGTGGCCAATCCGCTATCATGAGCCACCATCCAGTCACCACCTCACCACCACAGCTCCACCACACCTCCCTCAAGCTCTTCCATGCCTAGCCATGATGTCTAGCCCATCCTCACCTCTCTCATGCATTCTCTTATCCTTGGATGCACTGTTCACGATGACTCAACTTATAATGTTGTCTTCCAAGCGTAGAAGCTGTCAAAGTAATACAAGGGTAAGTCCCAAGATCGAATTCACAGGGACAATGGGTTATCAAAGCGTTTGTGAGATTTTCTTTGTGTAAAAGATGTATCGATTATGAAAGATGAAAATGGATGTGGATCTATGTTTCTAAAATTACTAAAACTAAGAGACTTAGAGAAAGTGTGTAGCAAATGAATTAAACTTGCAAGAAACAATAAAACAAACACTTGGGATTCAATTTTCACCCACTGAGTTGGAGATGGATTTACTTTTTTTTTTTTTTTTTATCTTCTCTCAACCATGCTCCCATTCCTAGAAGTCATGATCGAATAATTTAGCAATGAACCACAAATCTTAGTCTAATAAAACTACTTGATGGATTATATAACAATTGTAAAATAATGAAAGAAAGCCATCAAAATCTTGTTACTTGCTCAAGTATCAATTGTGCTTTTACGTCTACAACTGATCTAAACCAAGAACAAAGAACTTCAATCCTTTCTAGATGTAAACTGAAACATCATCCAACAAGTTAATCATTGAAATCCCATATCCTTGAAGAAAATCCAACTCAAAATAGTCATGAGTTACTCATTGAATCCCAAGCTAAAAATCTAGCCTATCATTACTAAATTAGCAAAATGCATAAAAATAATAAATCCTAACATTTCAAATTACTGTATGAAAATAAATACAGAAAAATAAATAAAACAAGCTGAAAGAACTACTAAGAAATAAAGCTTAACAACCGAACTGAAAAGAAATAAAAACTGAAAGTCCACAAATGCTTGAAACGAAAAGTAAAGTGAATGAAAACTTAATGTACTCTAACGTAAATGACAGAAGAAAGAGCAACAAGAAAAATAAATCCAATACCGACAAGCAGTACACCGCTGAATCCACCACCCAATAAATCCAGAAAAACTAAAACTAAAAACAAGTAAGTGAAATCGGTTGCCTAAAGACTGAACTGAAGGAAACTTCAAATGAAATAAAATTGATGCCGATCAAAAATGACCTCTAAACGAAATAAAATGATGCAAGAAAACTCTGAAGAAAAGAATCACCGTCCAACTACCAGAAAGACCAAAAGAAATAAAAACAATCAATACAAACTAAAAAACCAGCCGTCCACCACCACTCCCTACAGCAAGCAAAAAAGTAAAACAAAGATAAAGCTGCCGTGCTCTATACTAACAGCAAGAGAAGTGAATAAAAACCCAAAAGAAACAGTTGTCTCTGCCCTACGTAGTAATTCTGAAACAAACGAAAAAAAAAAACTAGAAAAACAGCAAACTAAGAGCTGCTGCAACGTCCGAAGAGGGCTCCCCTTTCTCCCGTCCAGCTCTCCTTTTATAAACAAAAAAAAGAAAACTCCATCCGTGAGCTGCAAGTGCGTGAGTGGCTTTCTCTTTTCTATTTTCTGCATGTGCCGAGTGATACATTTCTTCTGCATCCGTGAGTTCTAGTTCGTTTTCTGCATGTGCTGAGCTGCGTGAGTTTCTTCTTTCTGCATGTGTTGTCCTTTGCTTTTCCAGGTTCTGCATGTGCTGTCCGTGTTATGCATGTGAGCTGCATGAGTGTTCTTCTGCATGAGTGAGTTGCTGCTTTTCCTTGCTTTTCTGCATGTGTTTTCTGTTTGTTCATTTCCTGCATGTGCATGGCTTGCTTTGCTTTCCAGCCGTGACTTGCTAAGTGCCGTGAGTTTTCCTGCATGTGCATGAGCTGTGTGAGTTGCTGCAAGTGTTTCAGCTTTAAGTGCCGTGAGTTTTCCTGCATGTGTTTCTTCTCATTTATTTCTTTCACTTGCTTTTATCTTCATAGAAGTTTTCAGCTATGTAGGCAATGGCTTCACTCCTAGACACCGACCAAGATTCAACTATAAGTTTTACGTAAGCATTAGTCGGCCCCACATCAAAATGCATGCATCTATGTTTAATTAGGGGTAATATCTTATTTCGCATGTCAAATAAAATTAAGTCACATTATCTAATTAATACTCTTATTTTAACTCATAAAGCACTTTTAACTCAAGATATTTAAGAGTATTAATACCACATAATTGACAATTTATCACACGACTTGATGCTGTCGTGCTCTGCCACCTCAAAGCACCACTAGGCCACTTTGAGCCTTTCCAGGACCATGCCTAGCTATCCCTAAGCCCAAACAGCTACTGTAAGTGGCTAACCGCCATTGTATGCGGTGTTAACCACCATGTACGACTCCTCCGATGCTTTGATCGTGACGGGCAGTGAGCGATGTACGGGTTATCCCATCGATGGTATAACCCTCTATCTCTCGTTATTTATGTTAATGTTGGTTGGTTGGTTCAACTATAGACTGTGTTGTTAGTATTGTGGAGTTGTGAAGTGAAGTGGCTATGTAGTGAAGTTTTGGGCATAACTGTGCAGTATTGTGGACTGTGCTGTGTGTATGGGCGTGAGGTGCATGCCATAGTTATGAAACAGTGTGGTATGTGAAGGGAGTACACGTGGAGTGTACTCCATGTAGTGCAGCGATGCATTGTGTGGTGTGTGCCGTAGTGATATGTGGCGTAGAGTGAAGAGAGTGCACGTGGCGTGTGCTCTGTATTGTGTAGTGATGCACCACAAGGCGTGTCACGTATAAGGATGGTTGCATAATTGAGAATCGTAGAGTGTATGGTGTAGCATCAAAAACTGTGTAACAGTGGCCTGTAGTCTGAGGTGATGGGTGTCACCTTGTGATTGACTTATGGCTGAGAATATGTGTGAAGTGTTGAAAAAGTATCAGAGTAGTGCAGCGGAAGCATGACTGGCGTTGTGACATGACTCGAGATTTATCTCGAGCTACGTGACTTGATAGAGGTGCATTTGTGGATGTAATCCTATTGTTAAGTGTCGGGATGAACTTGTATAGGGCTGGGAAGTAGGAAGAGTCCTATCGATTGGGTTTGAATAAGTTGGTATCGGAGTATGGAGCTTGTTTATACAAGTGGGCGTTCATTGGAATTATAAGCTGGTCTTAGGTGATTAAAAAAAAAAAGCGATAAGATAGATGTGCCTCTGGTGAGACATGTGTGCCAAACAGGTTTACCATACGTAATGGATAATCTGTCATCAACATGGTTGCACGATGTTTAAGACTCAAAGTTGGCTTAAAGTCATGTGGCATGTATGGATAGGAATGAAGATTGAGTATGGGCTAGGATACATGATGGTAGTAATGGGTAAGTTGTCTAGGATTGGGATGCGTGACTTAGTCAGTCTAAGTCACGCGTCGACTTGTGGTTAATAGAAGAATAAGACAAAGATTTTAGTGTCTTAATCCTAAGGTGAATCACTGAGATTCACTTTAAGGAATAAGACTCCGAAGGTTTTAGCATAGTAAATGGCACGTAAAAGCCCAAGGGGAAGAGCACGAAAGCCTAGGCACGTTATTTTGTACAAAAATTTTAATTATGAAATATAATATTTTCCACTGTAACCTTTTTAATTAAGAAAACAAGTTTTATTTATAAACATTGAATCCTTTGTATCCTGGCACGAAAGGAAAATAAATTTTCAAAAGGAATCGTAATTCCTGCCTATTTTTCTTAGAATCATTTTCTAAAGGACCCACCACAAGGACGAGCTTTACATGGTTAGACAATGGATGTTCAGTTATGTTGGTATTCTTTTCTTTAATATTCCAATTATTTTAATGAAATGCATCTGAACCATTTAATTAACTGCCTTAGTGCATTCTGTGGAGGTATGGTCCCTCAAAGTGCGAAACTATTATTCTTTATCAAGTTAGACACATAACAGTTTGGTATTTGGAGCTAGGTCGGCTTTCATGGCAGGTGGGGCTCAATTTTTACATCTCTTAGAGGCTATTACTCCGTTAAAAATTAAGAATGTTCATTTGAAAGATGCCCAAACCCAACAACAAACTCTTCTAGAGGAACTCATCCTGTAAGTTGGCAATCTTGCCAATGGTTATACAACCTTTTTGCACACCCTCACCACCTTGGCCTACAAACACACTCAGATCCAAAGTATCGATCTTAACAATAGAACCCATTTGGAATTAACCCCACCAACATATAAATCCAATTTTTGAAGTGGTGCATTTGAGGATTAAGTGATGTAGTGCGTTTTTGGGGGTTAGATTGGACTTTCCCTATTTTGAGGGAAGTAATCTTTCCAGATGGATTTTAAGGCCAACCAGTACTTTAAATTCCATCAAACACTTTCCAACCAGAGGCTTTTGATGACCTCTTACCATATGGAAGGCGAGGCATTGGTATGGTATCCAGACGTTGTGGATTGCAAAAGTTTCAATGGATTAGATTCTTTTGTGAAGGCCCTACATATGAGGTTTAGGCCAACAGCATATGATGACCCTATGAAGGCTCTAACTCTTCTTAAACAAACCTTTTCTATTACTACGTAAAGGTTCAGTTTAAAGGTTTGTCCAATAGATTGATGGATATGTCAGAAAGGCACAAACCTCCTATTGGATCTTTGCTAATCCAAAAGCTGCATTAAGGTTGAGCGGATTAAAGGATGCGATTTGTTTACCTATACGAATGCTCAATCTTATCAGCCTTAATGTAGCTTTGGGATTAGCAAAGATCCAGACGTACTTAACGTCATCTAGGAGAACATGGAGAAATGGGGGAGGGTTTGTTAAGAACGGATATTCTAATGTAGGAGGACAAGGGAGAATGAGGCAGAAACCCAATGTTCTAGTCAAGAAAAGTTTTTCTTCACAAGTGGATGAGAAGAGAAGGGGCTTTGCTATCATTGTGAAGAAAAATGAAACCCAGCACATGCAGGTAAAACCCAAATTTCTACTACCTCTTGCAAGTTGAGGATTTATGAGTGGAAGGACTAGAAAATGTGGTTGATAATAAAGGGGTTATTAACTTAGAAGAGAGACTACGAGAAGTGGAGGAAAATTTGGAGATATCCATCCATGTTATCTCACAATGTCCTAACAACAATGCCATAAGATTTCTTAGGAGGATTGGTGCTTGTTCAGTGGAGATTTTGATGGATTCAGGAAGCACTCATAAGTTCATGAATCCACTAGTGGTTTAGGTAGCTAAATTGAGAATAAAAAATGATTCCAGTTTACAAGTAAGAGTGGCTAATGGTCACAAGGTGTTGAGTAAG
Organism: Carya cathayensis; assembly: GCA_011037825.1. Classification (NCBI taxonomy): domain Eukaryota; kingdom Viridiplantae; phylum Streptophyta; class Magnoliopsida; order Fagales; family Juglandaceae; genus Carya; species Carya cathayensis. The sequence goes on from QGSO01000408.1 coordinate 1,171,374, forward strand.
GGAAGATGTGAAGAAGTGATCAGTATCTATGGCTCAAAATTTTTAGTTCATTTCCACGTGTTGACTCAAGGGGGGCTATGACATTGTACTTGGGGTTTTGTGGTAGGGTAGAAAAGTGTACTCTATAGGGATTTGGTAGTAAAAGTGTAGAAGTGCAGATTGGCTGAAAGTGCTTGAAGTCTTCTTTTGTTATGAAGCAAGGTTGGTTATCGCAAGTAGTAGTAGTGGATCATGTAGAAAAGACTGTCATTCCTCATAGGGAAATAACAGAAATTATTAATGAGTTTCAAGAGGTTTTTGCTAAGCCAGTGGGGTTGCCTCCAATGAGAATTTTGACCACCAAATCACATTGAAAGAGGAAACTTCTCCTATGTTAGTCAAACCCAATAGGTACCCACATTACCAAAAAATAGAAATTGAGAAAATTGTTTAAGACTTGCTGAAGTCTGGGGTAGTGAGGCCTAGCTCCCTTTTCTTCATTAGTTTTGTTAGTGAAAAAAGCAAATAGAAGCTAGAGAATGTGTGGACTACCAAACATTAAATCGAGAAAACATCAAGGACAAATTTCCCATACGTATCATTGATGGGTTGTTTGGTGAGTTGTTTGGAGCAAAGGTGTTTTCCAAGTTGGACTTGAGGTTAGGCTATCATCAAATCTATGTGAAGGAAGAGGATATCCAAAAGACAACACTCAAAAGTCATGAGGATTACTATGAGTTCTTAGTAATGCATTTTGGCCTTACTAATGCCCATGCTACATTTCAAAGGTTAATGACTCATGCATTCGAACTCTTCCTAAGGAGATTTGTATTAGTCTTCTTTTATGGCATCCTGATTTATAGCCAGGACCTTGCTAAGCATGTGATGCCTCTTAGATCTGTGTTGGAGTTATTGAGGCAACATAGTTTGTATGCTATGATGTCTAAGGGTCCATTTGGCAAAACAACTGTTCTAAAGTTTTATCATATATTCTTAGATATTTCCTAACCAAACATCACTAAAACACAAAACACTTTTAATTTCAAATTTCTAACTTTTTTCTTCTAATCATTTCAAAACAATACTACTTTTTCAAATCTAAAAAAAAATTATATTCAAATAATTTTTTAATTTTATAATATTTTTATCCAACTTTTTCTCAATCGGTAACAATCTAAATGAAATACGATGGAAGAATTTTTTTAGACTTTAGAAACATTGTGTTCTCAAATCGAGCGATTGATTAGGTTTTAGTCCGTTAACATATTTGGATCTCGATCCTCTATGGTAATGGAATTGGCTTTTTATTTAATTAAGACACTTAGGAGTATAATTTCACAAAAGGAGTTGCACCATTAGACTCGTAAGATTTTATGGTACAATATAAAGCTTCGAGTTTTTTTGGTAAATAGTAATCCTTCAAGAGAATGTCGCAAGGCATCTGTTTCAAACAGCTGTCAAATTGCCACATAGGATGTCCAAATCCACTTAGATATTAGAAAATTCTTGTGGACAATGGCATAACCTTAGCCATCCACATGGAAGGCCATTAGAAACTTGTCAAGAGGAGTACAAACGTGTAAGTGATGAAGTGTGAATTAAGCCTTGTCATCATGTCTCTTACACCATTCACTATTCCATCCAACATAATACTATTTGGCCAACCAAAAGAGGGTTTCAAGCCTAATGAAACCCTAAAAATATGAGGGAAACCAAAACCCTAAATCTTTAGAGTAACCAAACCCCAAAGTTTTCCAAACCCTAAATGCCACTCAGTTTGATTATGTGATTCCCACTTGGTTTAAACCACTTTCACAAGTAACCAACGACTCAAGTGCACTCTCTTACACCCTCATTCACTCTATTACACCTTGGTAATTGCATTTAACCAAGAAAAATTAGTTTTGAACCACTAACCGAGCCCCCAATGAAACCCTAAATGGAGTCCATTTAGTTAGCCTCCCTTAATCCCACCAAAACTAGCTTGTTTCACCTTTCACGCCACCTCACTTTCAAACAGAAATAGTTCCCCTTTGGCAAGTCAAACAAGTGACCAAAAGACCCCTCCTTTTCACCCACTTAGCAGCCCATCAAGGCCCTCACTTCCATCAATTTTTCCTTCTCCCTTTTACAAGTCAACTTCACCTTGAAGGTACTTCTTACAAGGGTTTGGCTTGGATGATTGTTGATGAGTCTTGGGAGTTTTGTGTTATTTTGATGCCAATTTGTGTAGATCTTGGTTTGATGAAGTGTTTACATGATTTTTATACAAGTCATAGTTTGATTTAAAGTATGTTAGGATTTTTCAAAATGGGTTTTGCTTGGGCCAGGTTGTGATTTTAGCCTTAGGATCTTGATTCTATGGTTTTTATTTATGAAAACCTTGTTCTTAAAGCTTATATATATGGATTAAGAATGAGTTTTACAGATTTAAAACATAGATCTTTGTTCGATTGTTGACGAACATGCAAGAGTTCGATTTTAATTATGATATAGAAGCTCTCAGGTTTGATGGTTATTTGGATGGGTTATTTACTATGACATGCTATATTTGATGCTTAGGTCAAGTTATAACTTCAATGTGAGGTATATTATTGTGTGATTTCAAGATTTGTTGCATGAAAATCAAGGATCTAGTTGCCATGTTTCAAGTCAAAAAGCATGCATGATTCGATTTCAATGTTTTCATGCAAACTGAATTGTCATATGTTGTGTTTTGTGATTTGTGAAGTTAGTCAAGTATGCTATCACCTTGGTTTGTTGATGAACATGTTAGAAGTGTTATTTTTGGACTTTTGGAGTCCTTGGAGTTGATATGAAAGTGCTAGATCAAAACCACCAAGGTTTTGTTTTATTTAACCTAGTCTTGACCTTTCGGGCATTTCCTTGAAGTGTTGGGTTTAAGGTTTTGTATAATAAATGATTTATGTCTTAGCATGATTTTAGAACTAAGGATGTGATTTTTTAGAGTTGCTAGATTGAGTTTAAGAATGTTAGTGTGTTAAATAGCCTAGTAGCAACAAAAGCATGATTTTTAGCCTAGGAGTGAATCAGCCAAGAGGGGTTTTCCTCCCTAGGTTTAGTTTTTAAAAATTATAAGTTCATATTTTGATTTAGTATGAAATTTACATGGGGAATGTAAATGTTGGTAAGTTTTGGAGTCCATTTGCAACTTCCTTAAGTTAATGGGAAAATTTATAATTTTTCAAAAGTTAAGGGGTAACTTTGCAAATTTGGTCCTAAGTTGTAAGTTTTATGTTTATGAGGATTAAGTGAGATACTCTAACCCTAGAACGTATCTCATTTCATCTTTTGTTCTTTTTATGCTACGCTTGCGTTTTCTGTGACAATCTGTAAGTTAGCTACTAACTTACTTTTGGTATTTTTACATATGTACGGTGGTAAGGTTTCATTGATTATATTCATGTTCATTTATGCCTATTTTAATTTTTTATAATATGTCTTGCCATGCCATACCATAAATTAATGTTATATGCTATCTTATATTAGTTATAGGATTGTTTTGGTTACAATGTTAAAACATGCCACGTTGTTTTAGTCATGTGATTGTTATGGTTACTATGTTATTCCATACCATGTTATTTTAGTTATATGAGTGTTATAATTATAGTGTTATGCCATGACATGTTATAGTGATGTTATGATTGTCCTATTCACAATGTTATGTCATGCCATATCATTATAAGCATCGATCATAAATATCTATCACATGTCGCGATTACCATGTCATGAAGCATAAGAGTCTATCATGAAATATTTTTGAGTCAAGCATGAAACATTTATCAAGCTAAATTGTATTATAATCAAGGAGTATATAATCTGCATGGTACTATAGTGAAGGCATACATGCCATCGAGTACTACGTTGAATAAGTATAATCCACCGTGATATAAATGGTACTCAGTTTGAAGGCGTGCAAGAGGCTTGAGTACTCCTATTCTTAGTTAGAATGCATGAAATTAGTTTACATAAGCAAACATGTCAGGTTCATGTCAAGTCATGTTATTTCCATGTCAAGTCAAGTTATTTTCAGGTTGTGTTTTCCATGTGCAAATTCATGTCATGAAGCATACATGTTATGTTTACTGTCATGCATACTTATTTATATTGTTGGTAACCTATAAGCTTTACTTGTGGAGATTTTATAAATCTCACTATGGTAGTCCCAACTTCCATTTCCCTTAAAATGGTTGAGATGTGTCAGGCAATGGAAGAACAACCCATACTAGACTGGATGATGTTGAGTAGGTCAAGGAGGAGCCTTGGTGAGCTTATGGAGTAAATCCTCCAGTTTTTGGTTGTTATTTTGGGAAGTTGATAGTTGAGCTGCCTGAGTGGCTTGGCGCTTAGATTAGTTTTATGTTTATCTATAACTAAGAAGTTTCAACTCTAGTACTAAGTTATTTTGTTTACAGACTGATTGGATCGGTGATGTGACTTGTGAAGTTGTGAATATATATATATATATATATATATATATATATATATGATTATGTTTTTGGATTACCATTCTGGTACATTAAGTTTTACTAAAAGCAATTATCCGCTGTGATTATTTCATATTGTTATAAGCATGTTAGGTGCATTATATTCTTAATTGTCATGAAATGGGTTATGTAACCTTGTGTTGCATGTCCTAACGCTTCAAGTTCTGTTAAATTACAAGCAGAGTTTGGGGACGTCACACTATCATTTTCTAAAACCAATAAAATATTTTAACTCAAATCATTTCACTGCTATTTACAAATATATTGAGATATTCTATGTATCTAAACATGCCCTACGTGTAGATTTGGGGTTAAAGAGATTGATTACTTAGGCCATGTCATTTCTGGCATTGGAGTGAAGGCTGACTCATCCAAAATTACCTCAACGGTGGAGTTGCCTATACCCACATCTTTGACAGCATTGAGAGGATTTATGGGCCTCTATCTTGGGTTATTATGGAAAATTCATAAGACACTATGGATCTATAGCAACTCTATTGATTGTGTTGTTGAAGAAAAACTCATTTGTGTGGACTAAAGAGGCAACCAAAGCCTTGATCTAGTTGAAAAAAGCTATCACTCAACCTTATGTTTTAAGGTTACCTATTTTTCTAAAAGCATCACAATTGAATGTAATGCTTCTCGGGTAGGCTTGGGGGATGTGCTTATGCAGAAGGGCCAGCCTATTGGTTTTTACAGCAAGGCTTTGAAGGGAAAGGCTTTACTGTTATCCACATATGAAAAGGAGTTGTTGGCCTAGCTGTTTGCAGTCAGTAAGTGGAGACCATGTTTGCTAGGGTAGTCCTTTAAAATGAAGATTGATCAACAGGCTCAAAAGTACTTATTGGAGCAAAAGGTGTGTACTGAGGCCCAACAGAAATGGTTAACAAAGTTGATGGGTTATGACTTTACCATTGACTATAAAAAGTGGAAGGATAATAAAGTTGTAGATGCACTTTCAAGGAAGGTTGACGAAGAAACAGCTTGTAACGCCTATCCTTGTGATGGGTCCTTTAGAAAATGATTTTTTGAAAAGAGACGAGAATTACTATTCATTTTAAAATATCTTTTTTCTTCCATGCCAGGATACAAAAGACTCCATGTTTATAAATAAAACGTGTTTCTTGATTTAAAGGGTTACAACAGAAAATATTAAATTTTATAATTAAAGTCTCCTATATAAAATGTTATGCCTAGACTTCCGTGCTCTTTCCCTTGGGCCGTGTCCGTCCTGATGCGTCATGCTCATCTTGTCCCTGGGAGGGCACACATGAAACCAAAATGAGTAAATGACTCGTAAGCATTACTTCATACAGTTAAAATATAACAACATAGGTTTTTAGTCATACATTCAACTTTCTATACATACCATACATAGACATTCATTTGTTTAAAACGTTACAAGGTAGGGTTTTTCTTTAAAAAGGGTTTTCTTTTGCAAAATAGTTCCCCACGCCTCGCTGCCTTCATTTCTTAAAGATTCTTAGCATACATACAATTTTTCTTAATAGGCATACATTATTTCTTATCACTTTCATTGGCCATTGCACACGATTACACCCCATGTGTGAGGGTTAGTAGTCTTTTGGACCTTGGTTCAGCCCGTGGCCACTGGTTAAAAATCCATTCATTTAGGGTGCAGCACTGGATGTACTACCAGTACTACTTACCCAACATTGTAAACTACCCAGTCCAGTCCTTCGGAATGATCATTCATTTAGTTATGGCCATTACGCATTTTCATACATTAAACATTCAGTCATTTCATTCATTTCAGTCCTTTAAGCCCTTCAGTCCATTCATTCGTAAAAGTCAATTAAAAGCATGAGCTTAAACATTATCTTTTAGGGCATCATTTAAAACATCAGTTCATGAAATCCTTTAAAGCATCATCTTTTGTAGGGGCATTTTAAAACACTTTCTTCGTGTCCTTTAAAGCATCGCTTAAAGCATGAGGCATCAGCCTCACATTTCGTTTTGTTAAAATACATCCAGTACTTACCGCGTATAACATCCATTCACATGCATACACTTGGTACTTTGGGTGCATAAAAAGTGGCTACCAAGGAGGGTCGTTACATACTTGTACTTAGCATCTTTTCTTAAAACGTCATTCGTGTCATTTCGTAAAGCACCGTAAAGTAAAAGCATTTCATTTTCATTTTCATTTATTTAGAAAACTCTAGAAGCGTATAAACGTAATACTTACCTGGACTCCATGCCATACTCATTTCATGGAATGTGCATGTCAGATGGCAACCTACATGTATACACATAACCTCAACGTCATGCTCTATCTAGTACATAAGCAACTATATTAGAAATAAACTACACTTCACTTTGAACACTCTCCATCTATTCCTATGTTCTTACGTGCCATTTACTAGGCTAAAACTTTTGGGGTCCATCTACAGTCACTACCTCCATCTTCTATGTCTTTCTTATCACGTTTCCTCTTTCTATGACCCAGTTGAGTCACCTTTTTCAAATTCAGCGTTCTACTTCGAGGTCTTATCCTTTAAAGTGAACCTCCATGATTCACCTTAGAGTTAAGACACTAAGGCCTTCGTCTCACTCTCCTATTAACCACATTCCGAGGCATGACTCAGACTAACTAAATCAAACATCCCAATCCTAGACAACATACTCATTACTACCTTCATGTATCCTAGCCCATATGTGATGCCCCCAAATTCCGCTTGGGATCGAACGGACATCTGAAGCGTCGGGACATGCAACACAAGGTTACCTGCCCCCGTTCATGACATATAAGATGCAATGTTCCTAACATGCATCTAGCATTATGTAATATTTGCAGCGGATATTTTTTTTTTCTTTAGCAATACTATGCACCAAACTAAAAATATCCCAAATACTTGAAACATACTTCATACATAAAGGCATACTAAATAGCCATGATCACCACACTAGTCCAAAATGGTTGCAATCAAAAGAGTACTTGAGATAGAACTCCAAAAGTACAAGTAGTAACCTAAGTTAAATACTATGCCATCATCGAAATCACACCGTAGCCTAGTCGACCGTGTTCAGTTGGTCGGATTCCAATTCTCCTTCGGGTCCTGTAACAAGATCTACCATTCGGGAGGGAATAGTAGTTGGAACTACCACAGTGAGATTTGATTACAAATCTCATCAAGTTAACATAAAACCTCCACACAGGTTAATGATGCATGCATGACAGTAAAAACATGAATGCATAATTAAAGTCGTAAGTAAGCATAGCATAACTTGACATATAGCATGACATAACTTGAACTTAAAGGTGAACTGAACTTGACTTAACATGACATGAACTTGAGCTTAAAACATAACATGGACTAGCAACATGACATGAACGTGAACTTGAAACATAACATGGACTTGAAACATAGCATGAACGTGAACATGCATAACATAAATATGAACTTGAACTTAACATAAACCTGAGCATAACATGACATAAACGTGAACTTAAGACATAATATGAACGTGAACATAACATAACATAACATGAACGTGAACTTGAAAATAACATGTACGTGAACATAACATGACAGAATTGTGAACTTGAAACATAACGTGAACATGAACATAACATAACATGAACGTGAGCTTGAACATATCATAAACGTGAACATAACATGATATGAACATGAACTTGAAACTTAACGTGAACATGAACATAACATGTACGTGAGCATAACATAACATAACATGAACTTGATATGAAACTTGACTTAACATGCACTTGATCTGAAACTTGACTTAACATAAACTTGGAATCTTGCTTCTTTACTTAACATGAACTTGGACTTGAAATATGATAATAAAAAATGATTCTGCCAGTCGTTTCGTTAGGAATAGTGAACAATCAGAATGATTCCGCCCAACATATTCCATCAGAGATACTCAGACAATCAGAATGATTCCATCACGAGTATCTTAAAAACACGTACCCTAGCAATCAGAATGATTACACCAGGAGTACCTAATAAAACTCTGACAATCAGAATGATTCCATCACGAGTATCTTAAAACACGTATCCTAGCAATCAGAATGATTACATTAGGAGTATCTAGTAATACTCTGATAATCAGAATGATTCCATCACGAGTATCTTAAAAACACGTACCCTAGTAATCAAAATGATTACACCAGGAGTACCTAGTAGGGGTGAAAACCGAATGGTCAGCGTCGGTTTCGGTGGCAAACCGATACACCACCGACACCTTAAATCTCCAAACTTCTCGACTGAAACCGATCGACAGGGGAGAAGAGAACCGGCCGGAGTTTGATCGGTCGGCACTGATCGGTTCGACGGTCTGGGGATCGGTTTCCACTCTCCATTGGTGCAGTGCGACTTCAACGGCGAGGAAGGAGGAGGTGGTGGCCCATGCTCGCGTGCCAGGTTGTGGTCTCACAAAAGATAGAGTAGAGAAGAGAGTCTGAGAGAGCGAGCGAGAGAGAGAGAGAGTCTGAGAGAGCGAGCGAGAGAGAGAGAGAGAGTCTGAGAGAGCGAGCGAGAGAAAGAGAGAGCAGAGGTGAGAGAGAGCAGAGGTGACGGCGAAGAAAGAAAAGAGAAGAAGGGTTCTGGCTAACCCTAGACCAAACGGTGCCGTTTGGTGAGACCAAACGGCGCCGTTGCATTTATTTATTTTTTCGTATAATGGTCATCAAAACGACGCCGTTTCACTTAAGTGAAGTAAAACGGCGTCGTTCCATTTAAACATATTTGAAAAAAAATAAGGATTGCTGACGTCGGCCGGTTCAGCGGTTTTTCCTTGGGTCGAACCGCGAACCGAACCGGCCGACGTTGGTTTGGCTTAAATCCTACCGCTGGCCGACCGGTTCTCTGACGGTTTCGGCCAGTTCCCTGCTCCGGCGGCCGGTCTGATCGGTTTCGGCCGGTTTCTCGGTTTTCTGTACAGCCCTAGTACCTAGTAGTAATACTCTGACAATCAGAATGATTCCATCACGAGTATTTTAAATAAGATACCCTAAAAATCAGAATGATTACGCTAGGAGTATCTGCATAACTGAACTTGAACGATATTCTGACAATCAAAATGATTTCGCCAAAAGTACCTCCTGTGAATTACAAGTGGAGATGCTCGGACAATCATAATGATTACATCACGAGTATGCTAGATATAACTGACTTAAACGTAACTTGAAAGATATGACTTACTTGAGATAGAAACACTTCGTAACATGACTGAACATGTAACAAATGTCATACTTGACGTGACATACTTGCAATAGTGAATATTATATGATATGACATACATGTAACATATGACATACTTAACTTGGCATTCTTATAACATACAACATTACATGACAGAATAGATTATGTAACAGATAAATCATGCATAACAGATAAACATGTAATGACGTGGCATGGCATGGCATATATGATAACATACATACATAAATTGTAGTTCCTTTACTCATCATACATACACAGTAAACTGATAGTAAGTTAAAAGCTAACTTACCTCGATCGTCGCGTTCTACGAGAATAAAGTGCGAAACACGAGGAACTGTAAGAAGGTATTCTAAAAGTTATACATTTAATTACTAACAATTAGAAACATGAAAACAAGCTAACTTAGGGTTAAATTACCATTTTACCCTCTACATGTAGAAAAATGACAATTTTACCCTTAACTTAAGGATTTCACATCCTAACTCCAAAAATTTTCAAAATTTACATTCCTCATGTAAATTTTATCCTACACTCAAATATTAACTGAGAAAGATTTAAAACAAATCACAACTATGGAAAACACACTATGGCCAAAACATCCATAGGCTATTTCTCTTGATTTTTGTTGCAATTCCTTCCAACTTCAAAACTCATGCTTAAACCAAAATTTTGCAACAAGGATCTTCCTATCCTAAGTTTACAATCATACTTAAAACATCCATTTAGAAAAAGCTAATAATCAACACCAAACTTTTTGTAAAAAGATCCAAACACTTAATCACAAGCTTTGACCCTAAATCAAAACATCTCCAAGAATTCCAAAAATCAAATCTTACTTCTAACATATTCATAACATCATCCTAACATCAACCATGCTTTAAATCATTAAACTAAAGTCACCAAAATCACAAAATAACACTTGGAGTTTTTGGTTTTACACTTAGTCCAAAAACAGATACTTTTTCCTCAACTAGCTTTGATAAATCTCTTGATCAATGCCTTAAGAAGGTGAGACCTTCGAAATAAAGCATCACATGGTTTAAAAATATGTCCTAAAGAATATACAACCATCAAAATTAAAATCACATGGCTAAAAATCAATAAAGCATAGATCTAACCCAAACACATCAAATCTTAGGCCTAACTGGAATCCTCTTGCATAGAAAAATCATATCTTTAAAACTAATACTAAATATCTTCAAAATAACATCCAAACATGAAAATAAGAGACTTAGGATCATCATATAAAAATATCAAAGCCTTTAGAGTAAGATCAAACCTCGAAATATTCAAACTTTCTCCAAATAAAAACTGTTTTGCCACTTCCAGTTTTCAAGTTTCTAGATCTAAGAAAATCTATCATCAAAAGTTTTAGTCATGCAAAAAAACCTCAATGAAAACTCTTAAACACATGCTAACAACACTCCATAAAATTTTCGGACCAAGATATATCCATTAGCTTGGTCAAAAACTCCAAAACATAACATACTCTCCAGATTCACACCCAGAATGACCTTTCCATGGTTAAAAATATTTTTGACAGACCAAATGACCATGTAATGATACAAATAATATATTTACAGAAACTATACTCAAAGAGGAACAACTTTTATGAAGGATTCATCGTGCGAAAATACTTAAAAAGGGTCGAAAAGCTCCACGTAAAAAGATCCAGAAATCTGCCTGAGATAGCTCTTTTGGGTTTCTCTCTAAGAACGGGGTGAATAAGTGATGAAAGGGAAGTAAGTGTGACTTGCACGACTCAAGACTTCTGTAGGGGGGAGATATGAACCTGAATGACCATTGATTGGAGGTAGATATGTGACATAAAGTGGAGAATAGAGAGGGGAAATGATAGCCTGCAGAATCTGTGAGTTATGGAGGTTGATGGGGTGGGTTTCTCCATCTCAGCAAGGCACTATTGGGTGCAGCCAAGGGCAGTGAATGGTCTGCCATGTGGGGGAGGAAACTTCTCCAAGAAGCCTTGCCAAGGTGGCCAAATTCGTGGGCCTTGGTGGGCCCTAACCAAGTGGGCTTGAATTTGGGGTTTAAAGGAGGTTTGGTTGGGGTTTGAGATGCTATCAAGTTTAAATCTAATTTTTCTTGGCCCAATCAAATTTCTAAGGTTTAAAAGGTTGGATAATGATATCGTAACAAGAATTTGAGAAATTAATAGCATGTAGAAGTGATTTAATCAAGTGATTAAACACAATGCTAGAAATTGGATCGAAAAGGGTTTGAATGCCAATTTAGGGTTTGGGGAAACCGTTTAGGGTTTCGGTTTCAACCAAGTTTTTGGGGTTTCAATTGGATTCCAACCATTTAGGGTTTCACTAGGGTTGAAACCCTCTTTGATCTGGCTCAATTTGGTTGATCAGATGAAAAAGGTTTTGCTTAGGTGGCATGATCTTACACCTTGATTTCTTTCACAAATCCATCTAATGGTTCCTCTTTATGCCAAGTATCTAATACTATTCACTATGTGTGGCTAAGATCTTGCCAAGTGTCCAAATAAAACTTCTCTAACCTAATTTGGACATTCCACACTGTGATTTTGAAAACACTGCACTTAGTACGCTTATCGAGGTTACTATTCACTCAAAAAAGAAGCGTAATAAACTTAGTACTGAAAAATCCTAAATATTCATATTAACCTACAGTAAAAACTGTTTACCAAAACTTAACCCCAAAGTGCCCCTAAAAAAGATTTCACAGTTTCGAACAGTCGTTTCGTCTGAAATTATGAAAATGAGTTATTGCGCTATAAAATCCTAAATATTCAACTGAGTCTAGTGGTGTAGACTATAACGTATTCTGACACTTCTAACTACCTCAAACGATTAAAATTCCATTTCTGGCACCATAGCGAGTGATAACACTGACTATGTTGACCAGCTAAAACCTTTGCGATTAGCCGATCCGCGGAGTTTTCATGAAATTCCTCAAGTCTATAGAAATTTTACCATTGAATTTCTAGCGGGCTGTTAAACCATACTTAATCCTCATTCACATCTGATAAAGTGCTAAAACTGCAATATTAAGTTGTTAAAGTGATTAAATTATTTAACTAAAAAATGAATTGAACACTTAATTATGCAGTAAATTATAAACTGGAGTCAATTGTTAAATCATGATATTTTACCCTTAAAAAAGTTTGTAATGAAGCTAGCACACTCACACCATCACTCGGGACACCACACTTGCAAAAAAAATAAAGAGAACCAAGCACAAGCATCACTTGGACAGCACATGAAGCAGATTTCAACGGACAGCAACACACAAGGTAGCAGCATACATGACAGTCTACACATGCAGAAAAAGCAGATTTCAACGGACAGCAACACAGCAAAATAGCATGCAGAAAATGCAAGAAAGTGCAGAAAATACACATGCAGAAAGTTGAATTCACACATGCAGAAAGTTGAATACACACATGCAGAAAATGTGGATAGCAACACACAAGGCAGCAGCATACATGACAGTCTACACATGCAGAAAATGCAGCTCAAACCAACGGACAGCACACAGCTCATGCACATGCAAGAACCACTCATACACGGAAAAACAGCAGCAGAAAAAAGAAATGCAGAGGATAAAGAGAACACATGCAGAAAGTTCAACTCACTTGCAGAAAATGGACACATGCACTTGCAGAAAGTTCAACTCACATGCAGAAAAAAGCAGAAACATGCAGCAGAAAAATAACATAAGCATCACACGGCACCTACTGCAGAAAGTAAAGAGAACACATGCAGAAAACACATGCTGCAAACTGAACATGCAGACCAACGTGGGCAACAACTCACACATGCAGCTCACTCACATGCATCACTCGGATAACACTTATAAAAACCAGGGAGTTTTGGACGTAAAGGGGGAGGCTTTTCATTACTTTCTTTTTTCGGATGGAGGGCAGCAGAACTAGGGGTTTATTTTTCTTTTCCAAGCTTCTGCTGGTTTTTAGTTCAGCATTTGGATTTCTTTGAGTTGGTCTTTTTCTTAGTTCTTTTGTTTAGCATTTATTTTATTTATTCTTCTTTTCGTTTTCGGCATCTGAAGTTGAGTTTNAGCGTGAAAGCCGCCGCTACAATGGTTTTGAATTAGAGTAAGACCATGTGGTTTTCTCAGATTGATTGTTGTGATTGAAACTGTTAATGTCTCTTGGTAGTCGATCTTGGAATTCTAACCCCATTTCCATGCACTTAAAAGAAAGCAAGCTTTGTTACATGTAATTCCCTTGTTGATTAACTAAATTGTGTATAAATCTCTCAGTTGATACAAAATTCAGATTAATCTATCTCCAGTGTTCTTAAACTCAACAAATCTATTTCATGGCATGTGATTCTCAGATTTCTCAAAGTTGATAATTTCACCTTTGCATGAATTCATTCGCTTCATTTGCTAGAGTCTAGCAAAAAGCTAGTTGGGGGGTGTGATAAAGTGCTAAAACTGCAATATTAAGTTGTTAAAGTGATTAAATTATTTAACTAAAAAATGAATTGAACACTTAATTATGCAGTAAATTATAAACTGGAGTCAATTGTTAAATCATGATATTTTACCCTTAAAAAAGTTTGTAATGAAGCTAGCACACTCACACCATCACTCGGGACACCACACTTGCAGAAAAAATAAAGAGAACCAAGCACAAGCATCACTTGGACAGCACATGAAGCAGATTTCAACGGACAGCAACACACAAGGAGCAGCATACATGACAGTCTACACATGCAGAAAAAGCAGATTTCAACGGACAGCAACACAGCAAAATAGCATGCAGAAAATGCAAGAAAGTGCAGAAAATACACATGCAGAAAGTTGAATTCACACATGCAGAAAGTTGAATACACACATGCAGAAAATGTGGATAGCAACACACAAGGCAGCAGCATACATGACAGTCTACACATGCAGAAAATGCAGCTCAAACCAACGGACAGCACACAGCTCATGCACATGCAAGAACCACTCATACACGGAAAAACAGCAGCAGAAAAAAGAAATGCAGAGGATAAAGAGAACACATGCAGAAAGTTCAACTCACTTGCAGAAAATGGACACATGCACTTGCAGAAAGTTCAACTCACATGCAGAAAAAAGCAGAAACATGCAGCAGAAAAATAACATAAGCATCACACGGCACCTACTGCAGAAAGTAAAGAGAACACATGCAGAAAACACATGCTGCAAACTGAACATGCAGACCAACGTGGGCAACAACTCACACATGCAGCTCACTCACATGCATCACTCGGATAACACTTATAAAAACCAGGGAGTTTTGGACGTAAAGGGGGAGGCTTTTCATTACTTTCTTTTTTCGGATGGAGGGCAGCAGAACTAGGGGTTTATTTTTCTTTTCCAAGCTTCTGCTGGTTTTTAGTTCAGCATTTGGATTTCTTTGAGTTGGTCTTTTTCTTAGTTCTTTTGTTTAGCATTTATTTTATTTATTCTTCTTTTCGTTTTCGGCATCTGAAGTTGAGTTTTACTTCTTAGTTTTGTTAATTTAGAGCACGGCAACTTTAGTTCCTTTTTTTTGCAATATTAATTTTATGCTTGTTAGCGTGGCGGTTTCGTTTTAGTTTTCGTAGATTATTTATTTCTTTAATTTAGTTTGTCTTATTTCTTCGAGCTGATATTATAGACTTTTTATTTTTATTTCATTCTAAAGTTTATTTGTATCTTCTTAGTTTTTGATATGGTTCCACTTAGATTTATTTTTGTTACTAAAAATATCATGTGTAACTAATTACTAAAGCTTGGGTTGTGGGATGAGATTTAATTTATTTTAGATTCTAGTTTGATGCAATATTTTATTGTTTAATATTGATTTCACTAAATTACTAGATGGATTCAAATGGAAAATAGATTGCGGCTCTTGCTCTTGTTTTGTTGTTGACGTAAGGCACAACAAAAGCTTGAATTTATCAAGGCCTCTTTCGATTGATTACGAATATAAATTTGGCTAGTAAATTAGAGAATTTCTTGAGAAAATTAAAAAAAAAAAAAACTTGAGCTTAATTTTTATCTTCTGAATATCAATTCCTTGACTGGATTGTTAATCGAGAAATTATCTAGAATCCGAAATAAAAAGAATCTCAAACCCAACCCAAGTGTTTATTTTATTGTTTCTTGCAAGTTTAATTCATTTGCTACACACTTTCTCTAAGTCTCTTAGTTTTGGTAATTTTAGAAATATAGATCCATATCAAATTTCATCCTTCATAATCGATACATCTTTTACACAAAGAAAATCTCACAAACACTTTGATAATCCCTTTGTCCCTGTGAATTCGATCTTGGGACTTACCCTTGTATTACTTTGACAGCTTCTACGCTTGGAAGACAACATTATAAGCTGAGTCACCATCCATACATGGCATATGACTTTAAGCCAACTCTAAGGTTTAAATATCATGTAACCGTGCTTAATACAGATGACCCATTATATATGGTAAATCCGTCTGGTATACGTGTCTCACCAAATGCACATGTACCTTACCTTTTATCACCTAAGATCAACTTATAGTCTATTGAACGCCTGCTTATATAAACAAGCTCCATACTCCGATACCAACTTCTACTCAAACCCGGTCAGTAGGACCTTCCTACCTCTCGACCCTTTAGAAGTTCATTTCAACACTTACACGACAAGACCCATTCATTCTACACCTCAGTCTTGTTGCGTAGCTCGAGACTAACCTCAAGCTACATCGTGACACTCGTCACTATGACGAGGTTAGGTCAAAACTACTTCGGGACACTATTCCATAGTTCTCGGCACTACACCACACGCTCTATGCTCCTTGACTGCGCAACCATCCATTTCTTCTTGACATGCCACACGATGTATCACTTCACTTCATGGAGTACACTCCACGCGTACTCCCTTCACACACTGTGGTGCATCACAACTACGGTAGATATTTCACAACACAGTCCACAATACTTTGCAGCACACTACACAATTACGCCCAACACTTCACTACATAACCACACTTCACTTCACACATACTAACAGCACAGTTCACAACCTATCAACTAACATCTAACATAATTAATGAGGGAGAGAAGGTTATACCATCGTCAGGATTAACCCGTGAGTTGCTCTCTATCCAGCATAGCTGATGGCGTCAGAAGAGTCATACGTGGCGGTTAGCACCACGTACGGTGGCTGTTTGGGCTATTAGAGGAGGCTATAGGAGTGGATCTGAGTGGAGAAGGGTTTGGTCATGGTCCTATAGTGGTGACCTCGTGGTGGTGCCAAGGTTGTACATGGTGGAGGCATGGCGGCCTGTGGAGGAGTTTGGGCCGTGGGTCTCAAAGCATGGAAATCCGTGGGTTTCAAGGCTGGGGACCATGGCTGGCCATGGAGGACTTAGGAGGTGTCGTGGAGGGGCATGGTGGCGCTGGAGTGGCGACACGGTGGCTGGAGGCGATGGATTTACGCCGTGGGTCATGGAAGACCCGTGAGAGAGGTGGGGACTTTTGCTGGGCATGGGAATAGTTAGGGGAGGTCGTGGGTGGCTAAGGATCATGGTGGTGGTGGTGCGGTGGCTTGGGTTATTGTGTACGGTGGCGTGGGTGGAGGTATGGGCTTCATGCAATGGAGAAGGGGGAGCTATGGTGGAGGAAGGGACCATGGGGGAACGGAGGCTATGGAGATGGAGCTGGTGAGGTGTTGGTGCCGGTGGAGGTGCTCGGAAGCCCTGTTGGCCACGTACGGCGACGCTAGGAAGAAGAATGGGTTTTGAAACCCATTTTGGTTGGGCTACTGTAGGAGGAGAGAGAGGGCTGCGTGGAGCACACTGTTGGTGGGTTGGACTTGTCGATGGGGAAGGAAGTTGCCGATGGTGGAGGTGAGACTGGGCTGCGCACAGCAGCGCTAGGCTTAGCTGAAGGAGATTCAGTCAAGGGATGGGGTGTTTCCGTCTGGCTAGGAGATAGGGAGAGGAGAGAGAGAGGGAAACAGGAAATGAGAGAAAAAGGGTGGGGCTTGCGTATTTAATCTAGGCCTTTCGTCTTGGGATCTTCAAAATGGTTTAACTGTGAGCTTAAATACTGATGTGAAAATACTTAAACACTTATTTAATTTAAAACACTAAGATGAATTAAGATATAATATTATTTTATAAATTAAAGTTCATAAAATAACATTCTTTCATCATTAATTAAAATGATGAAATCTTGTTAATTACTTGAAGAGAATAAAACCATTTAAATTAATTTAGAGGTTTCAACATAATTTAAATCTTGTAATATTTTTAAATGATTGAAATAATTTAAATTAAATAATTTTCTACAATTATAATATTTTTGGAGCTCTTCAAAAATATTATAATTGTGTTATTTAAAATCAATCTTTGTCCAATAACATTGGAAATATTCCTTATAAATATTTCAAGAACATTTAAAATATTCGTAAGCTTTAAAATACTGGATTTGCTTTAAAAATCACTTGATATCTTTTGAAGCACACCATCGAGGCTTGGCACGCAAAACGAGGCTCATAACTATGAGAGAAAGGGGCAGGATGTTACATTCTCTCCTCCTTAAATAAATTTCATCCTCGGATTTGGCTTAAGATTAGAATTTGCTTAACCTTACCACAGACCCATTTAAATAGACCCTTATGTCATCCTCACATCTTCGTGCACGTAGCGCATCTTGGTCATTCCTGGGAGGAGGCTTCTTTCTCATATCTCGTCACTCATCCATCAATAGGTCTAGAATCGACTCAAGGCACTTAACCTCATCTATCGGGTAGCGCTCACACTACCCATACTAAGATCCTTTCAAGAGAAGCTTGAAGTCACCGTCTTATCTTCCATCCCGATCCTCACTTAGCTCATGGTTGTTCATGCATTTCCTAACTATCACAGTCCATGTAGCATTTCTAGTCTATTCCTTTCATGACATGTGATTACTTCTATGTGTTCCTAGCCTTTCATCATTCATTCCTCCCCTTTCTAGCTACGTTCATTCTCTATTCATTCCTTCATGAATGGCACTTAACATGACCTTTCCTAGTAGGTGCCATCTTGACATTGCATACATTAGCTATGTTATACTTGTAAAATATTATATCAGTTAAAAGAAAATATTTTTTTTTTACTTATTGCAGGACAAGACATGCCTTGGGAAGACGTCAGCCTAGGTTTTTCCTTCTTCCTTCAGTTCTCTTTTCAAAATTTTTCTTTCATGTAAGAAGTTTTCTCTCTTTTATTATGGAAAAGTTCTATAGAGTCTTTCATAACCTGGGTTTTGCTCTGATACTACTATGTAACGCTTATCCTTGTGGTGGGTCCTTTAGAAAATGATTTTATGAAAAGAGATAGGAATTACCGTTCGTTTTGAAATTTCTTTTCCTTCCATGCCAGGATACAAAAGACTCCATGTTTATAAATAAAACGTGTTTCTTAATTTAAACGGTTACAACGGAAAATATTAAATTTTATAATTAAAATATATCATACAAAATGTTATGCCTAGGCTTCCATGCTCTTCCCCTTGGGCTGTGTCCGTCCTGATGCGTCATGCTCATCTTATCCCTGGGAAGGCACATGACTCGCTCAAAAATGAGTAGCACTAATGCTCTCCCAAGTGCAGGAGGATATCGTGTAATAATAAGGAATAAATTCCTAGAACGTCTCCTCAGGGAAAGTTATTCAAAAATTAAACTCATTGAAAAAGTGTGAAAAACTTCACAAAGAGAAAACAAGTGGATGGTATGTGCAATGGATAGAGAAATCACTAGTCATGGACTAGATTCATATTTTTAGATTTGTTTTGATTTTCAGATTTGAATGTAAATGACTAATAAATTAAATTCAGAAATTAATAAAACTAAATTAAGAATTTAAACTAGATTAGAAAGTAATTAATAAAATACAAACTGAAAATTGAAAATGCTCAAAGAAAAGAAAGATTAAAGAAGTGCGAAAAATAAATAACATGAAATAAGTAAACAGAAATTAAATTACCCAAACTTATAAGCTAAAAATCTCAAAATTATTCTATAAACTTTAAACTGAAATTAAAAAAAAAATATAGAAAATGAAAAGTATGGTGGAAAATTCCCCTTCACCATTCAATTGAAATTTAAAACAAAAAAAGAACCAACTTCTTATGTAACACTCTTGAAAATTAATCTCTAAACCTTTAATGAAAACTCTAGAACAACTCTTTTACTTCTTGAAATTAACTAACACACTTGCAAGAATTTAAAGTATTACACATAATGAAATAAAATGCTAGAGTAATTCTTAGCACAATTAATAAAAACTCTAAAACAACATAGCATTGCATCCAAAAGAAAAAAAATTCCGAATACTAAGACTTGAATTTTGCATTTCAACACAACTCCATCTTTATTTTATTCACACATCCCCACCTACTAACCAACTTAAAAATCAACTTAGCAACAATTAAATTACCACTTGACCGAAACTTCATGCAAGAATTAAAGTAGCAACAACTTAATAAAAAAATGCTAAGGAACATAAGAACAACACTTAAAACAAAACATAAAAAATTCCTCCCTACTCCACACGTCCAACCCCTATTTAAAGAACCCATCTACCACTTCTTTGAATGTCCTATTTGGTGGAAAAAGAGTAGCATAATTCGGTGGACAAGTAGCACATGTTGGATGACTTTTTTTCAATGATCAATTGATGCAGAATTTTTGGTGGAGATGCATCTGAATTTTGGTGGAAAGAGCAGCTGGATTTATTGACTTTGTGTTGCTAAATTTGTGCAGAATTTCGGTGGAAGAAAAGCATAGAATTTCGGTGAAGACAGCAACCTAATTTCAAGACTTTTTGGTGCAATGCTGTCCGAGTGCTTCATGTGATTTTCTTGCATCCGTGAGTTGCTTTGTGTTGAGCTTTATTTTTTTGTTTTGAATTCCAGCCGTGATTGTTGATTTCTTCATTCTTTGCTTGACTTTTCTGCATGTGTTTGTGTATTTTTCTGCAGGTGCAAGTTGCTACTTTCATGGTCCAAGTTTTCTGCATATTCGGTTTGCCTTCATCCTTGAATGATGCATGTGTTCGGTGCATGTGTGCTGATTTCTTTTCTTCTGCTTTGCTTGACTTTTCCAGGTTCTACATGTGCTTCATGTGATGCTTTTCCTTGCTTTTCTGCATGTGCCCTGCTTCCATGAGTTGCATTTCATTTTCTGCATTGAGGTGTTTGCCGTGAGTTGCTTTGCATTTTATTTTCTGCATGTATGTTACTTTCTGCATTATTTTTCTGCATGCATGTGCATTTGTTGACTGCATGTTACTTCTTTTTCTTATGCATGTGCGTGAGTTTGAGTTCCTTCATGTGCTTTGCTTCTTTTAATTCACTCTAGCCGAAACTCTCACAATCAATTCCACAAACTTTGTCACTCTACAAGTCAAGCATGGCTCTTCCTATAGAGAATTAAAATTCCACTGATTCTACACCTCAAACCAAGCACATTGAACCTCTAATTTCTTTCTAATCCAACCACCCTTTTTTTATTTCTTTTCTTGTGCAACTCTCACCAATCCAAATCAAGGCATTTTATCCAACATCAAATAGTTCCAACCGGATCTCATTTGAATTTTATTCAAGCTGAAAACATGAAGAAAGAAATAATACTTGAAAAAAAAAATTATCAAAAATATGTTATATATTTGAAAAGATATTGCCCAATTATATCTTAGTTATAAAATTAAGCATAAACATGATATTAATCAATTAAAAATCACAACTCGTATTTATGCTTATTAACCATTTTTCCATCTAAAACCAATAATAATGTCACGAAGCAGTTGAAATAAATTAATTTTAAATA
This sequence comes from Carya cathayensis, assembly GCA_011037825.1. Classification (NCBI taxonomy): domain Eukaryota; kingdom Viridiplantae; phylum Streptophyta; class Magnoliopsida; order Fagales; family Juglandaceae; genus Carya; species Carya cathayensis. Next base: position 1,192,898 of record QGSO01000408.1, read on the forward strand.
ACTTAAATATGCAATATCCCAGCTCAATCAGCACACATAAAACTAAAATGAGTCGATGACTCATAAGCATTACTTCATACAGTTAAAATATAACAACATAGGTTTTTAGTCATGCGTTCAACATACCATACATAAACATTCATTCGTTTAAAACGTTACAAGGTGGGGTTTTTCTTTAAAAAGGGTTTTCTTTCGTAAAATAGTTCTCCACGTTTTGCTGCCTTCATTTCTTAAAAATTCTTAGCATATATACATTCTTTCTTAACATGCATACATTTTTTTTTATCATTTTCATTGGTCGTTGCATACTGTTAAGTTCCGTGTGTGAGGGTTAGCAGTCTTTTGGACCTTTCTAACCCTTTTGGACCTTGATTTTGCCCATAACCAAGGGTTAGAAATCCATTTTTTTAGGGAGAAACATTGGGTGTACTACCAATACTACTTACCTGGCATTGCAATCTGTCCAGTCCAGTCCTTCGGTACCATCATTCATTCAGTCATGGCCATTACTTATTTTCATACATTAAACATTCAGTCATTTCATTCATTTCAGTCATTTTCAGTTCTTTCAGTCCTTTTATTCGTTAAAGTCATTTAAAAGCATGAGCTTAAACATCATCTTTCATGGCATTATTTAAAACATCAGTTCATGGCATCCTTTAAAGCATCTTCTTTCGTAGGGGCATTTTAAAACACTTTCTTCGCATCCTTTAAAGTATCGCTTAAAGTATGAGGCATCAGCCTTGTATTTTGTTTCGTGAAAATACATCCAGTACTAACCACGTATAACATCCATTTACATGCATACACTTAATACTTTGGGTGCATAAAAAGGGGCTGCCAAGGAGGGTCATTACATACTTATACTAGAAAACTTATACTTAGCATCTTTTCTTAAAACGTTGTTCATCTCATTTCGTAAAGCACCATAAAGTAAAAGCATTTCTTTTTCATTTTCATTTATTTAGAAAACTCTAGAAGAGTATGAACGTAATACTTACCTGGACTCCATGCCATACTCATTTCATGTAGTCCATTCATGTGGGTGTTAAATGGCAACCTAAATGCATACACATAAGCTCAACATCATTCTCTATCTAGTACATAAGCAACTATACTAGAAATAGAGCTATACTTCACTTGGAACACTATCAGTCTATCCCTATGTTCTTACATGCCATTTACTATGCTAAAACCTTTGGGGTCCATCTCCAGTCACTACCTCTATTTTTTATGTCTTCCTTATCACGTTTCCTCTTTCTAGGACCCACTTGGGTCAGCTTTACCAAATTCAGTGTTCTACTTTGAAGTCTTACCATTTAAAGTGAACCTCCATGATTCACCTTAGGGTTAAGACACTAAGACCTTTGTCTCACTCTCCTATTAACTACATTCTGAGACATGATTCAGACCAACTAAATCATGCATCCCAATCCTAGACAATATACCCATTACTACCTTCATGTATTCTAGCCCATACTCAATTCTTATTCCCATCCATATATGGCACATGACTTTAAGCCAACTCTGAGGCTTAAATATCGTGTAACCATGCTTAGGATAGATTACTCATTATATATGGTAAATCCATTTGGTACATGTATCTCACCAGATGCCCATGTACCTTACCCTTTATCACTAAAGATCAACTTATAGTCCGTTGAATGCCCGCTTGTATAAACATGCTTCATACTCCGATACCAACTTCTACTCAAACCCAGTCAGCAGGACCTTCCTGCTTCATCCCAACACTTACACGGCAAGACCCATTCATTCTACACCTCGGTCTTGTCGCATAGCTCGAGACTAACCTCAAGCTACATCGTGACACCCGTCACTATGATAGGGTTACGTCAAAACTATTTCGGGATACTATTCCACAGTTCCCGACACTAAACCACACGCTCTGTGCTCCTTGATTACGCAACCATCATTTTCTTCGCAACATGCCACACTGTTTATCGCTTCACTTCATGGAGTACACTCCACGGGTACTCCCTTCACACATTGCGGTGCATCACAACTACGACACATACTTCACATCACAGTCCACAATACTTTGCAGCACACTACACAATTACACCCAACACTTCACTACATAACCACACTTCTCTTCACACATACTAACAGCACAGTCCACAACCTATCAACTAACATCTAACATAATTAACAAGGGTGAGAGGGTTATACCATCGCCAAGATTAACGTGTGCGTTGCTTGTTGTCCGGCATGGCCAGTGGCATTGAAAGATTCGTACATGGCAGTTAGCACCACGTACAGTGGCTATTTGGGCTATTAAAGGAGGCTAAATGAGTGGATTTGAGTGGAGAAGGGTTTGGTCATGATCCTAGAGGGGTGACCTCATGGTGGTGCCAAGGTAACACACGGTGGAGGCATGGCGGCTTGTGAAGGAGTTTGCGTTGTGGATCTCAAAGCATGGAAATCTGTGGGTTTCAAGGCTGGGGACCATGGCTGGCCATGGAGGACTTAGGAGGTGCCGTGGAGGGGCATGGTGGTGTTGGAGTGGCGGCACGGTGGCTGTAGGCAGTGGATTTATGCTGTGGGTCGTGGAAGACCCGTGAGAGAGTGGGGGAAAGTGAGAGAGGTGAGGACTTTCGCTACGCAGGGGAATAGCTAGGGGAGGTCATGGGTGGCTGAGGATCATGTATGGGTGGGTGGAGGAAGGGACCGTGGGGCATAGGAGGCTATGGAGGTGGAGTTGGTGAGGTGGTGGTGCCGGTGGAGGTGCTTAGAGGCCCTGTTGGCCGAGTATAGCGGCGCTAGGAAGAAGAATGGGTTTTGAAACCCATTTTGGTTGGGTTGCCATAGGAGAGGAGGAGAGGGTGGTGTGGAAAACACCGTTGGTGGGGTTGGACTTACCGGCAGGGAAGGAAGCTGCTGGTGGTGGAGGTGAGGCTGGGCTAGGCTAAAGGAGATTCGGCCAAGGGAGGTGGTGTTTCCGTCGAGCGAGGAGAGAGGGAGAGAAGAGGGAGAGGGAAAGAGGAAATAAGGGAAAAAGGGTGGGGCTTGGGTATTTAATCCAGGCCTTCGTCTTGGGATCTTCAAAACGATCTAACGGTGAACTTAAATACTGATTTGAAAATGCGTTAACATTTATTTAATTTAAAACACTGAGAGGAATTAAGATAGAATATTATTTTATAAACTAAAGTTCATAAAATAATATTCCTTCATCATTAATTAAAATGATGAAGTCTTGTTATTTACTTGAAGAGAATAAAATCATTTAAATTAATTTAGACTTTTCAACATAATTTAAATCTCGTAATATTTTTAAATGACTGAAATCATTTAAATTAAATAATTTTCCACTGTTATAATATTTTTTGAGCTTTTCAAAAATATTATAATTGTGTTATTTAAAATCAAGGTTAGTCCAATAGCATTGAAAATATTCTATATTAATATTTCTAGGACATTTAAAATATTCATAAGCTTTAAAATCATGGGCTTGTTTTAAAAATCACTTGATATTTTTTGAAATATGCCATCGAGGCTCGGCATGTAGAACGAGGCTCATAACTATGAGAAAAAGAAGGGACAGGATGTTACAAAACTACATAGCTCTCATCTCTTTACCAACTCCATTGTGGATAGAGGAACCGATGCTATCAGTTGTCTCCCAAACTAAATGACATTTATTCCCAGCTTCAGTAATGTCTAGGTGGTCCAAAGCATTACTTAGTGTAGAAGGGTCTATTGTTGAGGAAAATGGAGAGCTGGTTGTGGTTCCTACTTCACCATTCAAGGTTAGAATACTACAACATAATATACACCATAGTTCACAGGCAAGGCATGTGGGCTATTATAAAACACTGCAAAAGACCAAGTTAGATTTCTATTGGGAGGGGATGCACAAGGATGTTTAGAAACTTGTCAAGGAGTGTGATGTGTGCCAAGCTAATAAGTAGGAAAGCCTTCATCTAGCTAGATTACCACAGCCACTGATAGTTCCTAGCTCTCCATGGACTTTATTGAAGGCCTACCTCTCTCGAATGGGTTGAGTGTGATATTCATAGTGGTGGATAGACTTATATAATTTGCTCATTTTTTCCTTTTTCACATCCTTATACGGCTAGTAAAGTGGCTCAGATATTCTTTTCTGGAATCTTTAAGCTACCCGGGGAATGCCCAAATCCATTGTTTCAAATAGGGATGCAATATTCACCAATTCCTTTTAGAAGGAGTTTTCATTTACAAGGAACTTCATTGAATTTTAGTTCTGCTTATCACCCTCAATCTGATGGATAGATTGAGGCAATAAACAAAATGTTTGAAGGCGCATCTGAGATGCTACAACAATAACAACCCAAAGGAGTTAAGCCTGTAGAATCCTTTGGCAGAATGGTGTTACAATACCTCATGTCACTCCTCAATTGGGGTTTCTCCTTTTATGGTTATCCTCTACCTAAGTTGCTTACTTACATTCCAGGGACTACTTCTAATGCTGCATTGGATTAGCAATTGAGGTCAAGGGAGTAGCCTTTGGCACTATTAAAAGAGAACTTGCACAAGGCCTAGCAGAGAATGAAAATGTTTGCAAACAGGAAAAGGATTGCAAAGAGCTTTGAGGTAGGAGTTTGGGTATATTTTAGGCTCCAACCCTGTAGACAAAAGATAGTTTCAATGCACCATAACTTGAAGCTCACTCCAAGGTTCTACTGTCCTTTTCAAGTGGTCTGACTCACTCAAAAATGAGTAGCATTAATGCTATCCCAAGTGTAGGAGGATGTCGTGTAATAATAAGGAATAAATTCCTAGATCGTCTCCTCAGTCAGGGAAAATTTACTCAAAATTTAAACTCGTTGAAAAATTGTGAAAAACTTCACAAAGAAAAACAAAATGGTATGTGCAATGGATGGAAATTTTACTAGTCATGGACTAGATTCATGTTTTTAGATTTGTTTGTCGGATTTGAATGCAGCGATGAAAAGTAAGGAATGAAAATGCATGAAACTAAATTAAAATTGCTGAAATTAATAGACTGAAATTTAAAAGAACAAGAAAAATAAATGACATTAATTTAAATAATAGGAATTAAAGATGCAAGAAAATAAATGACATTAACCTAAATAGAGGAATTACAAGTGCGAGAAAAATAAATGATAGTAATTTAAATAAACAGAAATTAAAGGTGCAAAAAAAAATAAATGACAGTAATTTAAATAGACAGAAATTAAATGTGCACGGAAAATATAAGACATTAAACTGAAATTAAATAAAAACAGGAATTGTAAGGAATAAACTTGATGTTTGGAAATGGAGACTGCGTTCTCCAATCCAAAAATCTGAACTTCCAGATAAAATGATTTCTCAAATAAAATAAACGCTCTAAATAAAATGCATCCTAAAAGAAATTGAACTCTCAATTAAATTAAAATTTCAAATAAATTACACACTCAAATTGAAGTTGAGCTCTAAATAAAATAAACACTAAAAGAAATTATTTCCTAGATGAATACAAAGAAAGCTTGCTTTAACATGGAAAGAAAACTTGCTTCCTTAAGTTTCAAATTAAAGCTGTAAAATAAACTGATGCTGAATGAAAACTAAAACAGAAGCATGAAACTGAAAAATGAATTAAAATGAACAACAACTGCCGAATGAAATGAGAATGAAACTGAAAAATGAAAGCTAAGTTTTAAAGTTCTGTCTTCTCTCCTTCGTCTCCACTGCCTTGATGCCCTTTCTCTTCTGAGCTCTCTCCTATTTATAGGAGAGAGCATCCTACCATTTCTCAAGAGTGGGTGGCCTAACTTGGGAGTGGGTGGCCTAACTTTGAAGTGGGTGGCCTAACTTTGAAGAATGGAGGATAACTTTGAAGAATGGTGGAGTGGGTGGCCTAACTTGGGAGTGGGTGGCCTTTCTATCTTTCTGAATGTCCTGATTTTCTGCTTGCTCCCTTGAGTTCCAGCCGTGAGTTCCATTCTCTTTTAGTATTTTCATAAATGCCCTGCAGTACATAAAAAATATATTTCTTTCAAAGGCAAATATAGAACTTTATGTATATAAAATATTGACATCAATTAATTTGCATTCAATATTAGAATTTGATGCATAATTAAGTGTTCAATCTTTATTTGATAAAATAAATCACCCATTTAAACAACTTTATTATGCAATTCTAACCTTTTATCATGGTCGCAAAAATAGGCACAGTGGCCTACCAATTGAACCTACCATCCATTTCCAACATACATCCTGTTTTTTAAGTGTCATGTTTGAAAAAAATGTTTGGATAGCACATCACTCCACTACCTACATCACCTCTTTTGGATCCATAAGGTCAAATTCAACCTAAACATGAATCTATATTGGAGAGGAGGAAGAGGAAAGTTGGAAATCATGTAGCAACTAAGTTTCTTGTGAAATGGTTGGGAGCACCAATATAGGACAATTTTTGGGAATCTCTATGGAAGCTAGGCAACCTTTACCCACACCTTGTGGGCAAGGTCCTTTAATGGACAGAGAATTGTAAATGGTCTTGAGTTCAAGGGCCTTAAAGGAGAAGGGATTGTAAGGGGAAAGTCTGGGAGGAATCTAAGTGCATGTGGAAACACAACAATATTAATAGACTAAAGGTCGAAATGGTGTGTTTTGGGGGGCAACGATATTAACATACTGAAGAGTGAAATGGGGTGTATTAGGATTAAGTGATGCGATGCATTTTGTGGTGCGAAAGCGAAGAAGCACAACTGATAGAGTATGAGGAAACGCTGCGTATTGACTTGAATTGTAATAAAATATTGTGTTTTGTTAATTATCATTTCAGTTGTATAAAAGACTGACAACTAGAAACTTATATGTTGTTCAAACTTGTTAAGAAATGAAGTGAGTTGGAGGTTGGAGATTCCTCGAAAATCTCTTCCAAGAATAAGACTCTAATTCCTTGTTTCTTCTTCCTTTGTCTAAGTTTCTTGCATTCTATTTTCCATTTGTTCTTGATTGTGTAAGTAAAGGGAGTCCGTGACATATCCTTGCCAGAAGCACACAACCATAGCTCCAGCGCCCAATTTCTCTCAAAGTAAGGTCATTTCCTTCCTTCAAATGTCTAAAATCTAGTACTTGTATGCATATAACGCGTGAGCTGTTTTAAGCTAAATTACAAAAAATTTCCTACCAATACTTTTTGGAAAAAATCAAGAGAAAATAGAGGTTTGGATGTGGAAATAATTTTAGGATTTAATCATGTAATTATTTAGGGTTGATGATATTTTAGGATTGTAATGATTTTAGGCTTATGGAAAATAGGTTATTTAAGCATTTTGGGCTTTAAATAGAAAGTGCGTGTTTATTACTAAATTAGGTTACGATATGCTAATTTTATTCATAAGTTCGTGTTAGTTGCATGACGCATTCATTAAAATATTTTATGAAAAGTCGTGATTTTATGTGAGGACTCATGCATCAAAATATTTATGAAAAATCATGATTTTATGTGAGGAGTTATACATTAAGATATTTATCAAAATTTATGACTTTGTGTGAAGAGTTGTATATCAAAATATTTTATGAAAGGTCATGATCTTATATGAAGAAACATGTATCACGAGATTTTACGAAAAGTTGCAATTTTATTTTATATCTACAATAGGATAAGGTATGATAAGGCAAGTTATGAGAAGAAAGTATATATGTATGATTCTGATGAGGTATGACTGTTAAGATACATAATGGCCTATGTTATGACAGTGAAGACAGTGCCATGAGGTTAAGGGGCATATTGCATTAGAGTCATTCTCTCTCTACTCTGAGAGTATGAGAGTGTAAGGTTTTGTTTCTTTGTCCCTGCTACAAAGAATTAGTCTCTCAGTCTCACTACGAGCTTGTTTTCAACATCTCAAAACTCACAGCATTGTTCAGCCCCTTCACTAAAGACAGTTTCTAGTTTTTGGGTCAAGTGTTTGTATTATACCGTCCCAGTTTCTCACAGTTTTCACAAGATAAACACACCTGTCCAGGCAACCCACAAGTATGGGAGATGAAGATCTCACAAAACTATGGGAAGGCCTGAACCTCACGGCAAATGAAGAAGATTTGATTAAGCTATCAGATGAAGCACTACAAGCAGCTACAGAAAGAGGGGAGAATTGTCTAATGGCGATGGTCATTAGTGACAGAAATTTTAACAAAGAAGCTTTTCGTACAACAATGCAACAAGTGTGGAAAGTGGAAGCAGATATGTCCTTCACTGAAATAGGCGAGAAAAGCTTCATTATGGAGTTCCAAAATGCAGCTGACAAAAGAAAAATCCCCCAAGGGAGACCATGGACTTTCGACAGAAGCCTTATAGCCATCCAAGATGTAGATAGCAACCTCTCACCTAGTGGAGCTAGCTTCACTCATGAGCCCTTCTGGGTTCAACTACGCAATCTACCTTTGGCTGGAATGAATGAGACGTATGGAAACCAGATTGCTGCTGGTATTGGAAATGTTCTGAAAGTGGAAGTAGACAGGGAGGGGCAAGGATGGGGAAGGTGCTTGAGAGTGCAGGTAGAAGTGGACCTCACAAAACCTCTGGCCAGAGGAAGATGGATACAATCTGGGGAGCAAAAGATCTGGGTTGCCTTCAAATATGAAAGATTACAAAACTTTTGCTTCAGTTGTAGGATTATAAAACACCAGGCGAGAGGATGCCAAAACCAAAGGTATGGTAACCAGTTTCAACCTGATCTACCTTCGCAATATGGTGCCTGGTTACATGCAGCTCCACCAAAATTCCATACCGTGGCAACCAAGCACTACAAAGGAGGCTCGGCACCCCCTAGTCAAGAAGACAAACACCAGCATCAAACCAGAACCAAGGGGAATGAAGAGCACAGTAACAAGGAAGCAGACAGCAGGCAATACACTAGGGTGTCTCATCAGGAAAAGGCTAGAGAACTAAGTCCAGAGCTCCCAGTTTTGAGGCATAACCTATCAAAAGGATGTCCAAGTCAGAAGGAAAGTCAAAGGGGTCACAAGTCAGGAGATGAGGTACTTACAGTAATCCCTAACAACTCCTGTCTTTTTCCTCAGAACTGCACTATAGAAACTGATCTGTACATAGGGTCGAAACCAACAACCCCCCAAAATGAAATCTGTCTAGGTATGGAAATGGACCATGTGCCAATCACTATAAAACTAAAACAGGAAAAGGGCCAACCAAACTTACCAAAAACAGTCAAATCCTCCCAACAAGTGACAAGCAAGCCTCAACCAAACCAAACCCCAACTCCCATTACCACAAGGAAGGCAAGCTGGAAAAGAAAAGCAAGGGACACAACCCCCACGAACCAAATAGAGCCTACTAGCATTACCAGAAATACTCTCAAAAGAAGCTCACATCAAGCTCTGGGGGATATAACAAATCTGAATGAACATAAAAAATCAAAAACACAAAATGGATGCATCAAAAGGCTCCATTCCAACTCTAAGGTGGAGGCTGCTATGCAGCCCCACCAAGTCCCATGAATTGCATCAGCTGGAACTGCCGAGGGCTTGGGAACCCTCAGACAGTTCGTGAGCTTCACCACTTGGTGAAGGACAAGGGCCCGGACTTAGTTTTCCTCATGGAAACTAAGTGCAACAGAAACAAAGTGGAAATGGTTAGAAGACAGATTGGTTTCCAGCATAGTTTTGTCGTGGACAGTAGAGGTTTGAGGGGAGGCTTGGCTTTCCTCTGAAAGGAGAACTTGGATGTGGACCTCCTAACATACACCAGCAGCCACATATCTCTATCCATTAAGAAAAATGGATCAGTAGATAAACTAGTTCTCACGGGTTTCTATGGCAGCCCTGAAACTTCGAAAAGGAAGGGTAGTTGGGATCTTCTTAAACTTTTGAAACCACATGGTGAAGAAGCTTGGTTGTGCATAGGCAACTTTAATGAAATCCTTCATCAGAAGGAGAAGCAAGGTGCTGCGGATAGGCCATATAGACAGATGGAGAACTTTAGAGAGGCAATTGAAACGTGTGGCTTAAGTGAGGTGCAATTTAAGGGAGATGACTTTACTTGGAGCAATAGAAGAGAGGGCAGTTTGTTCACAAAGGAAAAATTAGACAGGGCCTTTGGGAATCAGAAATGGTTCAGCCTCTTTGAAGACAGTGTGGTGTACTCCCTAGCTGCTCATAGCTCAGATCACAGTCCTATTATTCTGCATACAAGTTCAGAGGAAAGAATTCGATCCAGGAGGAAGCCATTCAGATATAAAGCCAGCTGGGGTAGGAGAGATGAGTGCCATGCCATGATAGCTAGAGCCTGGGGTCACCCTCAACAACCTCTGATCAGCATGGAAAAAGTCACAACAGGGCTGCAGAGGTGTAGACAGCAACTTCAGGCATGGAATCAAGTTAATTTTAAGAAACAAAGAGGTCTGATTTCAGCTAGAATGCAAAAGCTAAAGCTGCTTCAAGAGTCCAATTCTGGTGAGGCAAATGAGACTATAAGGAAACTGAAACAGGAGATAGATGGTTTACTTGAAGAGGAAGATACGAGATGGAAGCAGCGGGCTAAACAACAATGGCTTGAAAAGGGAGATAGAAATACAATTTTCTTCCATAAGTGTGCTAACCAGAGGAGGAAGAACAATCACATATCACAAGTCTCAGATGAGGAAGGAAGAACTGCCTCCACACCAGAAGAAGTGAACCATCTTTTCCATAATTTTTTTCAGAAACTGTTCTCAACCTCTCAACCCGAAAGAATAGAAGACTGCCTCCAACATATCACCCCTTCCATTACAACAGTTATGAATGCCTCGTTGGTCAAAAGTATTGATCAAGTGGAAGTAGAGCAAGCCATTTTCCACATGAATGGTTTGGGCTCCCCGGGTCCAGATGGTTTTCCAGCCATCTTCTATCAAGACCATTGGGATGTAGTAGGTCCAGGAGTCTGTGCAGCAGTAAAAGAGGCTTTCCAATGTAGTCAATGGCCTCAAGATTTCAATGCCACTCATATAGCATTGATCCCAAAGGTACAGAACCCAACAAAGGTCACAGAGTTTAGGCCCATTAGCCTATGCAATGTAAGCTACAAAATCTTTGCTAAAGTACTAGCTAACAGGCTCAAGAAGCTACTTCCTATTGTGATAGCCCAATCCCAAAGTGCCTTTATACCCGGGAGACTAATAACAGACAATGTCATAGTGGCCTTTGAAGCACTACACACGATGCAAGGAAGATTGAGAGGTAAGGAGGGGTATATGGCATTGAAACTGGACATGAGCAAGGCATACGACAGAATTGAATGGGATTTCTTGGCAGCAGTCATGGGTAAAATGGGTTTTGATCATCAGTGGATAAAGGCTATCATGAGGTGTGTCTCTTCAGTATCCTACTCCCTTCTAATCAATGGAATCCCTCAAGAACCATTCAGCCCATCTCGAGGAATTAGACAGGGTGATCCACTATCACCCTATCTTTTCATCTTGTGTGCTGAAGCACTAAGTTGCCTCCTCAAAGCTGCAGAATTTTCAGGTGCAATCACAGGTATTTCTATGGCTCACAACCAGCTGCGTGTAAGCCACCTATTTTTTGCTGATGATAGTCTCCTTTTTTGTAAAGCCAACCCCTTAGAGTGGAGCAGACTAATCCATGTGCTAGACACCTATGAGCTTGCCTCGGGCCAAAGATTAAATAAAGAGAAAACCTCCATAATGTTTAGCAAGAACACAAGATTAAAAGTAAAGGATATAATCATTCAGATTGCTGGCATTCAGACTACATAACCTTATGAAAAGTATCTAGGCTTGCCAGCTTTGGTGGGTAGAGCTAGATCTAAATGCTTCAAGGGTATCCTGGACAGAGCAAGGGCAAGGATAAGCAACTGGAAAACAAGGTTCCTTTCTCATGCTGGAAAAGAAATTCTCATTAAAGCAGTGATTCGGGCCATTCCAGCCTACTACATGGGGGTATTCAAAATCCCAAAAACCATTCTAAGGGAACTAAATAGGATCACCAAGCAATCCTGGTGGGGGCAGAAAATGGAAGAGAGGAGGATCCATTGGTGCTCTTGGGAGAAGATGGGTTTGTCTAAGGTGTCAGGTGGGCTTAGGTTCAGAAACTTTGAAGCTTTCAATTTGGCAATGGTTGCCAAGCAAGGATGGAGATTAATCCAGCATCCCCACTCCTTGGCAGCAAAGGTCCTAGCAGCAAAGTATTTCCCTACGGGTAACTTTGACTCAGCTGGCTTAGGTAACAATCCATCCCTGATATGGAGAAGCATCTGTTCAGCCAAGCCTCTCATTGAAGAAGGATCTCTGTGGCAGATTGGGAATGGCTCTACTGTCAGGATATGGCAAGACAGGTGGCTTCCATCTCCAACCTCTTTCAGGGTTCAAAGTGGTATCCAGGTTCTGCAGGCAGAGGCTAGAGTGGCTGAACTAATTGACACAGATACAAAGACTTGGAAGACACAGTTACTACAATCAATTTTTTCTGAGAGTGAGACAGAGCAATTAAGAAAATTCCACTCAGTCTATACAACACTCCTGATAAACTCACCTGGAGGTGTACAAATAATGGACTTTTTTCAGTAAAAAGTGCTTACCATCTACAAACAGAAATCCAACATAGAGACAAAGATCAGGCAAGCAGTGCTCAACAGACTGGTGTGTGGAAAAGTTTGTGGAAGCTAGCAGTGCCAAATTCAGAGAAGCTTTTCCTATGGAAGGCTTGCCATGATCTTCTGCCTACAAGGTGTAATCTCTTCAAGAAGAAAGCCATTGATGATCCAAAGTGTCCGATATGTCTGAATCAAGTTGAGAGTGTTGAACATGCTATCTGGGAGTGTCAGGCAGCAAGAGATGTGTGGGGACTCTGCTCGAGACAGTTACAGAAGAGGAGCATAAGGGGTCAATCATTTAGAGAGCTGGTTACCAACCTCATGGAAGTATTAGATAAGGAGAGGCTTACTGAAATGGCAGTAGTTGCGTGGAGTTTATGGAAGAGAAGAAATGAAGTTATCTTCCAAAAGGTTTTCACTAGCCCCTCTACCTTGTGGAGACAGATCCAACAGAAGCTGCAGGACCTCAGTCTCCTGAACATCAGACCTCCTCACTCAAATTCTGCAAGTGTGGTGGCCAACTCAGTAAACCAATGGAAAGCACCCCCTGTTGACCATTACAAAATAAATTGGGATGCTGCCATTGACCATAAGAAATGTCGAGTGGGCATTGGCACAATCATCAGGGACTGGGAGGGTCAGGTCGTGGGGACCATGAGGATGAACAGATCACTCTATCCTGACCCCTACCTTGCAGAATCATATGCATCATTGCAAGCTACTCTATTGGGCGTGGAAGTGGGTCTAAGAAGAGTAATTCTGGAAGGTGACGCTCTCAAAGTTGTCAAAGAAATTAGTGGAGATAATGAGAACTGGGGCCAGGCAAGAATGATCATATCAGAGGTCAAACAGACCTTGTCCAGATTTGAAAGCTGGGAAGTGATGCATACTAGTCGATCCTCTAACCATGAGGCACACAATTTAGCTAAGAAAGCTCTTGAAATTGATGATGTTATTGTGGAACTCGAGTAGTTTTTGCTCTAAAGTGTAATGCTACCTTGTAATGCAGTTTTATGATGAATACAAATGATCCTTTCAAAAAAAAAAAAGGGGGCATATTGCATTGCTAGGATGTACACATTGATAGTGCACCCAGTGTTGTCTTCCTTGTGTATCAATTCTCAACCCGTGGCCACAGGCAGAATTAGAATCTTCAATATTCGCTAACACTAACTCACGGGGTCAACAGTGGGTATCGGCCAATGAGGACAAATGAAAGACAAGTTAAGGCATTTCATGTACAGTTTATATTCATGTTATTTACATATGTAACTATGAGTGTGCATGTTTTCCAAGAAACCCTATTTTTTATAAAATATTTACTATATGATGTGTTATTTATGGAGTATTCAACTCATTTTTCTATATTTTATACTTTAACCGTCCTTGATGAGGATCTTTATGAGGATGAGGCCACAGGATGAGGCTTATGTTGTAAAACGATGGCAGAAAAGTAAAATAGAACAGAACAAGAAATCAATCACATGACACAAATATTTACGTAGTTCAACAAAGTGCCTATGTCCACGGAGCTGCAGAAGATTTTATTCTCTTTTGGAATATTAAAGTACACTGTGGGGCAAAATTACAACGCTTAGAACTAGCCATATTGTTCACAATAAACATATATATAGTTGTACGGTGGAAACCCTACTTTTATAATTACTGCGTTATTTGCTTGAGTAAGATTCAAGCAAGTTTAAAGCAAACTCTCTATCTGATGTTCATCCGAGCAAGTGTTGAGTGAACTATCTGCCTGAGCTTCGCTCACGTGAACTTCCTATCTGGCATTTCTCGAGTCACAAACCATGTAAAAAATGTTTGGCATCTTGCTTTGGCTTGGGTCAAGAATTTCACAAAAAAATTGTGGCATATTCTTGTCAAGTCAGGTCATCTAATCGGGTCGCCACAAGAATGAATCAATCTCCACAAACCCAACAACTTGGTTCAGGGAGGCGAGGCAGAGATCTAGGTGAGTCTCTCTCCTCCACCTCTCACCTCGACTCTCTCTCTCTCTCTCTCTCTCTCTNTATATATATATATATATATATATATATATATATATATATATCTTTGCGAAATTAATTTTTACTATTATAGTTGCAACTATAGTTGTTTAGAGTCCAATGTCGCCATATATAGCCAACCACCTGAGACACCCCTCCAGGTAAGGGCCACATTAGTGTCTTTCTTTCCCTCATACTCTTGATGTACCCTAACTACACACACACACACAGAGAGAGAGAGAGAGAGAGAGAGAGAGAGAGAGAGAGTCGAGATGGGAGGCAAATGATAGAGAGAGACTGACTTGAGCTAGCATTGAACAATGGTGGTGGCCAGAGATGATAGAGAGATGACATGGGACAGGGAAGAACATGAGAAAAAGAGAAGAAATGATTTTGACTTCTAAAGCCTATTCGGTGCTTTCGTTTTAAAAAAATAAAATAAAATCACGTGAGAGGCATAGAGGTTGTAAAATAGTAGGTGGAGTATTATTATCCGTAAAAGAAAGAGGAAATGAAAAACAAAAAGGAAATGAAAAACAAAAGGGAAGACGTGTTACATATGTCCACCCCTTTTTTAAAACAAAATATTTGATTTGACAACAATATCCAAACTCATTACAAAATTGAAGAAATTTTGTAAAAATGCCAAGAAGAAACAAAATTATTTTATTCAAATAAATCACTGAAATGCAATGGGTTTTGAGTTCTAACATGGGGGTATAAAAAAAACTGGAAAACTAGTTGAACTGATGGGTTCGGTTTGGTTCGCAACTACTCCGATACCAATTCTTTAAGAACCGAAACTGGTCCTAGATTGATTCAGTACCCGTTTTCATATTTTGGAAACCGGTTTGAACCGAATAGGACCAATATATATTTATATATATAATTTTTTATATTATATATCATTTTTATATTATATGTAAATTACTAACTAATATAACATAAAATTTTAATCATATTATTCAAGTATATTAATCTTATAACATTTTATATAAGTTAGACACTATTTACACTATAGTAGATAATTAGATACTAATGAATTAATAATCATTAATAATTACTATTTTTTTAAAAATCAATTTGAACTGAACCAAACCGGTATATACATGTATATATATTTTATAATATATCATTTTTTATATTATATATAAGTTTTTATATAATATTACATATATTATATACTAAATTGCTATTTAATATAACATTTGATATAAGTTGATAACTTATTTAGTGCCACATGTATAAATAGTAAATCGCATGTAAATGGTAGATCGGAAAAATCAAAATTTCCAATTTCAGTGATAAATCGATCTGTATATTAATTCAGTCCAAAATTTGTCTAAAATTAGACCCATTACACTCCTATTCCAACATGAAAAATGATAGTTGCAATTATGAGAGTGCAAGTGTCGTACAATCATTTTGAAAAAGTGAATAAATACAAAACTCACGTAAAAAAATTAATTTTTTATTAGTAAACTTCAATATTTTTCAAAACGATTACATGACACTTACATACTCCATAACTATATATAGCATTACTCTTCTAACTAGGGTTGCAAATGAACAGAGTAGCTCTTGAATAGCTCAAGCTCAGCTCGCTTAGTTCAAACTCAGTTCATTTAATAAATAAGATGTTCGTAAATCCTAATATAGGTTCGAATATTAAACAAGAAAAACTCATATAAACTCGACTCGATTCGGTTTAGAATCATGAACAAAACTCATATAAACTCGGCTTGACTCGTTTGAGCTTATTTTGAAATTCATAATATGTTTTATATATGTATTTGTTATATGTTATATATATATATATATTACATGTTAGTTCTATTTTATATACTTAATTATATAATATTAATTTATTTATAGTTTACCTTATTTAATATAGATATGTTATGTTGCAAAAATGTGTATAAGATAATTTATATAATAATATATCATACAACTAAAACTGTTGATTTATTATATTATCTATATATATTAAATAGTTTAGTTTATTACATTTATCTTGTGCATTATTATTTTAATTCAGAAGTTATTTTTATAAAAAAAAAAATTATACCATAAGAACTTTGAATTAAAATTATTTGGTTGAATAGTTAAATGGTTCGAATTTTTTTATTAATCAAAAGTTAAAGAGTAGAAATTTCAAAATAAAAAATCGAGTTCGAGTCGATTTTTAGTCATCTGTGCCAAAAAAATGCAGATCTAAAATTTCTAATCTTAACTTTTGATTTATCTAAAATTTATACCTATCTATTTTTAGGTATTAACAAATTGAGCTTGAGCTCGAGTCAAATTCAAACATTCATGATTAACAAATCAAGTTTGAGCAAGGATCTTCGAGTTTTATTCGAATTCAAGCGAGTAAACAAGTTAATCTTGTTCGAATTCGATTTGATTCAGTTCGTTTGCAACCCTCCTTCTAACCTTCAATGGCTCCTGTCAAACTTAATGAGTGGTTTTGTAATAAATAAATGGCCCTAAAATGTAAATGGTAGACTTTCAAAATTAATGGGCTCCCCTAAGACGATGGTTCTAAAATTTATTATAAGTTGTCCAATAATAACAATAATAATAATAATAGCAGCAGCAACGCCTATTACAATGATAGGCCGTGGACCAAAAATAAAACACTTGACCAATCCCAGTGAATTTAGGATTCGGTGATACACCCCTCCCATCCATCAAGCCGAAGCTAGAGAGAAAAATGTGTCCATCCAAGTAGGAGATAGGCAACCTACAGCTGACAATGACCAATCAGTCAAGTGAATTAGATGGAATGAAACGAAGTTTTGGAAGGATCAGTAAGATCAACCTGTACATTCTATTCCCACCATGCTTTGTCTGGAGTTTTAACACAGCACCATTGCAACTCCCTAAAAGAAGAATATCGGTTACAAACATGCACCATGAATTTCCATCATAATACACAATTGTGCAAGACCAAAAAGTCGTCAAAATGAGCATCATAAGGAAATTTTGTCCCCAGTAAGCTAAATAACACATTACACAAGCCTTGAAGTGCACCTGCAACAATCGCACATGCCTTGCATAAACTTCTCATGCAGCCAATTTCACTCCAAAGCAGATTCGCTTCGAGAAAACATTCAAGAGAGATCTCCACCGCACATTTACTTCATCAAACAGAAATCCAAAGCAGCAGATCCGTACTAGATTTTCACTTCATGAAAGCATCCAAAGATGTGAAGATAAAACTCAACTCAAGCACAGATTCTTCCAAAACCTTCAAAATTTATCTGTCGGTATCCTCGGTCAACCCTTCACTGATTCTGAGTTTATCCGGCCACTACTCTCCCCACTGGCATTGAACCCAGCAATGGGCATGGAACGGTTACCAAAATCTAATAGAAGTTTTCGTTGGAGCTCATTAGTGTGAGGAAGACTGGCACGTAAAAGCTCAACAGGCATTTCCTTACTAATAGCTTGGGCCGGCTCAGATCCAATCACGTCTGTACTTGGCTGGATCTGTGAACATATGGATTGCACAATAGTTTCATATTTACTCAGGCAATACTTGGTAAGAAGCGTGAAAAATTCATCAAATGAAGCTTGCCACAGCGCACGATTAGGAACGTTGCAGTTGCCAGCAGCATGAGGATCAGTTAAGAGCTCAGTAGCCCTTTCAAGGACAGATTTCAGAATAATAGAGGCCCCATCACCAGCAGGGCTTCCAACAGGGCGCAGCGGTGGCTGCTCTGAAGAACAAACAACTGCAACAAGACAAGCACTTAGCGACCGTAAATCCATGACCTTGACACATGAGGAAACTGTCTTTGCAAGATGCGTGGTTGTCTCAGCTGCTCCAGGATCAGATTGAAGGCCGCCAAACAAAAACCTTAAATGACGAAAAATAGCCATACAAACAATACGGGCAAGCTCACTACCAGAGAAGAGAAGCTGAAGGAACCTAGATAAGAGTTTTCTACCCTTGGGAAGAGAGACCAATCGTAAGAACACAAGGTCATCCATGGAAGTCAGCCCAACAGTGTGGCTGGTTTTGCCAAGTGGGTCTACAAGTTGAAGTGATGTTGCCAGACCTTCTAGAAGGATTTGTCGCCTTCGCCTGAGCTGAGCCCCACCATCCTGGGACGGACTAGATTGTAGAAACCGATCAATATCATCGACATCAAGAAGAAGACAAAGTCCATCCTCAATGGTGATTCTAGCAGCAAGCATCGGTTCCTGTTCCAGAGGCTTCTCAGAGACTTTCTGCTCTGAGCTATCACCAGAAGCAGAGGGAGGAGGGTCGACTTCAAGGAGGGGGCGAGGTCTGCGTATGGAAGAGAGAGGTATCCTACCAATAGCATCAATAGAGAGATGAGGATGTTGTTCTGTACTATTTCGGCCTCGAGAAGGATGCTCCCTCAAGTGAGATGGGCAGAAAGGCTGTTTCAACCTCGATCCAGTAGCTCTTTTGGCAAGACTTGCTTGATGGTAATAGTCATCAATGTATGGGTCATTGCTATGTGTAGCAGCATGCTGCATTTTAAGTATATTCTCTATTTCTTCAGATGTCATATACTTGGATCTAATTTGGACCCACCCAGTCTCACTTTTCTGGCTACTAGTATCAGAACCTTGCTGAGAAAAACGCATATTATGTTTGCTCCTTTGTGATGATTTTGGTCTTTGGTCTCTCATATCAGTCAACCCAAACTTTGACTTATGTGAGGATGATGGATGGACATTATACTGTTGGGACTGTAATGCCGAAAAATGGGCCAAAGAGGGTAATTGATGGTGCAGTCTCTGCTGTTGCAGCATCTGCTGTTGTGCCATTATTTGTGGGGACCTGAGACCATTTTGATGAGGTAACCGTTGTTGCACAATAGTGTTTAAAAGACCTGCGTGATCCCCATGCAGTATACCAGCATGGTTGGCCCAGTGATTTTGCGGCCTGCTATTAAAAGAAAGGCCACCACTGGTGAACTGAAGCATATTTCCACCATAATTCAAACCATGAGATAAACCAGCCAAGTGATGATTAGAGTTAGAACAAGGAGAGAGGTTTGGAGTAGAGAAGGGTATCTGTGGACCACCACCAAGAAAAGACATATTAAGGTGGTGTGGTGAACCTTGTTCGGATCTGCTTCCAGGTGGAGGGAAAGACGTGAATGTTGATTTAGGCACTAGAATTGGTTCACTAGAGTAGCGATGCAGCACTGGTTGCTGCTCGGGGTATGAGGATGTTCTGTACAAAGGTTGGTATTCCGCAACACGAGCAGAGGGTTGAGGTTGTGATGACCACCTCTTCTCTTCTTCAATACTATCTGTGCCAAACATATGCGGATCTAACCAGTTACCAAAGTCTCCATCTTGTGTCCACTCAGCAGCAGATGAACCTGCACAGAACTTGCCATTAGCGAGAAGGAAGTTCAGAAGGGAAAACCGGGGGTGGAGGGGGCAACAAGAAGCAGTCTTTTGAAATTAACAAACATATGACAAACAAATAATGAGGTAAACAAACAAATGAGCACCAGACTTGATTCTTAACTCCGAGCTGCATGAATAGCTACAGCAAAATCAGTTTTCCTTCCACTATATCATACATTATTCATATTGGGTGAGAATATATGTGTGTGCACGCGCACACGCACATATCAGTCACACTGAACTTCTACAATGACAAAAACTGATTTTTTTTTTTTTTTGGAATAGGTGACAAACACTGAAATTAAAAGGACTATTTGATACATTCTCTGCCAATCATCGAGCTTTCTGATGCCTTCGCTTAAACTTCATATTTCAGTACGCTAATATAGAAAATCAACCACCTCACAAGCTTCAAACAAATTTTAACTAGCAATTTGTGTCACCAAATTGCATCGACTGAATCTTAACATTTTCATGCTCATTAAATAACAGCTTTCCCGAAGCATTCTGCTAGGCTGTGTATGGTTCCTTATTTTCACCATAAGCGTGTTTTTGTACTTTAAGCTTACTAAAAAAAGTGCCGAAAAATGTAGTTAGGTGCACTTTTGTCAATATGTACTTCACTTTTGATAAGAGAAGCGCTTTAGCCTTGGCACTTTGCACATAAGAGTATTTTTAGCAACATTGTGGTATAACGCTATATTTAGTAAAATTCCAGGCCCTAAATGCCAAGGCAAGACATTAAGGGCCCTTTTTTATACTTAGAATATCTCAATATATCTGTGAATAATAGTAAAATAGTTTGAGTTAAGATATTTTATTGGGTTTTTAGAAAAAAAAAAAAAAATTGAATAAAAATATTATAAAGTTAAAAATTTGTTTGAATATTATTTTTTAATATTATTTTTGTTTTGAAATTGAAAATGTAGTCATTTTTTTTGTGTTTTGTTTGAGAGTGTGGAAAAATTGTAATGATTAAATGAAAAAACTGAAAATTTGAAATTGAAAAGTGTTTTATGTTTGTTTTGAGAAGGAAATATCTGAGAACATCTAATAATACTTGAGAACAATTGTGTTGTCAAACGACCCTAAATCTTTCACTTGCCAAAAAAAAAAAAAATAATAAATGAATAAATTTAAAATACTCTCTTCATAATAACCAAACTCTTCTAAGTCTGTTGAAGCTGAAGGTTGGTTGACATTCAATAGTAGAAAATACACAGGGATTGGCAAAAATAATACCAGATCAATCTTCGAGAATACCGATGAATGACCAGCCAACTTTCTAAATGTAAAGAGAAAGAAATGGCTAATCTAGCCATATGGTTTATGAGTACTTTAGCAAGGTAGTTGTGATACCCCATATGATTAGGATAAGGGTAGGTGGTGAATGAGATCCCACATTGTTTGGGAATGAGAAGTTCTTGCTCTTTATAAGGTTCCAATGAGCCTCTAATTGTATCATTGACTAGTCCTTATAGAGTATAGACTTTGTGGTTTGAGCCTTCCATTAAGGTGTTACAGTAATGCAGAAGTTAAATACAAGTTTGTTAAGAGTTAATAAAGGGTATTTTAGTCTTTTGATTTATTTTTGCTTTTATATGGACAACATCGACAGATATTAAACATTGAATGTTTTATGGGTTAAACACTCTCTTCTAAAAAATCACAGAATATTAAATCACTCCAATACTGTTGACCTCTTATGAATATTTCCTTTTGACTAGTTTTTTTTTTCTTTGGGAGCCCACTAGGATTGGCTCAATCAAGCACCCAATGAAGAGGTTTTTCACTGTTTCCTTACTTTGGGTCTATATGTCAAAAATCAAGTCAGAAGCAACTTTAAGATCCCAAATATCAATTTGGAGAAGTATCAAACTCACTTCTGCAGAAAGTGGTTTTTGTCATTGAAATGAATCCCAAAATCACTTTATAGAACGAGTCATCAAACAATCACTTTGTGTATGACTGAGTAGGCCTCCATTCCAAGATTCACATTTTGGGGTAGAAAAAAAAGCCTACTTAAAAAACTTTTTTTTTTTTTTTAAAGATTTTTATTCATTGAATGAAATAGGTGAAGCCCATGTATACAGGAAGTACACAAAATAAAACAGCTTATTACATTCTATAAAGAAGATAACGAAAACAAAAAATCATGAGCTGAAGCTCCATTAAGCATAATAGCAGAAAAACATTGAAATAAAGAGAACACAGAATTCCCAAATTTCCTCCACAGTGTGCTCCTTATTATTAAAGCTTCGCTCATTCCTTTCCCACCAAATACACCACATAACACACAAAGGAACCATCTTCCAAAGCTCCATTAAGCATTATAGCAAAAAAACATTGAAATAAAGAGAACACAGAATTCCCAAATTTCCTCCACAGTGTGCTCCTTATTATTAAAGCATCGCTGATTCCTTTCCCACCAAATACACCACATAACACACAAAGGAACCATCTTCCACACAGCAGCCACTTGAGGAGAACGTTGAAGCCCAATCCTACATGCAAGTAGATCCACTACTTTCATAGGCATCACCCAAGCCAGCCCAACTCTACTGAAAACATCATCCCACAATGCCTTTGCCACCTTGCAGTGTAGAAGTAAAGGAATGATCCACAGATTCTCCATGTTTCTTACACATAAAGCACCACTCCATAACAACAAAACCATGCTTTCTCAAGTTTTCGATCATCAGAATGTTCCCGAGTGATGCTGTCCATATGAAAAAAGTGACTTGGGAAGGCACGTGAGACCTCCAAATACGCTTCCAAGGAAAAGGAGAACAATGCTAAACAGTCAATGCCTTATAGGAAGACCATACCGAAAAATTTTTACTACCCATATGCCTCCATGACATTCTATCCCTCTATTACCCCCAATCCCCAGGGAGTATAAGAAGCTGAAAAAATCAGATACCTCATCAAGTTCCCAGTCCTGTACAGCTCTAGTAAAACAAACATCCCACTGCAAGGTTCCATTAGAACAGACTAACAAATCAGAAACAGTAGTGTTCCGATGGGCTGCCACACGAAAAATAACCGGAAACACACTAAAAAGAGCCTGATCACCACACCAAAACCAAAAATGGATCCTTGAACCCTCACCAACAGCAAAGTTAGTGTTTAGCAAAATTCTCCCATCCCTTTCTAATAAATTTCCGAAGACTCACACCCCGCCCCCAATCACTCCCATATTTCTGACCAATAACCTCCCACCACAACGACTCCCCTTCCAATTGATACCTCCACAACCATTTCCCCAACAAAGTCTTGTTGAAACTACTCAAATTACGAAACCCCAAACCTCCATTTGAAATAGGAGAACAAACTCTATTCCAACTAACAAGGTGGATTTTAGTCTCCTCTCCCATTCCACCCAACAGAAAGTACAAAATAATTTAATAATTTTTCAATCTGGTTTGCCACCCCTGCGAGCAATGGAAATAAAGATAGGTAATAAGTTACGAGATCGGAAAGAGTACTTTTAATAAGAGTAATAGTAGTATTCTACCCCCTTTTGATAAGTGTAATCACTTCCAACCCACTAGCCTTTTCTCAATCTTCTTAACTACCCCATTCCAAATAGACTTAAGCCTTGAAAGACACCTCCAACGGAAGGCCAAGATATTTCATAGGTAAGGAAGCAACTTTACTGTTGGCTTTTTGCTCCTTTGGTCCCACACCGGTGGAAAGAAAATAAAGGGCATAGGCCTAAGCCTAGGCCTATAAATAAGAGGCTTAGCCTCTTAGTTTAAGTACACCAGTTGAAAATTTATCTAGTAACTTTTGACTTTAATTAAATTCCTCTGTTGGCTTTTTTGTAAAAGGGGAAGAGGTGGGAAGTTAAAGTTTTATTAGTGGGAAAGCTTTGTGGGTATATTTGGGGTGAAGAGAAAAATTGTGTTGTAATAATTTTTCACAGAGTGGATTTTCTTCTCTGGGTCTGGTGGTTTTTCTCCTGTTTAGGAGTTTCCACCTAAATATCTTGTATTGTTATTATTTCTCTATTTTTCTTATTATTCCTACAAAGGGTAGATCCTATGGAGGTGAATTTGGGAGGTCCAAATTTCCAACAATTGGTATCAGAGCCACTAGGTTCTTTTTGTGGGGTGGAGTTTTGGTGTGGTAGTGTGAATAGGTACAGTCTAAGAAGATTCTGTTTAGGAGATTGAAAATTTTAAGCGTGTCCACTGTGAGCCTCTAATCTTTCTTGGGAACTTACTTAGTGAGGTACTATTCATTTATACTGTAAATTCATCAAAGCAATGTCAGGAAGTAGAATTTCAAATCCTATCAAATTTAAGGTGGAGAAATTTGATGGGGGAATCAATTTTGGCTTGTAGCAAGTACAAGTCAATGATGTCTTGATTCAATCAGGATTACACAAAGCATTGAAGGGCAAACCAACACCTCACCTGAAGTCAGCACTGGTAATAGTGTGACTAGTGAAAAGAGCAGATCTAAAATGAGCGATAAAGATTGGGAGGATCTGGATTTGAGAACAGCAAGTGCGATATGTCTGTGCCTGGCCAAAAATGTTCTTACAAATGTGTATGGAATATCTACGGCAAAGGAACTCTGGGAAAAAATTGAAGAGTTGTATCAGACGAAGGGCGTCTCAAATCATGTGTACCTGAAGGAGTAGTTTCATACAATGCGGATAAGTGAAGGTACAACTATTTCAGATCATTTAAACGTTCTCAATGGCATTGTCGCTGAGCTAGAATCTATTGGAGTTAAAATTGATGATGAGGATCAAGCCTTGAGACTCATCTGGCCTCTTCCACCTTCCTATTAGCACATGAAGTCTATTTTGATACATGGGAAGGAGAAAATAATTTTTTCAGAAGTTACCAATAAAATCTTTTCTGAAGAGAAAAGACTAGGTAGTGGAAGTAATGTCCCACTTGAGAACTTAGTAAATGGTAGCAGCTAGAAATGGGAAGATGAAGAATTCCATGAAGAATAAAGTATTTTGCTCGAGGTGTGGACAATCTGGGTACGTTAAGAAAAATTTTCCAAGAGTTGGAGCAGGTACGGCAAGTAGCTCCAAGTCAGTAAATGGAGATACTGAAAATGATGCTAACGTTGTCTCTCTCCATGAAGACTTTGATCTTTAAAAAGGGACATGTACGTCTTCATGGCATGCTGTTAATTCTCAAAAGTTGTCATGATAGTGGGGTGGAAATTCATGTCGATGGCTGATGAACTTCCAGGAAAGTCAAACGTGGAAGTTACACTATAATTTTCAACAAAGTTATTTTTCGACATGGGCCAAAATGAAATGCTTGGAATTAATTTATTCTGAGTGGATATGTTTTTATGGTGGAGCATGATAGCAGAAGCTATGAAAATCTTCATTGAGGTAGAGTTTGGCTGTGGGACCAGTCAAAATCGCAAGGTGGAGATTGTTGGTTTTTTGCTCCTTTGGTCCCACACCAGTGGGAAGAAAATAAAGGGCATAGGCCAAGACCTATAAATAAAAGGCTTAGCCTCTTAGTTTAAGTACACCAGTTAAAAGATTATCTAGTAACTTTTGACTTTAGTTAAATTCCTCTATTGGCCTTTTTGTAAAAGGGGAAGAGGTGGGAATTAAAGTTTTGTTAGTGGGGAAGCTTTGTGGGTGTATTTGGGGTGAGGAGAAAAATTGTGTGATTGTAATAATGTTTCACATAATGGATTTTCTTCTCTGGGTCTGGCGGTTTTTCTCCTGTTTATGAGTCTCCACGTAAATATTTTGTGTTATTATTTATCTATTTTTCTTGTTATTCCTGCAAATAGTAGATCCTAGGAGGGATGAATTTGAGAGGTCCAAATTCCCAACACTTTACAACCCAAAAGAGCCGCCAAACAGTTAATATTCTGCACCTCCCCCACCAGAACTATCCCTGACTTACCCAAATTCACCTTAAGGCCTGATACAGCTTCAAAATATAATAATACAGCCCTTAAGGTTTGAATCTACCCACGATCAACATTTAAAATTTAAAAAAAAAAAAAAAAAAAAAAAAGGTATCATCTACAAAAAGATGAAAATGTGTGATAAAACCAGCATTAGCATTTCCCACCAAAAAAACAGAGAGACCCCCCCCCCCCCCCTCTCTCTTTTCTCCTTTTTCTAAATAGCAGCCTCCACCATACGACTTAAAGCCTCCATTATAATGACAAAGAGGAAAGGGGATAATGGGTCCCCCTGTTTCAAACCGCGAGAGTTATGGAAAAACCACAAGAATTTCCATTAACTAACACTGAAAACTTAGCAGTAGAGACACAATGTCCAATCCAAGCACACCACCTCTCCCCAAATCCGCACCTCCCAAGCATATAGAAAAGGACATCCCAATTCACATGATCATATGCATTTTCCATGTCTAGCTTACAAATAACACCAGGGGCACCCTCCCTCGATCAATTATCTAAACATTCATTAGCAATCAAGACAAAATCATGTATTTGCCTACCCTAAACAAAAATATTTCAGGGTTTATAAAGAATTTTCTCCATCACTGTACTCATACGGTTAGCAAGCACCTTTGAAATTATCTTATAAACCCCACTCACAAGATACCAGCCCACCACTCATTATACCCTTCTACATATCCACCAGGCCATTTTTTGAGTCTTCAGAGCCCACATGGCCCATGCCCAACTCTACCCATTGCAACATGAGATCCACATTACATTTCATATCCAATAATGCACCCTAAATAGCCTTCAGCAAGAAATCCTTCACAGTCCCTGACGTGCCTTCATTGGGAGTCACACCGTCACCCTTGAGAATTTGAACAGACTTCTGCATCAATTGCCCTCCTAAATGCAAGATCTTCCGACCGGACACCCCACGAACCTCCCTATTTCCCTCCATACTCGGCGGCGACTTCTTCAAAACCTCCATGAAGGTCCCCTTCCATCCCTCGGTAACGTGAGAAGATGATACAACCTTTTCAGGTACTCTATATTTCATGCCCGAAACAGAGGAAGAAGAAACCACCTCTCTAAACGATTCTTCAAACCTCCTCTACCCCTCACCCTTTGAACCTTCTGGAATAGCGATGAAGCCATGCCTTCTTTCTTGTCCAAACTCCGACAAAGACAAAAACCGACCGAAACTATTGTGACATCTTTGAACCGCCAACACTTGATTCCCCCACTGCAGATGCCAACCACTCCATAGCAGCAACATCAATGGAAATTAATTTAGTGACCCTACGACTACTCTTTGTAATCCTTCACTACTAAGCATTTTCTCATTTAAACTCAAAGAGCTTCTGATCAATACGTAGCTTCCGACATGGACCCATCGAAAAACTAGTATGAAGAACAACCCAGAAAACCAAAGAGAAAAAGAGAAAAGGAAGAGAATAAATGAAGATTGAAATAAAAATAAAACAAACAATCTAGAAGAGATTAATGGATTATTTCCGGCGAGAAGAGCCAAAAATAAGAGAAACGTTCAGGCAAAGAGAGAGAGAGAAGGGAAAAGGGAAAACTACGCACAAAATTTGCTCAACGGCTGTGTGATCCCTTTGCTCATCAAACTGCATGTGTCATACATCACATTTTCTTCAACATCTAAATAATTTGGTGATCAAAAGGGGAAAAAATGAAGCATTGCTGCATAGCGGTCTCGATTTCTAATAAGGAAAAAAGAACACAGATGTTGTTCTAACTATGCTTTTCAGAATAGACATGCAAGTCCAGTTTACAAAAGAATCCATTCAACATAAAAGTTTACTTCTACTATTTTCAATTAGATTGTAGCATGCCTTGACCCAACTTACACCCAATTGCATCAACAGTAATCTAAAGACTACCAAAAGGCAGAAAATATTCGCAAAAAGGTTACTCACTTTCTCTTGAAAAAGATCCAGATCCTCTATCACCAATAACTCCCGGGTATCTTGGTCCTGTTACAGCTCTGTTCAACTGTGTAACATAACAACATCAACAACTAAATTGGGGTAAAGAATAAAATATTATATGGGCACTACAATCAAGGGCAATATAATATCAATAGAAAGACTACAACCACCACGATGGCAATGATGATCAAGCAACCTTCACTCAAATGAAGCTAAAATGAAGCTTCTAGTAAATAGCATTCAATTTTCAATCTTTTTAATCACAAAAATATATGCTACCAAGAAGCTACCAGCATAACCATAACAATTAAAAGGTTGACTAAACAGTACCTCCATTCAAGCAACCATAAAAGCAAAGTAAATATGAAGGAGGGGGTGCCACGAGTTGAATAACCACTATTGCACATCTAATAATTATCCATGCTAACTAGCTGGTTATAATGTTTGAATGACGAATCAAATGAGCTCAGCATACATTACAGAAGTTAGAATCATATAGCTACGGATAGATCGAGATGATCCGGTTCCTGGATCTTGAAGGAAATAAAATTATAAGTATAAGAAACTAAAGACCTACTTCTATACTGACAAGGAATAAAGTCTAATGCAGTCACCTGTGAACTGTCATTAAATGTATATTTTGTGCTGTAAACACCAGCATTGGGAGAACTTTCGTTATAGCCAAGTGGCCCCCAGGCCCATGATTTCCTTCATAGTTATTTTGTGTAGTATTTATTATGTTTAAAAATGGACTAGATATTCAATAGAAGATGACAGAATGCATTTTGTTAGAAATCAGCCAACTCCTAGGCAGAATAGGAATCTATCACAACCTGTTTATAAATTCAAAGAACCAAGTATTAAGAACCCTAGCAGCAGCTGGCACTTTAAGATAGATTAGGACGAGCTTTTAACTCTTAGGGATTGGGATGGTGCCATCAAACCATATGGAACTACTAAGATATGCAGCTGCCAAAATTCTGAAACAAAGAGGATAGTTTTTAATTGTAAAACATTTAGAAACCCCAAGAAGATGATGATCAGCCCCTAAGTTAAGCCCTAGAGTTGCCCCCTTATGTTCTCAAAAACCTAAATATGCTTTTGAAACCGTAACCCTAGATAGCAGTTGCACAGCCTAGAAATTTCCCTAGCTGCCAAACCCCTTTATACCTAGACTTCAATCCTCAATAGAGTAAAACGGTCCTTCTCATTAACCTAGCTGCCACCCTCTTCTTGTAATTGACCCTAGGGATTTCAAATTTTCATAAACAAGAATTAGCACATAATAGAAAAACATACCATATTTCTGTGTTGTGCCACCAGCCCTAAAGAAAAGAAAGCCCAAAAAAATTCTTTCCTATCCTCTATGTCAGCCCCACTGCTCATAAACCAGAGGTACTTCTTTTGCTGTTGCCTGCCAACAACTCTTTTCCTGAAGTTTTTATTGTCAAATCATTAAAAGAAATCATAGAAAGTCTGCCACCATGGGTAAGAGACAACTTCAAGAAAACTATCTCTTCCTCCTATGCACATTGGGTACGCCCTCTAGGCCTTACCTAACTGTTGCAGCAGTCCTAAGGGAGCATTTCATCGATCTATGCTCTTCCTGCTCTATAATCTAAGTGCTGTCCCTCTCCATATATTTCTACCCATAGCTCTACAACACCAAGAAAAATAAAAACCAAGAGGACTAATTGCTGCATAGTGTAGCCAAGCATTGTGGGCAAGAGTTTTTTTTTTTTTCGTTGAAAAAAGAAGATAATCCATATGACCAATGAACTGTAAAATACTTGCAATAAGCCCTAGAAATTTGTTCTCTCTCCTAGACACTGCACATAATTGAGATTAAAATCAAGAATCATAGAGAAACTGTCCCATAAGCCCAATACAAGAAATCTCCTGAACATAGGGTTGTCATGAAGAAAACCCCGCTGCCAATTTGCAGGAAAATTTCAGAAGTATACCTATGAATATCTTCTTTTTTTTATAAGTAAGAAGAGACATTATTAATCCATATAAATAGGTAAGGCCCGAGTACACAGGGAGTATACAAAAGAGCCTAAATACAAGCTAAGGGCTGTGAAAAGCAGCATAGAAATCATTAAAAGAAGTTCTATTCAATACAATAGAAGAAACCCATAGTAGCAAGGTATGATAAAAAAAAAAAAAAAAAAAGGTCCCTAAACCCTTTTGGTGTGCGCTCCTTGTCCTCTAAACAATGAAAAGGAGATTTAGGGGCAGATTAATTATATGACTGCTCAAAGGAAAGGCACTCAGAGAGAGAGAGAGAGAGAGAACCCTAAGCCAAAGGAACCCACCGCCACCGCTAGACCGGCGAGTGTCGCCACACCTCTGGCACAGACAAGGCCGAAGGGACTAGGCGACGTCAATGAAGTTGTCCGGCGTAGTCATCTTTCCGGCGACCATGGGTTTTGCTAGTCTTTCTGTCTCTCTCGGAGGAGTCACCCACTGGCATTCCAATGCCTCCACCACCATCACAGACAATATCGACGGGTCCCGACGACTACTTTGAACGCCGTCTGACATTGATCCTCTTCCGGTGACCAGGTTGTTGGCTTTTTGTTTTATTTGCCGAGATCTGTCTGGTGCCGAGATCACCCATCAGCATTCCAGTGCCTCTGCCACTGTCACATAAAGTTTCGAGGGGATCCGGCATCCACTCGGAGGGCATCCCTCTGGCGACCAGGTTTCTCACAGAAAGGGTATTTTTCAGGCTTTGTCAATGTTGGCTTCATTGTAGATTTGCAGTAGGCTTTAGGATCTGTTATCTGGCGCAACTTTGTTATACCTTGGGTCTATGGTAGTCCATTGTCGGTTCTCCTTCAGCATCTAGGAGTCCATTCCGTGGCTTTGCCTTTGATTTGCAATGGGCACAGAATTGCTTTTTTTTTCGTTAATAGGATGAAGTGGGAGCAGTAGGGTATTTGGGATTTGGGATTTGGGATCTGAAAATGAAGACGCGCAATGTGGACTTGTCTCAGTAAGGCGAGAGGTGGTTGAAAGTGGAATAAAAAACTTTCAATTTTACGAAAGAGGGAGGTAATAGTTTTCATATCTCTGAACGTAGTAAAAGGATAGTTAAGTTCATGTGTCTAGGTGGGATGGCAGCTTCATGGGTGGCTAAGGGGATTGAGGATTGTTTCGAACTTAAATTTCATGAAGGTTTCTTCCTCAATTGAATGGAGTTATGGGGTATGTGAAAGATCTAATGATTAAAGTGGATAAGGGACTAGACCTAGTCATGGGTTTTGGTGGTGGGTCGAGAATAGATGAGGGAGGGTGGGGGGTAGATCCTTCGGGTTGGAAGGCCACAAGTGTGCCGGCAAAGGTTTCAACGTTGTCACAGATAGGGTCAATGTACGCAGGCATCTTTGTCCATGCCAGTGTCACTATGCCTCCTGAGGGAGCAGTAAGGCCTCAGGCAACAGTTGCAGATGGGGTTGGTACTTTTGTCCAGGTTTCATTTTTACTTGAAGATGGGGGGTCCCTCCAAGGTCTTGTTTACTGTGGAAGAAACAGTCGAGCCTCTTTTAGAAGATGCAAACGGGATAATAGAAGGTTGTTTTTCCCCTACCTATTCTATGTCTCGTGAGGGAGCAATAGAGTATGACAAAGTGGCACGGCAAGGATCGTCGGGGGGTGGAGTACATACAAGCAATGTTGATGGAGGGGAGGAACCTGTAGTGGTAACAGAAACAATGGACAACAACCATATAGCTGCCAAGCAACCATTTGGCNAAAGAGTTAAGGATGGGTAATGGAGATTTTATAATTCAATATCATGTTAACGCAAGGGGCAGTTTTTTGCAACTCTCAGAGTTTTGGAATGGAAGGACGAAAGGTTTGTTGGTGATTTCAGAGGGCGCAAATGGCTTTGGATGGAGAGGCTTTCTGCAATCCATTTAAAGTGTTATAGGGCTTCATACGCTGCGGTGTTGAGGTCACTGGCTGGTAGTCCGGCCGAGATCAGCTCAGCAGCAGAAAGAAAGGGGAAGGCACTTGTAAGAGACAAAGGCGGCCTCAGGCAACAGTTGCAGATGGGGTTGGTACTTTTGTCCAGGTTTCATTTTTACTTGAAGATGGGGGGTCCCTCCAAGGTCTTGTTTACTGTGGAAGAAACAGTCGAGCCTCTTTTAGAAGATGCAAACGGGATAATAGAAGGTTGTTTTTCCCCTACCTATTCTATGTCTCGTGAGGGAGCAATAGAGTATGACAAAGTGGCACGGCAAGGATCGTCGGGGGGTGGAGTACATACAAGCAATGTTGATGGAGGGGAGGAACCTGTAGTGGTAACAGAAACAATGGACAACAACCATATAGCTGCCAAGCAACCATTTGGCAGGAACGAAATTATCGGTTTGTCGTTGGTGCCTTGTGTGGAGGAAGGTTTAGAGTTAGGAGTGTAGTTGGGTACTGTGTCCGGGGATAGTGCGGTTCCCCTAGATTCTCTTCCTCCGATAAACAATATAGTGGATTCACCATCGGATTGAGTTTTGAATAAAGTTAACGGGGTTCAGCAAATCCTGGGGCTTTCACATGGAGAATATGAAGATCAATTTAAAGCATTACTCACTGTGATCGAGGTGAGCCACACGCTTGAAACCAAATCAAATTTTAAGAAAAGCAGGGAGTTAAAGTGTCTTTCATGGGAAATCAACTATGATGCTATGGGAGGTAGCTCAAGTTGAGGGAAGACTAAAGGGAGGGCATTGTGAAGACGTTCTTGTAGTGGGATTTTCGGGTAGAGGATTAGTTTTACGAGAAACAAGGGGCTGGGGTTGGGGAGGTGTGTTACATTCCAATTTGGGCTTGCTGTATTTTGGATAGTTTTCATGGGCTTTGGGTCATTAGGGACTCTCTAGTATGGGCTAGATGTTTTCTTGTATATGTCCAGTGTACTTGGTTACTTCTATTGATATATATAATATTTTTACTTATAAAAAAAAAAACTATATGACTGCTAAAGAGGTTTAGGGGTTCAAAAGCTGAGAATTTATAACAAGGCACTCCTAGGGAAATGTTTATGGTGGTATCGCTAGGAGGGGGACGCTCTTTGGAGGAATGTCATTGATGTCAAATATGGGAGCATTTGGAGAGGGTGTTGTTCAAATAAAGTAAGAGGTGTTTATGGAGTGGGAGAGTGGAAATCTATTCGGAATGGATGGGGGGACTTTATTAGGAATTTCAGATTTGTGGTGGGGTGGGGGATCTCAAATTCAATTTTGCCATGATTTTGTGTGGGGACACTACCCTAAAGACTTCTTTCCCTTCTCTTTTTGGGATTGCATTTGATGGAGCTTCTATAATAAATTATATGGACAACTCCAATGGCTTTTTATAGTGGAATGCGAGATTTATTAGAGAGGTACAGGATTGGGACGGGGGTGAGATCTCAGATTTTTTTCAGCATGTTGTATGCCTTGAATATGGAGCGTGGTGGGGAGGACAGGTTGCTTTGGATTCATCATGGAACAAGAACTTTTTGGTCAGATCACTGTATAAGGCTATGTTGTATCAATCCCCATAATGTTTTTCCTTGGAAGTGCATTTGGAGGAGCAAAGTGCCTCTCAAGGTTGGTTTTCTTGGTCAGCTGGCTCCTCATTGGAAGATTTTGACAACTGATAATTTGAGAAAGCATGGTCTCATTATTATTGACATGCAAAAGGAATGCAGATCACCTACTTCTACATTGCGAAATAGCAAGGGTTCTATGGGACAAGATTTTTAATTGGATTGGTCTTCCTTGGGTGATGCCTAGGAGGGTGGTGGATCTTCTGGGTTGCTAGAGAGGAATTTAGGGTAATTGCCGAATTGCTGCAGTTTGGAAGATGATTCCTCTATGTCTTATGTAGTGTATTTGGCTTAAGAGAAACGCTCATTGTTTCGAAGATAGAGAACGCTCATCGGGAGGGATTACAGATATTATCTTCCACATGCTATTGCTTTGGGCATTCGCTATTGTATTAGACGGGACCTGTTTTCATGATTTTTTGTTGCATTTTCTAGTTCTAAGCTTATAATTAGGTGTTTTCTTTTGTATACTCCCTATATACTTGGGCCTAATTATGTGGTTTAATAAATTTTTTTTACCTATAAAAAAATTGACTGCCATTAGGGCTTTTTGGAAACTCCAACAGTGACTGAAAACTATAATGTGGACATTTTCTGCATTAGCTAGGACCTAGACTTTATACACAATGATGACAATCCCAATTGCATTAGCAATCGAATTACACCATGTGCACATGATACAAACACAGAAAGCAAAGAAACACCAAACTAAAATCTCACCAAAAATGCCCTAAAAACAGGAGAAATCAAATTCTAGTCTAGAAAGTAAAGTTTGTATAGATATTAACACAGAAGTTTGTATGGGTCTCTCAATATGATTTATTAGTACTTTCCTTTCCTTCCCCTAAAATTTTATTCATTACTAACATAAATACTTACAATTAAATATCAGCACATGCAGAAGCATATCTCAAATTCTCAATTGACATGAAAATTGTGAATGTAAATCAATTGAGCTATGCTTCTGCATGTGCTGTTATGCAATTGTAATGTAGATTAATGTTAGTAATGAATAAAACATACGGGAAAGGAAAGGAAAGTACTGCATGATTGCACGTACTGTATTGTGACTAATGAATTTTGAGGATTAACGGTGCTAAAGGATGAGAGACGCATGGTAATGCCAAAAATAGCTCACTTGAGAGCACGAGTTCGTTGAGTAATGTCCATCCCCTTTCTGGCTAGGTTCCACCAGAGACAATTGGTTGGAATCGTGATCTTAAAGATCACCGACACTTGTACACAAGGCATAATCATGTGTAATGAGGAATTGCATGTAATGTATATGTATGATGTAAAGGTTTTCTTTCTAATGTTAAGTTTATGCATGTGTTAGAAATTGA
Source organism: Carya cathayensis (assembly GCA_011037825.1). Classification (NCBI taxonomy): domain Eukaryota; kingdom Viridiplantae; phylum Streptophyta; class Magnoliopsida; order Fagales; family Juglandaceae; genus Carya; species Carya cathayensis. Next base: position 1,227,676 of record QGSO01000408.1, read on the forward strand.
AATCTTATATTTTATAAGTTAAATACTTTTTTGATAAGTAATAGTCTTTATTGAATAGAAAAAAACTAGGCAATGCCCAAGTACACAGGAAGTATACAAAGTGAGACACCTAGTTACATTCTAGCAAACTAGAAAGAAGATAAAAACTCATGAACATTCCCAGCCTTCAATACAATAGCAGAAAACCATTGGAAAATAGAGAATACAAAAAATTTCCAGATTTCCCCCACTACACACTCTTTGTTGTTAAAGGCACCTATCATTCCTTCCGACCATAGACACCACATTAAGCACAAAGGTATCATCCACTGCTGCCAGTTGAGTGCTATTGTGAGGCCTGTTCCAGTATGCTAGTAGATCCACCACACTCTTATGCATAACCCAACTCAGCCAGGATCTACTAAGGATACCAGCCCATAACTCCCCACAGCCACCTCACAATGTAAAAGCAAATGATCTATCGATTTCCTACTCCTTTTACACATATAGCACCACTCCATGACAATCATACCTCACTTTCTGAGATTATCAACCATTAAAATCTTCCCATATGCAGCTGTCCAGGTAAAGAAAGCAACTTTAGACAGTACTAAAACCTTCCATATACTCTTCCACGGAAAGAAAGTAGGCAGTTGGATTGTCAAAACCTTGTAAAAAGATTTAACAGTAAACTTTTTTCTCCCAATGTGAGTCCACAACATACTGTCACCCCCATTGCCTCCTAACTTTGCTGAATACAAATAACTGTAAAAATCTGCCAGCTCTTCAAGTTCCCAGTCCTAAGCGTTTCTTGTAAAGGTGAAATTCCAAGTCACCGTCCCATTGGCACGACAAAGTACTTCTGAAATTGGGGCCTGCTTATTTTCAGCCAAGTTATAAACAACTGGAAAAATAGTGCAAAGAGGGCTCTCCCCACTCCATACGTCGAACCAAAAGCGGATTCGTGCTCCATCACCTACCTCAAACTTGAGATATTTTTCAAAAGCGGTCCACCCCTTTCTTCTGAATTTCCATAGGCTTACTCCATAAGACCCCTAACCCCCCCCCCCGGGCGCCAACAAAAAAAAAAAAAAAGCACAACCATACTTGTGATCAATAACCTCTCTCCACAACGAGTTCCCTTCCATTTGGTACCTCCACAACCACTTCCCTAATAGTGCCTTGTTAAAAACACAAATTTTGCACCCCTAACCCCCCATTCGCAATTGGACATCTCACCCTGTGCCAACTCACAAGGTGAAATTTGAATTCCTCCCCCATACCACCCCACAAAAAAGCTCTAAACAACCTTTCTATCCGATTTGCCACACCCACTGGTAATAGGAAGAGAGAAAGATAGTAAGTGGGAAGATTGGAAAGGGTGCTTTTGATGAGGGTTAATCTCCCCCCTTTTGATAGATATAATTGCTTCGAACCCGATAATCTTTTCTCAATCTTCTCTACCAACACTCCATCCCAAATACTCTTTGCTTTGAATGACGCCCCCAAGGGAAGTCTAAGATATTTCATAGGAAGAGAGGCAATTTTACAACCCAATAACTCCGCTAAAGAGGCTATATTACTCACATCCCCCACCGGAACCAACTCCAACTTTCCCAAGTTCACCTTGAGTCCCGAAACAGCTTCAAAACACAACAAAACTGCCCTTAGAGCTTGAATCTGGCCACTAACAGCATCACAAAAAATGAGAGTATCATCCGCAAAAAGTAAGTGAGAAATGGAACTAACATTACTATTGCTGCCCACTGAAAAACCAGCAAGAAAACCCCCCCTTACGGCAGCCTTCTCTATGCGACTCAATGCCTCCATTACAACAACAAAAAGGAAAGGGGAGAGCGGGTCTCCTTATCGCAAACCCCTAGAAGTCTGAAAAAATCCACATGATCTTCCATTGACTAAAACTGACAACCGAGCGGTCGAGACACAATGTTTAATCCATTCACACCACCTATCCCTGAAACCACATCTTCTAAGCATATAGAGAAGAAAGTCTGAACGCACATGGTCATAAGCCTTTTTCCATGTCTAGCTTGCAAAGTACTCCCGGGATGCCTTAAACAGCTGTCCAAACACTCATTTGCTATCAAAACTGAATCCAAAATTTGCCGGCCCCTAACAAAAGCATTTTGAGGTTTGAAAATGAGCTTGTCCATCACCAAACTCATAAGATTAGCTAACACCTTAGATATGATTTTATAAATCCCACCTACCAAACTAATAGGCCGGAAGTCTTTCAATTCATAGGCACTAACTATCTTCGGAAAAAGAGCAATGAAAGTAGCGTTTAGTGACTTCTCAAACTTATGACTAAAATGAAAAGCATGAAAAATCTGCATCACTTCCTCCTTCACTATATCCCAACAATGTTGGAAGAAAGCCATAGAAAAACCATCCGAGCCCAGAGCTTTATCTTTGCACATACCTTTCACCACAAGATGCACCTCCTCTTCATCAAACGGCCTCTCTAACCAACCTGCTACATCCGAATCCAGCTGGTCAAAAATTAAACAATCAAGTTTGGGGCACCATTCTACTTTTTCAGCAAGGAGATCCTCATAATACTGCACTATATTATCTTGGATTTCTTCAGGAGAATGTAACACATTTGAGCAGGAATGGAGGACTTCAATAGTATTGTTGCGCCTATGTAAATTAGCCACCTTGTGAAAGAACTTTGTGCATTTATCCCCCTCCTTCAACCACAGTGCCCTTGATTTTTGCCTCCAATCAACAAAGCTTTCTCAATTTCGGTCACCACCTTATTCTTCCTTAACAAAGAGACCATATTAACTTCCCCTTCCTCCAATGCATGCAACTCATCCCAAAGGATATTTTTCTGCACTTCCATATATCTAAATACTTCGTCATTCCACTTCTTTACATCGGACTTAAGGGCTTTAAGTTTACCCACCACAATGAAGCTAGGGGTACCATCAAAAGAATAACCATCCCACCAAGCCCTTACCTTCTCCACGAATCCTTCAACTTTCAGCCACATATTCTCAAATTTGAAGGAATGCCTACCCCCATGAATGCCACCACAATCAAGCAAAATTGGGAAGTGATCAGAACAAACACGTGGCAACCTTTTTTGATATAGATCCGGAAAGTGCGTCTCCCAAGAAGAAGAGACTAGAAATCTATCCAGCCGGGACCCCCCTTGACTATTGGACCAAGTATAGCCCCCCCCCCAAAAAAAAAAAAAAAAAGTCAAAGGAATATCTACAAGATTCAAGTCAAATATCAACTCAGATTGCACTTGTTGACCTAGAAGCCCCTGCCCTTTCACTAGGGAACCGAACAATATTAAAATCTCCACAAAAAAACCCAAGGTAAATCCCATTAGGAATATAGACTGCCAATTCCTCCCACAAAAAACTTCTCTCACTATCCACATTGGGCCTATTCACACCCGCTAAAGCCCACATCCACCCATCCTCAATGTTTTTAAAAGTTATAGCCATAGAAAACAACCCGATACAAGCTTCAACCATCTCCACCACTCTCTTATCCCACATCACCAACACACCTCCCGAATCCCCCGATGAAGCTAAATAATACCACCCCACAAAAGAGCAACCCCACAGGCTACGAATTATGTATCTATCAATACCACACAACTTAGTCTCTTGAAGGCAAATGATGTCAACCTTCCAACTACGAAGAAGGGATCTAATGCGAAGACGTTTATTCACATCATTGATCCCCCTTACATTCCAAGAAAGGATTTTAGGCCTCATTAAAAGACGATGATCCCCTTCCCTTCAACCTCTCCCTCCCCACACTTCCCTCCTTGTTATCGTAGTTAATAGAACTTTTTAGGCGTTTCAACTCCCTGTCTTGTTTCACTGCTGATTTCAGGACTGTAGTTCTCCCTTCCTCTATCGCAATTAGAAGGGCCTTAAACTGATCTTCAAACCCAACACACGATATCCCCACACACTCATGAAGTTTCTCTACTTCTTTTAACGCCCAGTCTGTTGTAAAACTGTACGCTGGCTTTGGAGAGATAGTACATAGTGGGATAGGGCTATCCATCTCATCCTTATCTCCCTCTGCACTGCTGGTCACAATATCCATTAACTCAGCCTCCTTTAACACTTCCAATGATACCCCAGTATCCCCATCTAGCCCCCCTTCCAATTCCAGCAACGCCTCTGATAAAGGACTATGAGCATCTTCGAGATATTATAAATGTTTACTCTATTATATTTGCAAACTAAGTATTTGACCCACTGTTGTCTTTACGTTTTAAATGTCATTGATGACGAAGAATTCAATGATAGGTCTACAGGTCAGGCTAAGAATATGGAGATCAAGACCAAGACTTGAATAATTTTTTATGAGCGAGTTTTTCTTTCTAATTTCTTTCTTCAAAACATTAAGGGTTTTATGAGAACTCATAACTTTATTGTTTTGAAATAAATGCTACTGTTGGGTTTTATTGATGATGTTTCAGAATATTTTGATAATGGAATCTTCTTATACTTGGCTTGTAGAATTGTTTATGTTAGTAGCATCCCTAAGCTTAGAGGAAGGGGGTGTTATAATCTTTTTTTTAAGTAGAGGGGTGTGTTATAACTTAAAATATAGAAAGAAGAGAAAAGAGCAATACAGTTAGAATCTAATACCATCACATCAAAAAAAAAAAAAAAGTGTTGAGAGACGACATAAAAATGAAAGAAATTGAGAAACTCATCAAAACTTGTATATAACTCTTTCATGAGCATCAATTTCAAGGAAGCTAACCTTTGCAAAAGTAGCAGCTAGATCATCCACATCAGGCAAAGATCCGAAACCTACAACCTGGGATGAAAAATAAGTAAATTGAACATACTAGTTTTCAGACCCAGCAAATTGAATTGTTGAGATTGCAACATAACTCCGTCACTAAATTTGCTGTTTTGAAAGATGGAGGAGACAGTGAGTATAGCTTTTCTAATGAGTCCGCTATCTCCTTGATGCATTATTCAGTTTTTAAAACTTCCTTCTAAATCTAGAAACAAACCATCTAGAAACTGACCGATTTTCAAACAGTCAATTATTTCAACATCTAATAGACACAAAATATGATACTAAGAGAGAAGTTGGTGTTCACAAAGGTGCACAGGTCTTTTGTTTATTTAGTGGATTCATTTATACTTTCTGTGTACAGGGATTACATCTCTTCTCATCATTAATTATATTTTATCTTATTAATAAAAATAAATAAACTTGTATTACCCTAAAAAAATCTGCATGTGAATAACCAAACCTTCAAAGATTCTATCAATCAAAGAAGCATGTTACCATGTTCAGATTTAGGTAAAGAAGTTCAACCTCTTTCACTAGGACACCTACACAATAGCTTTTAAAGCGAAACTGATGCTCTAGCGGATACTATTTTCCACTTCATGACTTCTTCATGATACACATGATACAATTCCTTTAGCTCAAGGTTGGGGAAGCCTCTTTACTCTCCTTCAGCTGATACAGAAACTATATCTCATCTATTGGAAGGAGCTTACAGAAGCACTCTCAACATGTGAGGTACAGAAGTGAGGGAACAAATTCAGACTCCTAGGTCTCTCCCTGGAATCCTTGAAAAGCATAGCATAAACATGAAGTAGTTACCCATGGATTAACAATAACTTAGGAAGACGAAGGTGGCTGTTTGTTGATTTTTTTCAACTCCTCCAGTGAAAACATCAACGGACTCTCAACTCTCAAACGCTATTGCAGTTTCCCTAAATGGATGAATTGAAAGCCAAAACCAAGGAGTGCTATTGGCTGTGCAGGAAATGCCCATATGATAAGATTAAGCAGAATCCAGGTAATTAGGAAGTATAGGCGATTAGGATGAGTGAAGCAACAAGGGGTAAGGTGAAACGACAACATTGATGAGGATCTGAGATGGAAGTCCCATAAGGATTGGACAGTTTCTTAGATAAACATTGTATGAATGTTTGTATATGTTTAAGGGTATAAAACCCACCTGTGGATAGTCCAAGTTGTAAGGGAGAACTTGTGTGCATGAGCCCTATGTCATAGATTCAATTCCCCCTAGGATCAAACTATGATTTAAGTCGGAGGCCATGGTGGTGGGTTGCTATGCTAGTCTCCTCAAGGGTTTAGGTTCCATGGGTGAGTCCTAAGGGCTCTACTGTGGGGTGGTTCCCCGTCAAAAAGAAAAAAAAGAGTTTGTAAAGATGGGGGTATAATCAAAATAGGATTATATATAGTTGAGATGATAGGTTGAAAAACATAGAAAGGTACAACTATAGAATACTTATTGACATATTTTTTACATCCCCATTGAGTGAATGAAATATGTAAGGGAGACTGTGATACCCAAAATTGGCAAATTGTGCTGAGTCCCATCTTGCATGGGAAATTTGTGAACGCATTACATAAACAGCAAGTCCCGCATCAGATTTTTATAGTGAAATTTTACATCAATAGTGGTAACTTCAACTGGATCTTTTGGGTGTGGCACATATGTGTTTAGCACTTTCCCTAGGTCTTGACACTAATTCAAGATACATTTGATCACAACCATAAGGAATGCATAATGGAAATCATAATTGTGAGTCATGACATGCAATGAAATATAAATTTAAACATTTTTCAACAAGTAAGGTAAGTTTAAACATTTTTTTTTTTAATTTTTACCAATAAAAAAAAGTTCAACATTTTTTGAAGACAACAAAAATCTTACTTCTTCTCTATCAAACAAATGATACTCATCGTCAGCAGGTCCAAATGCGGGACCATTATCTCGATTGTCTTCTAAACCCCCCAACTCCACTTCTTCCACAGCATTATGACCAAAAAACTCATACTGCGATGCATCAAAGAGTGCATTGCCTACATAACAAACAAAACACAGTTATAAAAGAATATCAGCTCAGCAATAATACTTACTTCTGCTTCAATCCATCACAAATTAGCATCCAGTTTTGGGTATCAATCTCTAACGTAGAACGTTGCATGCCAGAAAAGGAAGAAGCCAAAAAGTTACATTTTTCACACTAACTATTCTCATTCTAAATCCAATAGCAGTTTCATATATCCCAATTAGTAAGCTTTTCGAAAATAATCCATTCATCTCCCCACCGTTTACCAACACCTGGACAACATGGAGAGATATAACTTTATGCAACCCTAAACTAAACCAAACTTCAATCCAATAAACGTTAAACTGATACACAGAAATTCTTTAAACCGGACTTGATTGGCGAAAAAACTCATAACCTGAACATAACTAACATATTGTTGAAGACAATAAGCAAAGTCGCATATTTTAAGAATAAGAAAATTTTGTTGGTAGCCAATAGGAATCAAGAAAATAAATGGGAATAAAGAATGTTTGTTAAAGCTTCATCTTCCTAGAACAAAAATGATAGAACAAAGAAGTTTTCTTTTTTTATTCTGGTATCCAAGCCAAGCAAGCAATTTAGAGCCAAAAAAAGCCTTAAAAATTGAATCACATAAAAAGAAAGAGCATATATAATTTTTTTTAAAATGAAAAAAAAAAGGAGAAGAAAGAATCTTGAAATTCGACCTGAGGAATCTTCAGCGAAGTCCTTGAAGGCTTTGCCATCGGATCTCTCCATATTCACAGAACCAACCTCCGAAGATGCGAGCAATCGCGACGCTAAACAAAAGGGAAAATAGACTCAGTTGGGTGCATTGTAATGGAGAAGAAAAGTGGGTTCTAGGATGTTCGTGAATTAGGCGGTGAGACGGGGCAACGGCAAGGGCGTGTTCGTGTAGAATATAAGTCTATTTTGGGAATTGAGAAATTTTTAGGCTATGAGAACCCTTCTCACACAGACGGAGAGAGAGAGAGAGGTATATTCCAAGCATAATGGTTAAGTTAGGTCATTCTGCAGCTCGAGAAGGCGACGACTTTCACATCATCCTCCTACGTTTCTACGTTTCAGACAGGCTGATGCGAGAGGCCGGAGAGGTTTACCTCACGCGCATCGGCAGTTAGGATTGTTAAAAGAAAAAGGTATGATAGATCCGATCCCTAATAACCAACCCGATTTGAAACGGGCTGGAAAAGGAAAACTTAGGTAAGGGTCTTCATCCGGATCGAATTTTTTTTTCCTGGTCTAGATCTGAAATTTGGAAACCGGGTGAATCCAGGTGGTTAAAAAATAATTCTTACCTGCCCGAACCCCGTTACGGATCCGGTTTTATAATCGAATATTCGTAACTGGTTTTAATTTTAAAAACAAAACAACACTTAATGTTCACATTCACATTAATCACATCCTTATGGACAGAGAGAGACCTCGACTATCCTCTCCCCCACCCCCCCAGCGAAACCTTAACTCTTGCTCACATGGATTCGTCGCCGCCAGTGACTAGGTCGTCGGTGACAATAGTGGCTACCGTCTAGTAATGTCTTTCTTCTCCCAAGTTTTTCTCATTACTCGGTATGCTCTCTCTCTCTCTCTATGTTTGTATATCAGTTTCCTCTCCCAAGTTTTTCTCGTTACTTGCTTACGGATAGTTTCTCGTTACTCGTTGGCCATTGCTACCTTTAGCTAGATATGAGTTTGTGTTTATATCTACGTTTGTGTGTAGATTTGAGTTTTGGTGTTTGTATATAACTTTCCTCTCTCATTGGTCGTTGCCCACTTTAGCTAGATCTGAATTTGTGTTTATAGATTTGAGTTTCTGTGTGTAGATCTATAAAAAGTGAAGGATTTCTGCAGTTGGAGTTACGGGTTTTTGGTAGGGATGTGAGTTTTTGCTCTATTAATTTCTCTAGATTCTGTGATTGTGTTTATTAAACTTTTTTTTTCTCTTCTTTCTGGTTTAGATCTGGGTTTGGTTTTTTTTCCTAATCTCTAGTCTATTTTCAATTTTTTTTCTTGCTATTAATTTATCTGGATGTTGTATGTCGAGAATCTGAAGTTCTCTATTTCTCCATTGCGTTCATTAAAATTTTTTTTCCTTCCTTTTGGTTTGGATCTGAGTTTGGAGAAATATGATAAAAAACCCAGCACGTACTCTAGTTTTTTTCCCGGGTTTATATTGTTTGGGATCTGGGTTCACATTATATTTAATTTGAAACTTGTTCATAATGCAAATATGGATATAAGGTGCAAAAGTTTTCTTGATGAATGGGAATTAGATCCAAGGGTCAATGCAGGAATGGATATTAAAGTGGTTGTTGCAAAGATTCTAAAGGACAAAAACACACCTCTTGTCCATAAGGTTTCTTTATAATGCTTGATATATGCTGCTAGCATCTTGTTCCTGTATACTTATTGATTGTGATTGGTCGGCATTATTTGCGCTATTTATATCCCATTGGTTTTTTTCCTTCTTATGTTGCATTGTGATCTAAGCATGACATACTTCTTTAAACAGTTGTTTGGCTGCTGTATGCTAGTTCGTTGACAATACAGATCTGAGTTTATCTGCAGGTGGTGATATAAAGCAAATCTCAACCAAAAACCATCTATCAGATGTGATTGAGGTCTTGTTGTATCCTTTTAATTATATACCCTCCAGATTGATAACGTTGTGAACTTTGTTAAACTAACACAAAAACCAGATGGATTCTAACTTCTTTCACTTTAATCTTGTGTTGATGCATTTCAGAGGACTCTTCTTGCTATGCCAGAAAACGAAATTGGCTTGTTCCCAGATGTTTGGTCAGCAAGTGAACTAACATGATGAATTTTCAGGGGCACCTTTCAAGAAATTTGCATCCATGCGGGACGAGTGGGCAGTGAAGAATTGCTACATCAGTCCTAGTTAGTCATTAATTTTGTATTCAACAACCATCATCTTTACCCACTTTTAGCAGTTTATAGTCTTGTTTTTCTTCGTTTATTTAGCCTGAATTTTCTTAGAAGATTGCCCTACTAAAAACTCGAGCGCAACAAATGGACTTTTGACCCTGAAACCCAGTGTTGATTAAATATATATATATATATATATCGAGCACAACACCTGACATCGTATTCCTAGCCTTGATTTTGTTTTGCATTTTGCCTGCTAGTTGAATGGCTAATCTAAATCTGCTAATCAAGCCTTTAATTATTCTAATTGCAGGTCCTATCCAGGAGAAGGATTAGTTGGTATGCTTTTTGTTGTTAAAAGCATCTGTTCCTTTTTATTTTACTAGAACGACCCCTTTCTTCAATCTTTAATCTTATTATGGGATCATGTAAAAAGCATGAGAAGGGTTCACCACTTTGGAAGTGGTCATGAGTAAAAAAGCAAAGGCAAACAATCAAGAAATGCAGGGGCATAGTAGTGACATTGTATTAGTTTAATTAGTTGTGATGTATTATTATTTAACTTTTTCTTTATAAATTTATGTTTTACATTGTGATGTAACAACAATATTACCTATTTTGCATTTTTATTTATTTTGTTCTTCAAGTTATTTAAAAAAAAAAATTTAATGTGTTTAAATTATTATGTAAAAAGAAAATCAAGGCAACTTAAACATGGTATCAGGTTTTTTTTGTTGTTGTTGAAAGTGCTATAATTTTTTTTCAAAGTTATGAATTTAAAAAAAAAATTACAAAACCCGGATTCAATCCGGTTATAACCCGGATATCCAGATCCAAATCCGCATGAACACCCGTAAACTTAGGAGTTGCTTGAGGAATAAGATAGGTTTGAAATGTATAAATAATAGTAAAATAATTTGTAAATAATATTAAAATAATTTAAGTTATGATGTTTTATGGAGTTTTGAGAATGAGAGTGAAAAAATTGAATAAAAATATTATAAAGTTAAAATATTGTTATAATATTATTTTGTTTTGAAATTTGAAAAAGTTGAATTGTTTTTTGTGTTTTGTTTGGAAATTTAGAAAAATTGTTATGATTAAGTAATAATTAGATGAAAAAACTGAAAATAAAAAATAAAAAAGTGTATATTTTAGTGATATTTGAATATTAAGATATAATGAGATGAGATGGAATGAGATGAAACCATCTCAACATCCAAACAACCCATAACGTGTAAATAATAGTAAACACCCTTGATCTAAACCACTTAGCTAAGTGGTCTACTCCAATCCAAACCTTGAATCAAGCACTTTCTTTAGTAACCCTCCCTTTCTCTTTCATCAATGTTGGGTTAATACAATGAGATCGTTTGAAATTAGTAAAATTCGAATTTTATATAGAGTTAGGAAATACACATACTACAATTGGCATTGTTTGGTTACTCAGTTCAAATTAGATGGGATGAGATATTTTATTGAAAGTTGAATAAAATATTATTATAATATAATTTTTTAATAGTAATTTTTTTTTTGTTTTTTTTTAAGAATAACTAGTTTTTTTTAACTTATTTTAGCAAATGTTGGATACAAGGAGGAATGTCCTCCAATGAAATGCTATCCTCAGAGAGTTTTAATGCATCCTTAACTAAACAATGAGCCATACAATTAAACATTCTACAGACATGTGTAACAGACTAGTTTGGCCTGTTCTTGAGCTCGGACTTGACATCTTGAATGATTAACCCTATTGTGCTCCAATCCTTTGGCTCATTCTTGAGATCTTGAACCACATCAAGTGCATCCTCTTCAAGAATTAATCTGTTAATACATTTGAGAGCAACCACGACCTCAACAAGTTTAGCATCATGAAAGAGATATTTATGAGATCTCAATGTAGCAACCACTTGACCCTCCCAGTTCCTGACTACCACCCCTATCCCCACTCTACATCGAACTCGATCAACAGATGCATCCCAATTGGTTTTCAATACATTCATTGGTGGAGGAGTCCAATTAGACACATGAGGCCCCTCTGGTTCCATAGCAGCGTAGATCCTTTCATTTGCTGACTTGAATTCACAAACTAGCTGTCTGGCTGTTTCCACTAGTTTAGAGGGATCCTTAAATTTCTCTTCAAACACAAATTGATTCCTTCTCTTCCAGACATGATAGACAGTAATAGTAAACAAGTCAATTTATTCCTCGAGTGATGTTGAGAACAAAACTTCACTAACTCAAAGAATGTGTCAAACCTGACCTGCACCTTCTGTAATTTCCTGGAACAAACTCCCCACACATCCTGCACTGAGACACAAGACCACAAAGAATGGATGATAGATTCAAGTTCCTGCTTGCAGATAGGACATAAGGGAGATTCCCTGATTTTCCTCTTGCAACGATTAAGGTTTGTTGGCAGAAATTCATGGAAGGCCCTCCATAAAAGCATCTTAGCTGCACTTGGAGCCTTAATTTTCCATAATTTGGTCCAGATCTCATTGTGATTTGTTCTATTAGAAGGTTGACCAATGGATGATATATTCATTTCGCCAAGAAGATGCTATGCACTCTTCACTGTAAATTGATTATCTTTAAAGAATCTCCTTATTAACTGATCTGGCAAGCCATGCAAGCTGATAGGGATTTTGTATATCTAACTGATATCCTCATCTGTAAAAATACTTCTCAGTAAAGGCAGGTTCCATGCTTTTGTATTCTCATCAATCAACTTACTAACTTGCCAATCAGCATATCTCTCAATCAAAGTGGTCTGTATCATGAAGGAAGTAGGTTGAAGAATCCATTTATCTTTCCAAATGTTAACAGGGTCCCCATTCCCAATTCTCTACATCATGCCCTCTTCCAGCATTGGTCTAGCTTCCAAGAAGCTTCTCCATAGATAAGAGGCATTACTTCCAAACCTTACTAGAGAAAAGTCAGATTTGAAGTAATACTTGGCTTTCATGACTCTTGCTGCTAAAGAGAATGGTTGATGTAACAATCTCCATCCTTGCTTGCTTAAGAGAGCAAGATTAAACTGTTCAAAGTCTCTATAGCCTAATCCTCCATCTATTTTGATCTTACCAAGCACTTTCCAAGGAATCCATTGGGTGAAAAAATCTAGAATTTGAAAAAATTGAATTGTTTATTATATTCTCTGTGAAAATTTGAAAAATTTATAATAATTATATAAAATGAGATGAGATGAGATAATTTAATTTTTGTTAACCAAACCAGCTCTTAGTGATGCAAGAGCATAATATAGAATCACGCCTTGGTGATGTGGCAATTTGATGTCATGGCATGCCAATGTGTCATTCCTATTCCAGCTTAGATGCTTGTGGCATGAGACTTTTCAATTATCCTTTTCAATAATTAATTACCTTGTTTTTTGTGTAGTCTTAAATATCTGGCTATTTCCTATGTTTTATAAGTTGTTCCATCATTTCTTATCATCTAATGGGTTGTGTAGTCAGAGTAGGGGGTTTTGAACTCATTAAATATGTGATGGGACTACAACTTGATATAACTACTATTAATAGTAGTGATATGGACAAAAAGAGGGAGTTTTATCAAACCTTATCCTCTTGCAAGCTTTCTCTTTCTCTGAAGTTTGAGTGTGATTTTGTTCATTCTTTAATCAAGTATTTAGTGACATCTATTATCTCCTTGTTGAATGACATCCTAGACTTATTTTCTATTTATTTTCATTTCTTCACTTGCATCCTTGAATGAAAATTCTTCCTAACTGTGTAAGCTCTTGTAATTTGGACAACATGCATCAATTAGGTTTTATGGCATTAGTGTAACAATCCAACTCAATATTAATAGGGTTAGAATAGTAATAATTTTACTAGCTCTAAATTAAAGTTAATGCCTGAATGGGTGATTTTGAGCAAGCCCAAAGACTAAAATTTATTAAGGCTGACTTGACTAAGAATTTTTAATTAGGCCCAAATGTTTGTTTTAAGGCCAGTTGAGATTTAGTGGATGACTTTGGAAGGCATTAATGCGCCAATAGTTTTGGAAAGCCTAATTGAGGTTTATCGGATAATTTTAAATAGGTCATGGGCCCAAGATTTATTATGGTAGATTATGAAATTTTATAGGACTCAATAATTAGGTTAGATCCCATTTAATATTCATGGAGTAAGTGGGCCCATATTTATTGGATAATAGGCTTAAGGAATCTTTTAAAAAACCCAAAAGTATTTATTAGATAACTTGGGGTTTACTCAAATCTAGCCAATTATAATTTATTATTCGGCTTGTACAAAATTATAGGCAAGCCCTAACTTGGCTAGACCTATTAGATAGTCCAACCCACTTACTAAGCCCAAAAGGACCTTTAAAAGTCCACAAAATAGACCCAAGGAGAAAACCTTAGGACCCACTGGGTAAGCCCATAAAAAGGAACCTAGCTTAAGTATGTGTGTGGGTAGAGAATAGCCCAAGACCAAAAGCCCATTAAACAGCTTAGACCCATATTAAACTCTCCCATGCATTACATGTGGAACCTCCATCTACTGCCTAGGGTTGTTGCAACCTCCATAGCCTCCTCTTTAGCAAGATAGCCTCCAGCAACCACCAACTCCTCTATGCACCACCGTGCAATGCTGCTTTGCCTTAAGCACATTCATAGCCAATCGCAAGCTCCTAGAGATGCATATAGATGTAACAAGTTATAGCCCAACTCTGGCAAGCCATCTCAATGACAACCATGCATTGTCCACAATCAAACCAGCACCCAAAGTTTTTCCCCCTCACATCTCTCTTCCTATGCGCATACACTAGCACCCAAGCCCAAGTTTAGTCACTGCACCACTGAAACCAAACTACATCAACGCCACCATAGTAATGGCTTGCCCTTGCATTGCAAAGAGACCACCATGCCACGGACTTGGCTTTAATATTACCTCCCAATACCCCCAATTGGTTCTGTACATGTTGCAACTGCTAGCTAGTCTCTAAACTTCTGCAGGAAACTACAAGCTATATTTTACCTCCCAACGCCCCAGGATGCTTATGTACACTTAGCAAGCATTACTTAATACTGTAAGCATATATTAACATAAACTTTCATTCATACATTCTTCATTCTTCTTGTGGCGCCTTTGGCCCTCGGTTATGGTTTGTCGAGGAGCCATAGTGCCCAACATGCAAGTCGGATTGTTAAATCCCTTGTGCTTGTGAGAATCTTGTGTGTTTGTATTGATCAGTTTATGTTTCGACTTCCAAGCGCAGAAGCTGTCAAAGTAATATAAGGATAAATCCCAAGATCGATTTCACAGGGATAAAGAGAATTAAGCAAGCAATAACATCTCAGTCATATGGTGACAAGATATTCCAAAAAGGAAAGAAAACCTTAAAATACAAGGCAGAACAATGAACAAAAAAAAAATGGAATAAACACAAGGTATCAGCAACTAAATGTATTGACCCAAAATGACGGCTATTTAGAATTAAGTAATGCAGAAACGAAAAGCCCTAGTGAGAGAAACTCTCCCTTCTCTCTAGGAAAAGTTCAGGAAAAGCCGTTTGAGGGAGGTGGAGCTTCGGCTCCTCCCTCCCTCCTCCATCATCTCATTTCTGTTTTTCCTTTGATAATAAAAGCTGTTTGGCTGTGTTGATGTCCATTGAAAGACTGATGACTAGCTATTTGTTGCTGAGCTCCCTTCCTAAACAAATCACCCAACTGGGTGGAGAGACATTCCATGGTGGAGGTGGAGGTTTTTCGGCTTCAAATGGTAGGTGTTCCTGATCGGTTGGTTTCGGTTTTCTGAGGGGACAGTTTTGAGGTTTAAGGCGTGGGTTGGTCTTGGAGGCTGCTCATGGAGATGGTTTTAACTTGCTGGTTGGGGTGCTTTTCTACGGGTTATAGGAACTCTGTTTTATCCATGGAAAACAGAGGATTATTTGGGGACGCATGCCAAGATGCATGGAGGGGATAAAAGCTTTTCCGGGGTGGATCTTGGGCGCAGCTCACGGTGGATGTCTTCATGGATGGTGTTTGGAGTTTCAAGCGATGCAGTCAAACGGTGGTTGGTTGTTTTTTTCTGTTTTTCTGCTTTCGTGTGTTTCATATTGTTAAGAGTTTGTTCTGGTTTTCAGAGATCTCTGTTTTTTCGGAGACCTGTTCTTAGTCAAACGGTGAATAAGCTCCTGATGCTCTGTGCATGGATGTCGGAGATATCTGGTTTTGCTCTATTCTGGTTTGGTTGTCTGTCCAAAATGGTGGTTGCCAATTGGAGTACTAGCAATGCGAGAGGTTGAAGGCGATGGGGCTGGATACTTGAACTAGGAAGTGGGGGATGGTTCGGTGCTGGGAGGAGGGTAGGGGCAGCAGCATACCAGAGCAGATGGAGAACGTGCATATCGCATGGGCATTCAGCGTGGGCAATAACAAACCGGCTTTGATGAGAGCAGTGCAGGGCTGGGCAGGAGCCGGGCGGGGGAAGATGCAGAGGCTAGGAGGGATGACATTGGGCGGCGGCGGCAGAGTGTTGAGATAAAACCCTAACGGGTTAGGCCCCCATGCACCTACAGGCTTGGCTTTTAGCTCAGGCTGGGCTCATTTGCTTTACAGCCCATTATCAGTTTTTTGTTTTTGTAGTTAGTCTGTTTTAGTTTTATTAAATAATAAAAAAAAGACTAGTGGCCCACTCCTCTTTTGAAGGAACTTGGGTTTTTGTCCTACTCCTCTTTTGGAGGAAGGTAGGTGTTAGTACTCTTCCTCATTGGGAGGAGAGAGTGTGGTTGTACTCCTCCTCCTGGGGAGGATGGAGCGTGGTGTACCTCTCTTCTTTGGAAGAAATGTGTTTTAGCTCTAGTTTGATAGAGCGCCTTCTCTGTTGACTGCTGTCAGGAGAGAAGGTGTAGAAGTTTAGACAATGTCCGTCACAAAGAAATTTGTTGGCGGGGAAGCTCATGAGCAGTTGCGTTAGTTGACTTATAGTCTGGTTCTCCTGTATTGATAAGTCACAGTTGTAACTTCGTTTATGAATGAATGCAATGAGGCATATTTCCATCAAAAAAAAAAAATGACGGCTATTTACTAAGGGGACGTAGACTAGTTTAAGAGTAAATGTATTGGCTGTTTTGGAAGTTTAAGCATCTATAAAAAGTGAAAATAAAGGTGAGTCTATGTTTCTAAAATTACCAAAACTAAGAGGCTTAGAGAAAGTGTGTAGAAAATGAATTAAACTTGTAAGAAACAATAAAACAAACACCTAGGATGCAATTTTCGCCTACTGATTTGGTGATAGATTTACTTCTCTTTTCATCTTCTCTCAATCATTCTCTCATTTTGAGAAATCATGGTTGGATAATATAGCATTAAATCACAATTTTTTTAGCCTAATAAAACTACTTGCCAGATTATATAACAACTGTAAAACAATGAAAGAAAACCATCAAAAACTTGTTGCTAGTTCAAACATCAATTGTGCTTTCACGTCTACAACTGATCAAGGTCAAGAATAGAGAACTTCAATCCTTTCTATAAGTGAAATGAAATATAATCCAATAAGTTTATCATCAAAATCTCATAGGATTGAAAAAATCGAACCCAAAACAGTCATGGGTTACTCCTTGAATCCTAAGCTAAAAGTCTAGCCAAACATCTCTAGATTAGCAAAATGCTCCAAATGAAAAGTAAAAACTAAAATCTCCATTGCAGTCTAAAAAGTGAAGGAAAAAAATAATGAAAGAAGAAAAACCCCCAAATGAAAAATTATCTGGACCTATATCAAGAACAGAAAAAACAAGAATGAAGCCGACCCATGGTTCCAGCATGATTTCCTTTTGATATGCCCCCTGAGTGCTCTACTTTTCCCAAATTCCCTCTTTGTTTGTACGTTTTACTTTTTGGCCCTCTTGTGCCTGCTGGTTCTTTTTTTTTTTTTTCCATAAGATTACAGCCAAGCCCTGCGTGTAGACTATTCTCCTCTGCTGCAGCTTGAGGCCATCATGCCATTATGCCCCCGCAACGTCCTTGTGTCCCAGCCCGTAGCTCCACGTACCAGCGCAGCAGCTCCTGAGGCAAGATCATGCTTTGCCTCTCCATTATGCCACAAGAATACTCTGCCGCAAGCACCTATTTCAGCCAATAGCACGTTTGTCCTTTGGCACCACATGCTACTCATTGTTGTCTTTCAGTCAATTAAAATCAAGCTCTTTTCTTTTTATCCCCAGGCCATGCTCTATTTTCCTTCTGCTATTTTTCAAAAATAAATGACCTGCACATATGAGCATGATATCATTGTCTAATTATTTCAAGGGCAAATCTGAGACTTTTGTATGCAAAATATTGTCATCAATTAATTTGACATCCAGTACTAGAATTTGATACATAATTAAGTGCTCAACTCTTATTTGATGAAATAAATCACTTACTTAAATAACTTAATTATGCATTTCTAACAATTTATCACGTATGCCAAACACACATGTTTATCAAAAGCCCAATGAAGTTAGTAAAGGGTATTAATCGGAGTACTAGAGAAATTGCTAACTGCTTGCTCATTAGTAAAAATATCTATAAGTCACTGTTCCTTCATCCCAAATATAATTACATACCAACATTTGTTCTTCACTCAAATCAAGATATAAAACACCATAAAATGTTTGTCGCCTAAGTTTATTAAACATCCTAAAATTTACAAAGGATTATAAACTTAATGAGGACAGGTCTCCCCTTCTGATGGCTATTCCTCAAGCTGCATTGGTCCTTCCTCTTGAGATAACCTTCCTAAGCTACATCTATATCAAAGTCTACGATTCTGGTTAGCAAAAATGTAGTGGGACTTCCACAGTAACATTTCAACAAAACCTTAGTAAGTTAAAACCCGTAACAGCATTAACAATGTAAGGTAATGTCGATGAATATGAATGCACATTTTCATGTAAATAAAGGGTAAAACCAAATATAGCATAAGTAAGACAAAGAATTACGCTCTGAATAAAATACATATATATCATAAGTATGATGAGGAATTACCCTCTAAGTAAAACAATGTAATCACGAATCATCAACACATCACGAAATATGGGAAATCACTCCACCCATTCGACATGGGAATCTCTCTGGCCAACACTTGAAATACATCCACCAACATGGAACACAAAATCACTCCACCCATTCAACATGGGGAATCTCTCTACTTGGCCAACACGTGAAGTACTTCCACTAAAACAATACCAGAATCTCCCCACTTAATCAACACGGGGACTTTCTCTACCCATGTTATCACATGGAATGGTACAGAGACGTCCTACTTTGATAAGTACTAGGAATCCCTCTACCTGAGTGAAACATGTGGCAACTTACCGCCAGGAATGGTACCGGGTACCACTCAACCAGATCCCATGAGTACTAAGCACTTTGAAACTACATTACTTGAAAAATCATCAGAGTGAAGTACATGGATAGAAACTAAATACTAAAAGTAATGTTGAAGTTGTTAATCTTCTCGTTAATGAAGACTCTAAACCCTTAGTCTCCTTGAAGTCCCAAACATGAGAAGAAATAAAAGAGAGTGTATTGAAGTACTTAACGATCTCCAAAGTGTGATGAACACTTTCATCAAAATGTCTTTTATACGATAGCATTGTCAGCACATTTCTAACAGTTCTGGTATTCGATTGACTAAAAGAGAGATCTTGAATCTCGATTGTCCATGTGTACACTGGATTGAAGAATGGTATAGACCAAGTGGATTGATAGGATAAGATGTGCATGCCTTTGTATCTTGCCTTGGAACTAGGCACGCAACCTGCCTCCTTATGAAAGTTGCCCACGTGGCATTGGGCCTTACTTCTGTGGTCAGATGTATGACCTGCAGGTCCATATTCCTCTTTTCCCATACGTGCTCCCATTGAAACATTATTATTGGAGCAATGGTCTTAACACGTCACTAGCTACCCTCGAAGCTCCTTCATGTTATGTCGAAAGGTTCCCAACTCCATAATAAGCTGTCCATTGTTTGTTGTTCACCTTACGTATCCTTTGTTCAACTGCTATAGAGTGCACTTGTGACGCCCCCAAATTTTGCTTGGGATTGGATGGACATTTGAAGTTTCGAGACACGCAATATAAGGTTACCTGCCCCCGTTTATGACATATAAGATGTAATGTTCCTAACATGCATCTAACGTTATGCAATATGTGCATTGGATAATTTTCTTCTTTAGCAATATCATGCACCAAATTAAAAATATCCTAAATACTTAAAACATACTTCATACATAATGACATATTAAACAACTAAGATCACAACACTAGTCCAAAATGGCTATGATCAAAAGAATAATGGATATTCAACTTTATAGTACAAGTAGTAATTTAAGTTAACTACTATATTAATACTAACGTCACACTGTTGCTTAGTCGATCGTGTCCAGTTGGTTGAATCCTAGTTCTCCTTTAGGTCCTGTAACAAGATCAACCATTGGGGAGGAATGGTAGTTAGGACTACCACAGTGAGATTTGATTACAAATATCAGCAAGTTAACATGAAATGTCCACACAAGTTAATGATGCATGCACGACAGTAAAAGCATGAATGCATAATTAATTTCATAAGCAATCATAGCATAACTTGACATATAACATAGCATAATTGGCATAACTTAAACTGAAACGTGAACTGAACTTGACATGCTTAAACTAAACTGGACTTAAACTAAGACTTGACTTGACATGAACTTGATCTAAAACTTGATTTAACATGAACTTGATTTGAAACTTGATTTAACATGAACTTGATCTGAAACTTGACTTAACATGAACTTGGAATCTTGTTCTTTAACTTTTTAAACTCAACTTCTTGGGTGCTACATGGGTTCTCTAGAGCCATGTGTCCCTACCGATTACCGTATCACAATACAGGTATCTGGACCAATTGTGAGTGCCTTAATACATACTGATGAGAATCATCAAGCACCATTAAAGGATCTATTACAAGTTCCAGAGGGGCCAATCACAAGGTCAAGAGCTAAGAAGATCAAGGAAGCAATGCAAGGATTGGTGCAATCCACTTGGGCCGAGTTTGCAAATTCATCGAGCAAGACCCCAACATTCAAAATGGGGTTGAAAGAAGAAGCAACAACTTTAATCCATGTGATCCAAGCTATAGAGGGTGGCGGCATAGCCTAGGGTTTAGTGTAGACTATTTATTTCAATAAGTACATGCATGTGGGCCTATTTTATATTTCTATATTTAATTCATTAAGTGGACTTCTTTTATTAGCTATTAGGGATGTTTTGAGCTTGAAGATGTTCAGCCCATGTCTTTTAATTAATGAAAGCCTTAGTTGGCCTAGGGTTTCATAGAGGGATTAAAAACTGCCTTGTAGCCGCATTTTACACAAGGTTTAACATTGAATGAAATTTGAAAGAACTTTTCATTTTTATGTACTTGTTCATAATTGAACTACGAACTTATCAAATGTAAAATTTTTGTGGCATCTCACCAAATCTAGTTTCTTGAAACAAGATTTCAACGGGTCTAGATCCTCTTGACTTGATTCTTGGCTTCCTTGGGTCAGTTTTCAATTTGATGGTGGGTTTAAGAATTTCAATCGGGTTCACATCACATACTTCACAGCTATGACCCCATGTATTCTACGTGTCACAATTGCTGTGTTTTAAGTAGTGTATGTGCCACAATTACTGTGACCCCATACTTCATGCTCTACAGTTGTTGTAACCCCATGAATTGTTGAAATGAAATGTGGCTCTATCGGCTTTAGTGTCTAGCGGGGTTCAATGACCAGCTAGACACTCCAGCGTGAACAAAAGAGTTTTACTAGGATATTACCTCATCCTAGCACTTAGAGTCATGATTGACATAAATAACTTAACTTGAATGTTCTTGAAATACACAAACTATACTCGAGATGAAACGTGACTGGAATACAAAAGGACAAAAGCTCTGACGTAATATAACATAAATTGAATGTAACTCAAAAGGCATGACTTGCTTGAGATAGAAACATTTCATAACATGACATAACATATAACAGACAACATTTCATAACATGGTATAACATGTGATAGACAACATACTTAACACGACATATTTGCAATAGTGAATATTACATGAGATGACTGACACACATATAATAGATGGCATACTTAACATGATATACTTGCAATGTATAGCAAAACATAACAGAATATCTTGTGTAACAGATGAATAATTCATGACAGAATAAATTTTATGTAACAAATAAATATGTAATGACTTGGCATGGCACATATGATAACATATATACATACACTGTAATTCCTTTACTTATAACACATACACATTAAACTAATAGTAAATTAAAAGCTAACTTACATTGGTCGTCGCATTTCTAATCAAATTCAAGCGCGATCACGAGGAACTAAAAATAGTGACTTCTAAAAGTTAAAACTTAATCACTAACAAAATATGAAAAAATATTAACTTAGAGCAAAATTATCATTTTACCCTCTACATATGAAAAAATGACCATTTTACCACTAAGTTAAGGATTTTGCATTCTAACCCCAAAAATGACCAAAATTTACATACCTCATGTAAGTTTTATCCTAAACTCAAATGTCAAATCAGAAAAAGTGAAAACTAAACAAGTGAAAACTAAACATGACCATGAAAACTCTATAGGGGCCGAAACTTACATAGGCTATTCCCCTTGATTTTTGTTACAATTCTTCCAAATTTCAAAACTCATGATTTAAACCAAAACTTTTCTTCTAATATACTAATAACATATTCCTAAGAATAATCAAGTTTTCAATCATGAACAAAAGCCATCAAAATCACTAAAACCATACTGGAACTTTTTGGTTCCCTTCTAAGTTCAAAAACAAATTTTTATTTCTAACTTGTTTTGATCAACCTCTTGATCCATGACTTGTAAAAATGTAATCTTCAAATCAAGACATTGCAAGGTTTAGAAAAGTGTCCTAAAACAAACATAAGCTTCAAAACTTATGGAATTTTTACAAAGTTCCTAAAGTCTATAGAAATTGCACCATTGAATTTCTAGCTGGTTGTTACAGCACATCTCTTTAGTCACCGTGTTCTCTTCATGCTACTTGTACTGGCATTGCTTGACTTACATTGTTCTCAGCTACATGTTGTATATTCCTCATAAAAAGGTGGAGTTTTCTTTAAAAAGGTTTTCATTTAGCATTACAACATTTTCCACATCTTGTACCTTCCTTTATAAAGAGCTAAAGATTTCACCACATTCAATTAAAATGTTATCATTTTCCATTGGCTAGTACACAATGTTACACTCCATCTATTAGGTTTAGTGGTCTTTTGGACCCAGACTCCCCCCGAGGCCTTAGGTTGGGGATCCCTCTCAATCAGGGGACAAAATTGGGTGTGGCACCCTTGGCCTTTCGTAGCTCTCCAACGAGGGACCGTGGTGTCTTGTATCCAAGCTCATCGACTATTTCCCTTAACTTTGTGTGAAGGTTGTCTGCATGTATGCCAAGCACACGTGTGTGACAAGAATCGCAGCTAAAATAGAAAAAAAAAGGGATTAGTCTCTGATTATGCCCAAACTATTATACGGTATTATAGTATAGTTCAGGGTGTTGATCCACAGAGAGGAAGAAACACTACAAGATGCAAGCTTAAAGGAAAATATTAAATGACAATATGACAATAATTTGAAAATTCTACCTAAAGCACGCAATTTAATTGAGATTAGGGCATGGATAAGAAGGTAAGTAAAGCTTCAGGCTTCAATTAACCAAATCCAATACTCTGACTTTTTCAATCTAAACTATATAGATAATTAAGAATTATAGCACCAAATTTCTAACTGAAAGATATGACGTTATGTTCATCTATTTTCTCAAATTTAATTCCAGAATTTATTCCCATCTTTACAAACCACGGTTTTCATGTATAATAATAAATATCAGATCTAGAGACAACACTATATTCATAAACAATAATGCAGCAAGAGATCACATCAATGACATGAAAAACAACTGTTTAAGTCACAATCATATATTCACATTCCTATAGCTTATGAAAAACCATATCAAGATTTACAATAGTTCTACAGATAGTCGTCAACTATAAGCGGGGTGCAGTCGACTGACGTAGCGTCAGGCCATGTCAGCTATTGTAAAAGAAAAAAAAAAGGGCCAAAACGCAGAAAGCTTTTCAGTTTTCATATTTCCCGCTCTGTTTTGCTTACAGCCATTGGTACGAGTATTGCAGATCCAAGCAGCTCCAACTCACGACATCACTGCTTGGGGTGTTCGTTGGTGTGGGTGCAGAAACGATTCGTTGGTGTGGGTGCAGAAACGAATTGGGTGGGGCGTTCGTTGGTGTGGGTCGCTGTGAATCGGGTTGGGTCAGTGTGGTGGGCTCGGTTTGGGTTAGTGCGGTGGGCTTGGTTTGGGTCAGCGTCTTGGCCTTTGGTTGGGCCAGGTTCATGGGCCAAGATATCGGGTCATCCATTTCGTGGGTCAGCTCCGTGGGTGGGTCAGCTCTGTGGGTCATCTCCGTGGGTCAGCTGCGTGGGTCATCTGCGTGGATCTGGTTCGTGAGTGTAATCCATAGAAACCCAACTCATTCTTCAATTTGCAATAATGGTTACATGTGCTTAAATAAATACCGGTTACTGATAAACAATCAAGCATGTATTAATTTACTTAACAATATAAAAATTTTGCATTGCATATAGTTAGATATGTAGAAATTTGGTGGCTAAAAATATTAATTTTCAGGTTAAATATTGTGGTTTAGTTGCTGTTAAATATATGTTTCTAGTTAGATGAACAGAGGATGGCATGTTTCTAGTTGGTTTACTAATCGCTACTGCCTTGGTTGTTCATGAAGAGGATACATGTAAAGCTATTGAGTGTAATTTACATGTTTATGATGATTTTGGTCACTGCTTAAATAAATACCGGACACTGATAAACAATCAAGCATGTATTGATTTACTTAACAATATAAAAATTTTGCATTGCATATAGTTAAATATGTAGAAATATTTTGGTTGAAAATATTAATTTTCTAGTTCCATATTGTGGTTTAATTATTGTGGTTTAGTTGTTGTTAAATATTGTGGTTGGTTTTTTTTTTTATTTTATATATATAAGTAGATGTAAAATTGTTTTTTTGTTCCAAGAGCAGGCTATGAAATGTTTATAAATATCAAAGAAAATCTTGCCTCTCTTAAATGACGCTGGATTTTTATTGATGCGCTATTATTTAGTGCACTTTAAAAGTATAGTAATCTTGTATTCTATGCTCTTTAAAAGTATATGTAGTATTGTTTTTTTTTTCACAGAAGAAGTAGTATATACAAGATTAGTCTTCAGTCTCTCTCCTGGTCATTCTTGATATAATTTTCCTGAAACCTTATCAAAGGCTAACCTTAGATATTGAACAACTTTTACAGGGCATGGGAAAATGGGAAGAACACCTGTCTTCGTTAACACTATCTAGCTCAAATCCCCCCATTTCAGTATGTTATTTGAGTCTATAAAAAACTTATTGCTATTATAGTTTAGGATCCTAATTATCATTATTATTTTTATGTTAGGACATTGTTGAAACTGGTTTAGTAAAGTTTACAAATTACATGCACGGTTACTTTGGACCAGTGCCTACATGGTCACCATCTTTTTTGCCATATCAAGCTGGCAACCAAATTCCAAGCAACATTCAGGTGGTTTTTCAACTTTTACATTATGGATTTGCGGTTATTTAATAATTTTTGAAGTAATTTAAACGTTTTCTTTTTTAATTTTAAGCAGAACGTTGGTTACCCATTTCAATATGGGATGGGACCTCCAAGGCCAATTATCAGTACAAGCTCCACAACGAGTGCAAGAGTTGGTGAAGGAGATAGACCCGATTGTATGGAAACTGAAGAGCCATGTAGTTCTACTAGAGTTGATGAAGAAATTATGTTGGATAGACCAGATGAACAGGAAATCAATGATGGCACTACCGGTACACCACAGGTAGGTCCATCATCGGATGGTGATGATATCATTGAGGAGCCCAAGTCGGGGATGAAGTTTAATTCGTTTGAAGATTTGTTGAGCTATTATAAGCATTATGCTAAAAAATACGGGTTTGGGGTGATGACCTAAAGGAGTGAGAGGTTAGAAGATCAATGTGTCAGATATGTCACCCTTGGGTGTGTACGGGGAGGAAAGGCCCGGAATAAGAGTTCCAATGTAGCCAACCCTCGTCCAACAGGAAATACAGACTGTAAGGCAAGGATTAATGCCTTAAAAGCGGGTTTGGGGGTAAAGAAATCTCATTTCAAACTCAAAATTCTCATCTTATCATTACAACTTTCTCAAATTCCCACACAAAATATAATAAACAATTCAACTTTTTCAAATTCCAATATAATTTTTTCAAATCCTAAAACAATAATAATATTTTAAATTCTCATCTCAAACTCAAAATTTTCATCTCTACCCCTAAACCTCCCCTAAGAGTCGAGGGAAAGATGCGGTTGACAACAGTCTATAATACACATAATCACGGACTAAACCCACAAAAATCCCGCTTCTTTCGATGTAATAGAGATGTGAGTGAGACCGTTAAAAGGGTCCTAGACACAAACGACTTAGCTGGCATCCGACTGAATAAGAGTTATGGATCTCCTGTCGTAGGGGCAGGTGGGTTCGAGAACCTCCCATTTTTGGAAAAGGATTGTCGCAATTACATCCACAAAGCACGACTTCTACGACTTGGTGCAGGGGGTGTTGGAGCACTTCGAAATTATTTTATGAGGATGCAGTTCAAGAATAACGGGTTTTTTGCATTGATGGATTTAGATGATAACGGTAGGTTAAAGAATGTTTTTTGGGCAGATCCACATAGTTGAGCAGCCTACCAATATTTTGGTGATGTGGTGACATTCGACACCACATACCTGACAAATAGGTATGGGATGCCCTTTGCATTATTTGTTGGTGTAAATCACCACGGGCAGTCGATTCTTTTGGGAGCTTGGTTGATTTCTAGTGAGGACACAGAGACCTTTACATAGTTATTCAAAACTTGGTTGCAGTGTATGGACAGTATAGCTTTAAAGGCCATTATTACTAATCAAGATAGAGCAATGAAAAATGCAATTGCCATTGTCTTTCCAGAAACACAACATAGATTTTGCCTATGGCATATACTGAAAAAAGTCCCTGAGAAGCTTGGGTCATATGCTGCGTACAAAAGTGGGCTTAAAACTGGGTTGATGAAATGTGTGTACGACACACAATCTATTGAGGACTTTGAAAAGCGTTGGGCCGAGTTTATTAACACATACGACTTACATGAGAATGCATGGTTGAAAAGTTTATATGCAAAGCGTGATCATTGGGTACCAGTTTTCCTAAAAGAGAACTTTTTGGCTGAAATGAGTACAACCCAACGCAGCGAGAGTATGAGTGCTTTTTTTGATGGTTATGTCCATTCAAAGACAAACTTGAAGGAATTTGTTGATCAGTTTGACAATGCGCTGAAGAAGAAAATTGAGAATGAAAATCAGGCGAAATTCCAGTCATTTAGCATCACCATTCCTTACGTATCAAGATCTCCAATTGAAAAGAAATTTCAAGAGTTATACACCAACGCTAAATTTAAGTAAGTTCAGCAACAAGTAATTGGTGTGCTTAATCTGGATCCATCTCTATTAACGTCAGATGGTGTAATGAAGAGTTATTTGGTAGAAGATGAAGTTCGTATTCAGGAGTTCACAAAATTGGTTACATATTCAGTGGAATTTAATGTGGATGATTGCAATGCAAAGTGTTCATGTGGGTTATTTCAAATGAGGGGGATACTGTGTAGGCATATTTTGGTGGTATTCAAATCCAACGGTATAAAATCATTGCCAGATCGGTACATTTTAGACCGATGGAGGAAGGACATCAAGAGGAGATACACAGTAATCCGAAGCAGCTACAACGCAGGGGATGAGAGGCCAAATGGTAATAGGTATTCAATTCTTTTGAATATGTGTTATGCGATGATAGATTATGTGGTGGATTGTAATGAGCAATTTGAAGATGCAAAGAAGAAAATACATGAGATGACTGAATTATATCGTCAAAACCAACGCCCCATATCTTGTGCAGAAACAAGTTCGTTCGAAGGCGATGACTTGTTTAGTATATTTCCTTAATTAGTTCTTTATAACTACGAAAAGAGAAATTACTAATTATATAATTTTCTATATAACAGTCTTTGCCCCAAACAGGTTTGGAAGGTGGTTTTACAACACTAGATACAACTGCCGTTGGTAGTTCACAACAAGTCAAGAGTCCAATTGTTGTCAGAGGGAAAGGAGGACCCCCATCTTTGAGGAGAGCATCCAGGATGGAGACAGACATGCGCAAGGTTAAAGCCAAACAGAAGAAAGCACAAGTGGGAGGAAAGCACAAACAGGTGCATGTATTTACAAGTTGGCTAAATTTATGATTATTTTAATGTTTATAAAGTTTCACTTAGATAAATGAGTATTTAATGAGTATTTTTACTTTTTACTTTATTATTAGCGAGATGAAGGAGATACAGTAGCTATGGCCACGCGCAGGAATTTATTTGGCCCATCAGAGACCCCCATCTTCAATATTGGAAATGTTCAGGTATATAATTTATAAATTTTTATTTTAGAAGAAAGTAGGTGGAATTTATATGTTTATGGATTTTGTGCACTGAAAGCAAAGAATAATCTTAATGTACATTTTTTAATGCTCAGCAGATTGTGGCAGACAGCTTAGCTATCGACATTAGTGGAACCCAGTTTCAGCATACAGTATTTGGGAGTCAAGAAACAGTAAGATTTGTTGCAAAGATTCAAATTTTAATAAGATTCTACAATTTCTTTTAATATTTGTGAACATATTCATTACAGATGCAATTTGTGAACATATTCTACAGATGCCTTTTAATATTTGGATCCCAACCGGAGTGTATGGATGGGACACAACCAGATCGAACAATCAGATTGTTCGATTTTTAAACACTGATATTTTTTGTGTAGTAGTTGTAATTCCTGGAGAAATTATAGAATATATGGTGTATTGAATGTAATTGGACAGATTCCATATTCTTTTGAATGTATTTGCAAGTCTGTGATTAGTTTCCATGTCCTTGATAATTGTTGTGAGGGGTTGTAATCATTAGAATTGATATTTTGTGTATATGGCTAAATTTTGGGAAATTTCTAGGTTGAAATTGTAAAGGACTATTTTGAGACTCTATTAATGGTTTAAATTTCCAGGTTATGTGCTACGGGGAGAAATTGGACTCTACAAGTTGAAACTTGCTGCTAAGATCATAAGTTGAAACTGTCACCCAGATTTGCTCAGGCTGAATGAAAGCTTGGGTGATTAAGAGTTGTTGCTAAGTTAATACTTTGTCACGGATGGTGTAAACAGATCACTAGTTGCCTTAATGGGTTATAGTATTATTGGATAAAGGAGATACACCATTTGTTAAGTTTAATGACTTATCACTTTATGAAGCAACCGATTCACTCATTTATGCACACATAAATGAAGTTATGAGTTGATTCCTGTAATACAAAAGCTTGAATCTAACAATGGGATAGGCATGTGACCAAGTCCTGTTGAGCAAATAATTCCTGTAATCCGAAGCAGCTTTGCTCAATGCAAAGTGAAAATGGGCTCAGCCCTTCAACTCAGAATTCATAGCAGTAATCAAAAACAAAAATATCCATTTCTCATTTAAAACCAATGAAACACAAAAATAGCTTCAAATTTAGAGTACATCCACCATCAAAACACACAAAATAAAACTCATTTATGAGTCTCAAACATAGCTTCCCAACTCAAAGTACATCATCCATCAAGACAGAACACTTGAAACAGAACAATTCAATCTCATTACAAATATTGATTCCCAGTTTAGAGTAACTTAAAATAAAATACATAAACAAAATTGGTTAAGACACTAGTCTTAACATCACTTAGACAGCAGAAAGTAACATGAGACAACAATGGCAACAGCCCAATACATATTGAGCAGTGTGCGTTTCCGCCTGTTTTCAGCATCTTGCTTCCGAACCTTCTCGAGTATATTGCTCAACATCTTCTCGAGTATATTGCTCAACATCTTGCTTTCGAAACTCAATTTTATCCATTTTCAGGTCTTCCTCCTTCCTTAATAAATATTGCTTTATTTCTTGAATTTCTTGCTCTACGTCCAAAGTACCATCCGCCCACTTGAAGAACTTGCAATATGGTAAGCCCTGCTCAATTTACACATTTAAAAAAGTGTTAGATGTACTTACATCAAAACGTTAGACTATAATTACTTTGGATTGAAATGTTTTACCTCATTGTTGAACTTTGGACAGCCTAAGAAGGGTCATCCTGGATTTCTGGGAGTATTTGAGTATCTCAGTGTTGCCTCAACCTCACAGAAGCAGCATGGTTGACTAGAAGTACGTTTACCAATGGATGAAGAAGACGAAGGTGATGATGACATTCTAACATGAAACAGAACAAATAAACTTATGAACCAAAGAGAATATTTGGGAAATAATATCACTTCAATCTCATTTAAACATATTCAAATCTATCCAACTAAGCTTATAAACAGAACAAATAAACTTATGAACCAAAGAGAATATCATACAAATAATATCACTTCAATCTCATTTAAACATATTCAAATCTATCCAACTAAACTTATAAACAGAGCAAATAAACTTATGAACCAAAGATAATATTTGGGAAATAATATCACTTCAATCTCATTTAAACATATTCAAATCTATCCAACTAAGCTTATAAATAGAACAAATAAACTTATGAACCAAAGAGAATATTGGGGAAATAATATCACTTCAATCTCATTTAAACATATTCAAATCTATCCAACTAAGCTTATAAACGGAACAAATAAACTTATGAACCAAAGAGAAAAAAAAAAATAAAACTTAACTTCGGTTGGACATTTTGAACTGCATTCATTCTCAATGCTGCATAATTAAAAACCTACAGACCAAACAATGGAAGAATTAGATTCATTCACTAGGGATAAATATCACTAATATCATGTAAATAAATAAATAAAATCTTTCCCCACATATCAAAGGGGGATCTTACGTAGCTTCAGTGGGTTCTCTGGCCAATTGCCCAGTGCCCAAATTCGATTTGGGAGTTAGGGTTAGGGTTAGGGTTAGGGTTTCGGGAGTTAGGGTTAGGGTTTTGGGATCAACGATTTTGAAACATTATCTCTTCTCCTTGAGGAAGGAGAACAAACT
Source organism: Carya cathayensis (assembly GCA_011037825.1). Classification (NCBI taxonomy): domain Eukaryota; kingdom Viridiplantae; phylum Streptophyta; class Magnoliopsida; order Fagales; family Juglandaceae; genus Carya; species Carya cathayensis. The sequence goes on from QGSO01000408.1 coordinate 1,258,704, forward strand.
TTCGCAGACACAAATCGAGGAGGGAAAAAAGAAAAAAACTAACAAAACTTGTGAAATCGAAAACACTAGGGAGAATCCACACTCATTTAGAACCCAGACTTGCGAAATCTACAAAGCTAAAGGAGAACCCAGACTTGCGAAAGAGAAATATTGAGAAATCCAAATGAGAACCCAGACTTGTGAAATGAAATCGAGGAACTGAAATCTTGGATCTGCGAAATAAATTAGAAAAAAAAAACAAGGATGAAGCACCATTCCAACTCAGAGTAAGGAATCAAGTAAATCTTAGTGGGGATCGAATGGGTTAGGGTTAGGGTTTTTCGAAAACACTATGAGAACCCACATTGTGAAATCGAAAACACTAGGGAGAACCCACACTCATTTACAACCCAGACTTGCAAAATCTACAAAACTCAGATGGAGAACCCAGACTTACGAAAGAGAATAAACCTGCATTCAAAACAAGAACCCAAACTTGCGAAATGAAACCGACGAACTGAAATCTTGGATTTACGAAAGAAATGAGAAAAAAATAGAAGGATGAAGCACCATTCAAACTCAAAGTAAGGAATCAAGTAAATCTTCAGTGGGGATCGAAGGGTTAGGGTTCTTCGTGAGCATCAGAGGAAAGATGAGAGGGAAGGGTAGATGGAGAAGACGAGAGGGTGAAGTGTTTGGGCAGAAGTATTGGTTGTGAGAATATAGTTATTCAAATACACACCATTTCATTACTAAGGTGGCGTCGGTTCGTTTCTCGTTACTTTAATGAAAGGGTTCGTTTCATTAATGCTGCCACGTTGGACCACGACTGCGCCATCGCTCCCCAAAGCGACTGTAAATGGCATTTTTCCAAGATTTAATATAATTGTCTCAAACTTATAAAAATCCATAACAAATAGAAGAATTCAATCCTAGAATCTTAAATAATAAAACTTAATCTATGAATTGAAATAAAGTCAAAGCATTTTCACCAATCAATCTCTACCCTAGGCTTTACCCAATATTTAGTTCTCAATGGAAGAAGTCAAAAAGTACAAATAAAATGGTCTTATTTTTCTCCATAGGTATGCCCCTTGTGCCTCTCCTCTCTCCCAATTTTGTGCCAATGCTATGCTTATATAGGATAGAAAAGAAGTCCTAATGTTTTCCTGATTCTCGTCTGAAAAATTGGTAACTTTAGAACTTAGCTTGGCAACCTTGTACATGCTTCAGGAGTCAGAATTTATAAATTTTTAATAGACACAAATTTGTATCCCTTTAAGATGGCTTTCCAACGCATTACGAATCACATCAATTAGATATGTGAGTCGAAAGTTACGATTAAAATACTAAAATATGTCTAGGCTGTCTCTTAGCAAATTTTGGACTTGGACTTCTTGCAGTTTCCTTTTGTGATTTTTTTCTTGATCCAAATTGCACTGAAACCCCATCATTATCCTTATTTGAAGAGTCTTACACTCACTGAAAGTTCTAGTCAGTTCCAACATCTTGCCTACTTGAAAGTCCTCCTTTGAATTTGACTGGGTTTTGACTGGCTCTTTTATAGACTTTGAAATTAAACATAAAAATCTACTTATGAGTATCCCAAAGTAAATAAAAAATCAATTCAAGCATACACATTAATTCCTATGATCTCTTTTCACATATTAGCATTTTAGTCTAATAAAAGGATATTTAGGGGAAGCTTGGATGTTGAGATGAGAATTTTGAGTTTGAGTTTAGAGTTTAAAATATTAGTTTTAGTAATATTATTGTATTGGGATTTGAAAAAGTTGTATTGGGATTTGAAAAAGTTGAATTATTTATTATATTTTGTATGGGGATTTGGGAAAGGTGTAATGATGAGATGAGAATTTTGAGTTTGAGATGAGATTTCTTGATTACCAAACCTTTAGAGTGCACTTTTGTGCACTCATCACACCCCCAACTTGCTTATTGTTAGTCCCTAGTAATTTTTATGCAAAAGAGATTAAAGAGGCTAAAGAAAATACTAAAATAGCCCATCAATTCACATTTTCTAGATTCATATATTAAAACAATCTAAAGAATCCAATAACTCATCAAGACCAATCCACCTATAGCAATCCATAGAGTGTGCGTGTATTCTCCAAGCTATTGTTTTTTTTTTTTTTAAATAAGAGACCACTTCTCATTAAAATCAGAAATATTTGTAATAGATGACTCTATGACAACATATCAACATAGAGTTCTATGATTACTTCATTTCTTTAGTTACTATAGACAAGATACATGATGGACAAAGCTCAACATCATACATCTTCTGTGCACTCTAGTGCAGCTTGTGCCAATTGGTGAGCAGCCTTGTTGGTGTCTTAGAAGACATGTGAAATGCTCCATCTGGTAAACGCATTTAGAATTGTCTTTGCATCTCGAATGAGGCATCCTCCCATGGTCCAAGCCAAGCCTTGGTTTTGAAACAAATCCACCACCTGTTTAGAGTCTTCTTCCAGGCATACATGTTGCACTCCTATCTCTTTGATGAAAACAGCTGCTAACAGCACTCCATACGCCTCTGCATCAAAAGGCCGTTCTCAAAATGGTCTTTGAGCTTGAAGAGCACCAACAACTTGGCCTGTGTGATCTCGAATTAAGACACCTATACCAATTTTTCCTTCCTTTGATTTAACAGCTGCATCCCAATTAACCTTAAAGTGGTTCTCATCTAGCTTTTTCCATTTTTGTGATCCTGTAGGAGTCTTGATACTACCTTTCCTTAAGACTTGGGTGCTTTTTTTGTATAGAGCAAGTTTTGCTAATGCCTGTTGATGAACTCTGGTGGGATGCTTGAAGACTTTACCATGAAGGATGTCATTCCTCCTATTCCAAATTCCCCTTAATGTGCCAGCCACTTTCTCGAGTTCTTTGGTGTCCAGAGCCTCCACTAGGTGAGACTAGATGTCAAAAAATAAGTCGCTATGGCATGTCATCTTCTGGACTTTCTTGCTACTCTAGTTCCAAACATCCTGAGCTGCTATGCAGCACCATAAGGCATGACCCAAGGTCTCAGAAGCCTGCTTACAGATAGTGCATGAGCTGTCCTCCACCACTTTTCTTCTTTTTAAATTAGCCAAGGTGGGGAGAGCCTCACAACATGCTCTCCAGATGAACATCTTAATTGCTGGACTTGTACTGAGCTTCCATACTATCTTCCAAGCTTGTTGATCTCAAGGTCTGCATGAGGGTTCCCCTTCAAGTTCAACTTCCATGGTCATGTGAAGGTGATACCCACTTTTAACTAAAAAATGCCCATTTTTTGTGAACAACCAAACCATTCTATCTTCTCTGTCTATTAGGCATATGGGTATTGCTTTGATTGCCTCCATCTCTTATGGAGAGAACAATTCCTGCAGGAGAGAGTCCTTCCATGTTCTAAGGCCAGGGTCAATGAGATCACTAACATGCTCACACCAGCAGTCCTCATCTCATGGGGAAAGAACCTTGTTGGAGGGCAAATAGGGTATCCAACTATCTGTCTAGATGTTAACACTTCCACCATTTCCTATTCTCCACAACAATCCTTTCTTAAGGACCTCCAAGCTTGCATGAATACCTCTCCAGGCTAATGAAGGTCTTGAGCCCATTTTTGCTTCTAGTAGTCCCCCTTGAGCAAAATACTTCTGCTTAAAGACCATAGCCACCAGAGAGCTTGGGTTCTGTTGAATTCTCTAGCCTTGTTTGGACAGTAGTGCAATATTAAAGCTCTTGAAGTCCCTAAAGCCAAGACCTCCATATTCTTTGCTATTGCTAAGCTGTTTCCAATTAATCCATTGTATCTTGGAGGTGTCTTCATTATAGCCCCACCAAAATTTTCTAAGTAACTGATTCAGTCTTCCTGTGATTAATTCTTGTAGTAGGAAGATTCCCATGGTATATGTGGGAATGGCATGTAGAACAGCTTTGAGGAGCACTTCTTTCCTTGCACTAGAGAGTTGATTAGTCTTCCAATTTTCCATTCTGGTCCATGTTCTATCGATGAGTGAATGGAAGGCTGCAATTCTTTTCCTCCCTACAACAGCAGGAAGCCCCAGATATCTCTCAAAGGAGCCTGTTGTTTTGACTCCTGCTAGTAGCTGTATTTGAGTATCAATATCCTTTTTTGTGTTTTTGCTAAAGAATACTGAGGATTTATCTTTGTTGAGAACTTGTCCTGAGGTCTTTTCATATACAGCTAGGATATCAAGCAAATTAGAGTTTCTTGGGAGTTGCCTGGCAAAAGAGTAGACTGTCATCTGCAAAGAAAAGTGATTCACAGTGATAGGGCCTCTACCAATTTGGATAGGTGTAATGGCTTTGCATTGCTCAGCTTGATTAAGTAAGGATGTGAGGGCCTCGACACACATTATGAAGATGTAAGGGGATAAAGGGTCTCCTTGTCGAGGTCCCCTTGAGGGAAAGAACTTTTGTTGTGGCTCCCCATTAACAAGGATTGAGTAAGATACAGAGGTAAGACAACTTTGAATGAGATTGATCCATTGGAGAAGGAACCCCATTTTGGACATGATAGCTTCCACAAACCCCCATTCTACCCTATCATAAGCCTTGCTCATGTCTAATTTAAGAGCCATACACCCTCTTCTACCTTTCATTCTAGTGCTCATGGAATGAAGAGCCCCAAAGGCAACTAACACATTGTCTATTATGAGCCTGCTAGGAACAAAGGCGCTTTGATTAAGGGAAATGAGATTGGGGAGGATGTTTTTCAGCCTATTTGCAAGGGTTTTTTAGACTATTTTGTACAAAACATTGCATGAGCTAATGGGTCTATATTCAGTCACTTTTTGGGGGCATTTGACTTTGGGGATTAGGGAAATTAAAGTGTCATTAACCTCTGTTAAAGAGCCACCTTGGTTGAGGACATGAAGAGCATATTGGCACACCTCCTCACCTATTACCTCCCAATGTTTCTGGTAAAAGAAGGCTGGAAACCCATTAGGTCTAGGGGAACCTAGTGGGTTCATTTGAAACATAGTTGCATGAATCTCTTCTCGAGTGAAGGGGGTAAGAGGCCAGGTTTTCATCTCAGTAGCAAGTGTATTATCCAATGCATACAGGCAATCCTCAAAATTAGAGGGAGAGGAGGTGGTAAAAAGGGATGAGAAGAAACCTGTAAAAACATCACCAATGTCTTCCTGCTTAGTCATTACCCTCCCTTGTGGATCCTCAACACTGTTGATGGTATTTATTTTCCTTCTCTGACTGGCCTGCAAGTGAAAATAGGTTGTGTTTCTGTCTCCAACTTTCATCCAATGTTGCTTTGCTCTTTGGTGCCATTTCATCTCATTTGTTGCCATTGAGAGCTCTACTCCCTTTTGCAAGAGTTGCATTTATGTTATATGGTTCCCTGTGCCTATCTCTTGGAGGTGCCTAATCCTTTTCAATGACTGGTTGATCTCTTTGTGTTTATGCATTTTTTCTTTCTAGTTCCATTGCAACAAACTTCTTTGGCAATCTTCCAATCTCTGTCTCATTGGTTTGGCACCTTCATCTCCCATGCTAGCTCCCTTCCATGAGTATTCCACAATTTTCTTGCATTCTTCTTTTAGGTCCCAAGCAGCCTCATATCTAAAATACCTTGCTCTCTGTCTGTTCCCATTGCCTGAATTTTGTTTGTTGATATAGAGGGGAGAATGGTGTGATTGAATAGCTGCTAGAGCAGTGCAAGTGGCAGAGCTGAAGAGCTCATGCCATTCCTTGTTGGCCATTGCTCTATCTATTCTTTCCTTAGTAAATTCCCTCCCGCTTTTGTTATTTGACCAGGTGAACTTTTGGCTCTGGGAATAGAGGTCATGAATGCCACAGAACGCCACTACCTTCCTAAAATCTTCTATTTTTTTTATAGGGTCTACTAGCATCCCCTTGTTTTTCCTTTTGACGCAGGATTTCATTAAAGTCTCCTGCACACATCCATGCTGTGGGTGATGGAGGTTTTAACATTTCTAGTAGGTGGCACTGCTCTTCCTTTTAGTTGTTTCTGGGTGTCTATAAAACCCTGTGAATTGCCATGTATATCCATTATTCCCCTCGATTAATGCACTGATATGCCAGCGAGTGTAACTAATAATCCTAACATCCCACTCCACCTTCCACAATAGGGCAATCCCACCACTAAGTCCCATGCTGTCTATTGCAAAACAACCATCAAATTTCAGAGTTCTTCTAACATTCTCTAGTTTTTGTTTCCTTGCTTTAGTTTCCACAAGAAATAATAGGAAGGGGCACTTTTCCTTAGTTAGTGTTCTAAGGATTCAAACTGACTGAGGGTTCCTAAGCCCTTAGCAGTTCCAAACTAGGATGCTCATTGGTGTTGGCAAGGCTAGGAACCAGCCACTGCCAATTGGTTGTTGCTGCCGTAGACTCTTATTTGCCTTTTTCCTCTCTTGGTATCATGTTTATTTTCTTCACATTCTCTTTTACCACCCCTTTTATTGCATGGTTTTTGTGGGATATTAGTAATGTCCCCTAATGTAACCTTCCCATTGTTGCCCACATGAGGTGCCTCTCCTTGAGCATGCCTCTTCCATTTCCTGGTTTTAGGGCCCTCGTATGTAGTAGTAGTTTGTTTTCCTTTCTCAGTGTTCAGTGACTTACTTTTGTCTAGACCCTCTCTCGTTTCCTGACCCACATGAGTTCCTGGTGAATTGTCTAGTTCAGTTGGTGGGTATACCTGAACTAAGTTTACTTTTTCAAGTTCAACATCCATGCTTGTGTTGCTCTTAGGGGTTTGGGTCCCGTTGTCAGTCTCTAATATGGAAACCTCGTATGGAGTAGGGGGTTGACTTTGGGTTTGCTCTTTAGTGAAAGCTTTGAGGCAAATACCTGTCACCTTTTGGGAGGTTGGGGAATTCTCGACTGGAACTTGGCTCTTTGCTCCTTGGAGTCCACATTTCACCTTTCCCACTGAAGTCTCTTCCTGCAACTTTGCTGACATCTCCTGTTTGACAACATGGCTTCTTGGCATGGGCACTCTGTCACCTCGGTCCCTACCTGCTCCCTGATCTCCCCGGTGATTATTGCCGCCGTTCTTGCCACCATTTGCGTCACCACTTTCCCCACCCTTGGAACCACTATATTTACGAATGTTGAAGATATTTGTATGCAGGGGTTGGGCTCACAACCAGGGACCAAACTGTTGGGGGGCCTGGTCTTCCCCTTGTTCCTCGTAGCGTAGTTTGTTGCAATTTTTGCCCTTGTGATAGAGGACTGCGCAGTGAAAGCAAAAGTTCTGGAGTCTTTCATATTTGAACGAGATCCAATGTTCTTGCTCTTCTAACATCATCCATTTTCCCCTAAGCAGAGGTTTGTGAATGTCCACAGCCACCCTCACCCTTAAGCACCTACCCCATGCATGTCCACCTAGTTCTGTTTCGACTCGGATGACATGGCCTATAGAGGCCGTAAATTGTGCCCCTACTTCCTCATTCATGGTGGCCAGTGGAAGATTGTGTACTTGGACCTAGAATGGCTCGTAGTGGAACTGTACTCTATTGATGGAAGCTGTGTCATCAATCTCTTGCAATATTAGCAAGCTTCTATTGAATAACCATGTTCTGCCACCAAGGACCTTTTCTTTGTCTTCAAGTTTTTGAAACTCTATTAGGAAGCTTTGGTCGCCTATTTCTATGAATCTCACCCAACCTTCCAACCTCCACACTTGAGACATGGTGGTTTTGAATGCCTCACTATTAACAGTCCTCTCCGACATAGCCCTACCCACAATGCAGTGTTCTCCCTTCCTGTCTCTCTCCTTTGACCCCTCTTGTTTCACTTGGAAAGGAGTACTTTCTTCTGTTGTTAGTTGCAATCTCTCCCATCGTTTAACCAGGTCCTCTGCCTCCATTGCACTATCAATTCCTATGGAAAATCCTTTCACAAAACTCACAGAAAGTGAGACCGTAAGCCTTAGTGGAAGAAACTAAGGCACTGGAGCCTCACTCCAACTCCCTCGAGCAGAGAAGGCACTCAATCTCCATAAAGCAGTTGATCTAGCCTTGGAGACTTGTTCAATGCGATATCATTTGTTCGTATTCTCCAAGCTATAACCATATTACCATTAATGTTGACACATGCTATTATCCAGAATGTCTCAAACAAAAGGTTCAACTCTATAACTCACAAGTATAATAGTGTTTTGTGTAAAAGCTCTCTCTTTAGAGTCGACAAGTGGTGTACATACAATCACATGGAGATTTAGATAATTATTAATAAGCAGCAAGCAAGCATTTATCTTATGATAAGAACACTAACAAATGATAATTCAACCATTCTTTCCACATGCTTACTTGAGATCAGAACGATCAAAACAAAAAGTTGTAATGTGGCTTGGGTTAGGCTATATGAAAGAAAAGGGAGAATGAAAAGGATGCAAAAACTTCCAAGTACATGCCAAAGGAAGCTTATTAAATATCTCAATAAATCACATTCTTCACTTGATATACTCTATAGCATTTCAAATGACCGAAAAATCCATCTCTTTTCTTTTTTTCATTTATTTTTTTTCTTATTTCTTTTCCTTTTCAATGTTTTTTTTTTATTTTTTTTTATAATTTGGTGAACAATTATATGTCACCCTTTTATTCTGTCATTTCTACCCAACCTTGGTATTTTTGATTTTGAAGCTAGCTCACTTAAAAAACTAGTAACTCATGTTCTTATCTTTTTTTCTTTTTTATTTATTTATTTATTTAAATTCTTCTCAAAAAAGAATTCCACATCTAGTACACACTTGGAAGTAACAAAGGTAGGAGAATTTAGTGTATAGGTTATACTCCAATGTGGAGAGTTATGGATAATATAGGTATATGAAGAATAAAGGCTATATGTGTTTCTTGACTCAAAGTTGGCTACTAGGGGTCTATAATTCAAAGGGTTGGCTTGAAATGCTCAAACGTTAATTCTAAATTGACCTTCATCATAGTCCAAGTATATCCGCCATCATACCACAAACCATACAATGATATTTTCAAAAGAAGTGCCTAATTCAAAAAATCAATGAATGTTTATCACAATTTTCAGCATTTGTTAGCTCTCAATCCTCTCTAAAGCTCACACATAAAGACTTAAGTAAAAGAGTTCTCTAGATACATGTGTCAAACCCCCATCTTACCACAAAACTTGGATGAGTGCATTAGAAATTCTGTGAATACCTCAGCATAATGATCAAGATGGGTTTGTTGAATTCACTAAGATAGCTATGTATGAGAATGAGCACACATGTGAAAGGACGTACACGTGATGCTAAAAGAAAATAAATTCTGACACATGTAAACGTGCTACAAAGTTCCAACAAGCATTTGAAAATACATAATTTTCACCACCTCCAGCTTAAACGAAACATTGTCTTCAATGTTTAAGAATCAAAACTGAATGAAGTGTAACTAAAGAGGGTAAAATATACCTGATGTGTGAAATGGGCAGCCAAGTAAGCATAAGAGATGGCAAACTGAAATGGTGAAATGACATTATACTGCAAATAGAAAACAAAGAAAATAGCAACAAAAAAAAAAAAAAAAAGAACAAGGAAAAGACCTAAAAGAAAAGAAAAGAAAAGAAAAGAAAATATATACCTACATGGTGGGGTCAAGATGGATAAACTGGGTCTGCAAGTGGAATGTCTTCCACATCAGAAACTTGTCTATCAATAAGTATTTTTAGGCATTGACCATTTATTTTAAAGACCTAGCCATCCCTAGGGTCCTCTAGCTCTACCGCCCCATTTTCAAAAACATGTTTCACTATAAAAAGGCAAATCCACCTAGAACGAAGTTTTCCTAGGTACTTGTGAAGTCTAGAATCATACAAGTATACTCGGTCATTAGGCTTAAACGTCTTCCTAAAAATATTTTTTTATCATGAAATGCTTTTATTTTAACCATTTAGATTTTAGACTTAGGCAAAGGGTTTTAATTAACTCCTGGTGCTTCCATACATGAAGGAATCTGTTTTTCACTTTTCTTAGAAAACTCCTCAAATTTCGGTTGCCAAGCTCGTGTGCCATAATCTTGAGTTTCATAAAAAACAACACAAATATTAACAACATCAGATGTTCAAACTCAGAATTAACAAGGGAATATTCAAGGGTATCAAAATCATGAGTTGTGTGAGCTCCCTTGTCTATGAGTGCGTCAATCATGTACGTTTGGTGGCACTCGTTATTCTCTTTTAATTGTTTCCCAATATGGAATATGTTGACCTCCATGGCCATATTTCCAAAAGATAGTTTCATCAACCCATTCATGTAAGATAAGTGCATTAGCCATAGTAAGGAAAGGTCTACCTAATATGAGAGGAACCTTAGAGTTAGACTCAACAATCAACTGAGTATCCAAATTAAGAAATTAACAGGATAATAAAACTTGTCAATTTGGATCAAAACATCCTCAACCATTCCTCTCAGTTTCTTAACTGAACGATTAGCCAATTGAAATACAACATAAGTAGGTTTAATTTCACCCAAACCAAACTGCAAATAAATAGAATAAGACATCAAATTTATACTAGCTCCTAAATCTAGCAAAACTTGCCCAAACTCATGATTCCCAATATTAAATGCAATGGTTGGACAACCAGGGTCCTTGTCCTTAGGAGGAATTTGCTGCTCAATTAGAGCACTAACTTGCTCTGTCAGGAATGCTGTCTTCTTAACATGTTGTTTCCTCTTAACTGTACACAAATCTTTAAGAAATTTTGTATAAGTGGAACTTGTTCAATAACATGCAGTAAGGAAAGGTTAATTTTTACCTGCTTGAGGTTCTCTAGGATTTCATTATTATGATTCAAAGTTTGCTTATTCAGTTTTAAAGCTTGAGGAAATGGTACCTTAACTGGGCTCTTTATTAGCTCGGCTTCCTTGGACAGCTCAGTAACACTATTGCTTTGGTCCTCTTCAACATCCTCTGACTTATAAGTTGTTGGAATGTGTAATGATTTGCCACTCTGTGTCATAATGGCATTGACATCCTTCAAATTTTTTTGTGTCACATGTTGACCTTGGGGTACGAATTGAGCTTGAGAAGGGAATTTTCCATGCTCATTCACACTTAAGGAGCTCATTATCTTCAATATATGGCTCTTTATCTTCTTGTTTTTTTCAACAACCTATATAATCAAAGACTCAAACTTTTGATTAGTTTTACCATGTGCCTCAAGAAAAGCATGTAAAGTATCTTTTAAGGGCTTCCTAGAATAAGATGATGCATGATAAGGTGCAGGGTAAACTCTAGGTGGCTGTGCAGGTTCCTGGTTTTCAGATTTTCAGCTAAAATTGGGGCGATTACACCATCCAGGATTGTAGGTATCAGAGAATGGTGCAAAAGGCTTCATGTACATATCTAAGGTATTACATTGTTCCTCATATATTCCACTCATTTTAGTAAATGTGGGGCACTCTTAAGCTAGGTGATCTCCCCCACCACACACAAAACACGGTCTGAAGGACTCTACACGGGTAGTCATGTGTGTTGGCTTTAAATCCTTAGTTTTTAACACCTCTAACTCTCAAGTAAGCATCTAACTTTAGTTTTCAGGTTATCATCTTCCCTAAGATGGCAAATTCCAGTAGGTCGTGACCTATTTGTACTCTCAGTAGCACTAGGTCCGGTCCAAGTATGAGCTTTTTCAATAAGCTCATTGAGATATTTTATGGCCTCATTTGGATTTTTCTACAAAAACTCACCATTACACATTAGTTTTATGAATTTGATGATCTCTAGGTGTAAGCCCCTTATAGAAATAACTAAATAAGTGCCAATTCTCATACCCATGGTGATGACACATACTCAACAACCCAAGATTGATACAAAGCCTTACTATCCTTTTGTGCAAAGGTAGAGACGTGCTTCTTCAAAGCATTAGTCTTATGTTGGGGAAAATATTTGTTAAAGAAGACCTGTATCATCTCATTTCATGATCCTATTGATCATGGTCTTAGTGAGTACAACTAGCTCTTTGTTATATCCTTTAAAGAGAAAAGAAAGAACTTAAGTCTCACAACATCGTCTGTAGCATTATGACTATGGAAAGTCGCAACTACTTCCTCAAACTCCCTTAAATGGAAATAAGAATTTTCATTCTCTAAACCAAGAAAGGTGGGAAGTAGTTGTATCATCCCTGTTTTAAAATTAAGCTGATGAGTGTTGGTTGGAAACATGATGCATGATGGTGTGGCTGTGTGTATAGGGTGGAGGTAATCCTAAAGAGTTCTAGTGGGTTGATCTTTGTGTTCACTCATTTCTTCAAGACTAGATGGATTATCAAATAATGGATTTAAAAAATTTGATTCTGACTCTAGCGTGGGCCTATGAACAAACCTACCTAAGGCATCTCTATATCTATGCATGCAAGGTAAAAACTAAAAATTAAAAATAAAAAGTACAACAAAAATAAAAAGCAAAACAAATAATGCAGCAAGCTAAAAGAGAGAATGAAGTTACCACATTTACAAACTGCTGAAATAAATTATGTCTTATATTGATTCTTGCACCGTATCCCCAACATCGGTGCCAAAATTTGATTACACTCAAACTATTACGTGATGTTATATTATAGTTCAAGATGTCAATCCAAAGGGAGTCAGAAGAAACACTACAAGACACAAGCTTCAAGGAAAATACTAAATGACAATAGGACAATAATATGAGAATTCTACCTAAAGCACACAATTAAATTGAGATTAGGGCACGAACAAGAAGGTAAGTAAAGCTTCGAGCTTTAATCAACCGGATCCAATATTATGATTTTTTCAATCCAAACTATATACACAATTAGGAATTATAGCACAAAATTCCTAATTGGAAGATATGACGTTATGTTCATCTACTTTCTCAAATTTAATTCTAGAATCTATTCCTCTTTACAAACCACAGTTTTCATGTATAATAATAAATATTAGATCTAGAGACGACACTATGTTCACAAACAATAGTGTAGGAAGAGATCACATCAATGACATGAAAAACAATTGTTTAAGTCACTATCATATATTAATAATCCTATAACTTACGAAAAACCATAGCAAAATTTAATATAATTGTCTCAAACTTACAAAAATCCAAAACAAATAGAGGAATTCAGTCCTAGAATCTTAAACAATAAAACTTAATCTATGAATTGAAATAAAGTCAAAGCATTTTTACCAATCAATCTCTACCCTAGGCTTTACCCAATATTTAGTTCTCCATGTAAGAAATCAAAAAATACAAATAAAATGGTCTTATTTTTCTCCACAGATCCTGCCTCTTGTGCCTCTCCTCTCTCCCAATTTCATGCCAATGCTATACTTACATAGGATAGAAAAGAAACCTTAATGTTTTCTTAATTCTCGTATGAAAAATCACCTAACTTTTATGACTCAGCTTGGCAACCCTGTACATGCTTTAGGAGTCAAAATTTATAAATTCTTATTAGACACAAACTTGTATCCCTTTAAGATAGCTTTCCAATGCATTAAGTATGTCCAAGCTGTCTCCTAGCGAATTTTGAACTTGGACTTCCTGTGGTTTTCTTTTGTGATTTTTTTTTTCATGATTCATATTGCTCTAAAACCCCATCATTATCGTTATTTTAAGAGTCCTACACTCGTTGAAAGTTCTAGTTGGATCAAATATCTTGCTCACTTGAAAGTCCTCATTTGAAATTGACTGGGCTTTGACTTGCTCTTTTATAGACTCTGGAATTAAGCATAAAAATTTGCTTAGGTGTATCCCAAAGTAAATAAAAAATCAATTCAAGAATACACATTAATTCCTATGATTTCTATTCACATATTAGCATTTTAGTCCAATAATAGGGTATTTAGAGTGCACTTTCGTACACCCATCAGTCTCTGACTAATCTAGTAGTACTCGAGAAGTGTACAAATACTCCTTCAATAATAGTAATATCTATATGTCACTATCACTTCATCCCAAATGTAATTACACATCATCATTAGCTCATTATGTACATCAAAATATAACGAGCTGTAGAGTGTTCATCGCCTAATTGCAATAAACATTTTGAATTACAAAAAAATATAAAAATAAATCAAGAAAAGCCTCTGTGGCCACTCTTCAGATTGGGCTGGTCTTCTTCCTAGGGATAATTCTCCTGGGCTACATTTGCTAGCCTTTTTACTGGCAATAAGTCATTTTCTTGCCTAGTGAAGAGCGAACCTTCCTTCATAACCCTGTACTATCCCATATCTTTGCCAGGCTCTCTGCAATGTGTTGCTTGCCTTACTTCCTTTTCGGATGCACGTTGCTTGCTTGACTGTATCCTTCCAACTAGTGTTTTGTCCACCTGAGGGGCTTCCTTCCCTTGATTCAGCATAGTCCTCACATCTTCCCCTCCTTAACAATGTGGATAATTCGTTGGTTGGCAATGAGGGTACACTCAATCTATCGTCCACTCCCAAATCCTCATCTTTTATCACTAGATTAAAGGTCTCTACCCTCGTATTCTACATCAACTGCTTCTGCGCCATCCATCTTTACTGCTCTCTCGTGCACTGGCCATTTTGCTAGACTCAGCGACACCTAATCCTAATGAGATCACACCTCCACTCTTTTCTTGGAACTCACATTCTTAAATTTAACATCTTACTTCGCTTGATCTCACAACGTTGTTGCCATGGTCCAACATTTCGTTTATTAGGGCCCCTGTCCTCCGATGCGCTTCCTCTTCTTGTTGTTGTTCTTCCCACCGGCTTTTTTTCTTGCATCTCTCGTTCATGATCCATTTAATCACGTTTGGCGATAAGGCTACCTTTTGAGCTGTCTTTTTTTCTTCCACTATATGGTGTTTCTTAAAACTTCTAGGGTTTTCGTGGCTATGGTGCGTGGGTTCGAGGGTTATTTATAGCCATATTTCCATCTCTTAGGCGTCCTATATGCCCTTATTTGGTGTGTTATGAATAAGCTATGGTAGATAGCTTAGTTAATGCGACCCGAATAAATAGAGAATTTGTTCCCTTGTGACCCTATCACTTTCTCATGTAAACTCCTCATTTTCGAGGCTTCCCTAGAGTACTTTAAGCAGGGCATAGTTTTGGACCGTAGTTATTGTTCCTTCTTGTCCACGTTCGTACTGGTATTTCCTCATATGTAAGATTTGGTTGTAGCTTAATCTTACTAGGGCTAACTGTTTAGGGTTCCTAGTTCCTGAAACTCTTCCTCAACGAGGAAACATGAAACATGTCACGTACCTTTTGGTATTTTGCTGGTAACGAAATTCTATACTCTACTGGACCTATTTTTCCCACTATTGGGTAAGGTCCAATATATCTCAGGCTCTATTTATGGGTGACACCTTGAAATATACCCAATCGCCCTCTTCCAAGGTCAAGCCTCTCCTTTTTGTATTGGCATAACTTTTATGTTGGCTTTAAGCCATCACCATTCTATCGCGTATAAATTTAACTTAATCATTCATTTCTTGGATTAGTTTTGGCCCAATAAGCTTACCTCCTCCAACTTCATCCCAACATAGAGGCGACCTACACTTCCTTCCGTGTAGAGATTCATAAGGGGCCATTTGAAGTCTAACATATAGGCTCTTAACATATCATCAATTTGTGGGTGATAGGTGCTACTCAATCTTAACTTAGTGCCCATCATCGCTTGCAAGCTTCTCCATAGAGATAATGTCACCAAAATTTCAAGGTGAAGACTACCGTCGCCAGTTCCAAGGCATAGGTAGGGTAGTTCTTCTCATGGTACTTTAATTGTTGCGAGGCATAGGCCACTACCATTCCTACTTGCATCAAGACACACACTAGTTCGTACTTAGATACATAAGTAAACACGACCATTGGCTTGTGAGGCTTCAGCAATGCCAACATAGGGGTCATGGTCAACCTCCTCTTCAGTTCCTTAAAATCTTGTTCACATTGCTCAATCCTCATAAATTTGGAATTCCTTCTAGTCAACACCGTGAGCAAACTTGAAAGTTTAGAAAATACCTCCACGAATCTTCTATAATATCTAGCGAGTGCCATGAAACTCCTAACTTCATGGACTATTGTAAGGTGTTGCCAATCTAAGACTGCTTCGATTTTACTCTGGTCCACCGCGACTCTTTCCTTCAATATAACATGTTCAACGGACTTAATGTCCTCCAACCATAACTCACATTTATTGAGTTTGGCAAACAATTGGTGTTCCCTTAGTTTTCCCAATACCTAGCCTTAAGTGGTTCTTATGGACTTCTGTGTCTTTGGAGTAGACCAGAATGTCATCAATAAATACCACAATGAATGGATCCAAGATTGGTCTTAGCACCATGTTCATGATATCCATGAATGATGCTAGGGCGTTAGCTAAACTGAATGACATCATCATAAATTCGAAATGTCTATACCTCGTCCTAAAGGCAATTTTTGACCTGTACTCTCCTTAATCTTCAACTGGTGATACCTAGACCTAAGATCAATCTTGGAAAACATTGATTGTGAGGATTGTGCGAGCACAAGGAGACAAACCACTTTCCATGGTCAAGTAGAAGGCAAAGAAGAGAGCATTTCGTTGGAAAGATAGTAGACAAGGCAGCGATGATCTACAAAGTGCAACTAGTCCAATAGGGTGAGCATCACTATGTAGAAGGCATGACATACACATCTCAGCACGAGGGGTACTAAAGGATTTTTCACCTTGTACCGGGCAAGCAAGTACCCAAGAGAAGAATGAGAAGCCAAAGAGGCTAGTAGCTCTAGAAAAAGATGCCAATTTTACAAAGGTGAGAAAGCCTAAATGAAGGGTGAGGTATGAGTCTAAGGTGAGCAACGGTAAAGGACAAGACCCATGCAGAAGCAAGGGCTTTTCAGGATTACACAGAAATGCTTAGAAGGTAGTAGTGTCATATGCAGAGGCCCATACTCCACCTGAAAGGTCACATCTAGAGTGATCTATAGAAGATAGGTCACAACTTATAGATCATATCATCTGAACCCAGAGGCATGGTCTGGCACAACGTGGGAAACCCATATTGAAAAAGGTACTGTGGACTAGACTAAAAACAAACCATAAGAGCGTGCATGCCTTGTCCTGTCAATCTGTCTCTATCATCTTGCAGATGGATGACTGAGACTAAAGAGCTCCTACTCAAGCACATTAGTAGTTAGAAGGACACTTGATGATACAGCCCTATAAAATGACTTAAGATAAAAGTTAAAATCTCATTTTTGAGATAGTAAGTGTTCGATTCTCTTTGGAGTAGGCTTCAAAGAAAGTAAGTAGATTCAGAGGGAGCAACGCCAGTGTCGCCATAGTATTTTAAATACCATGAGGTAGGTTAGTTTTAAATATTGTGAGGTATGTTAGCTTCGAAGATAGTACTAGGAAATGTGAGGGTAAATGTTATTGGTATGTTGTGAGTTCTAGCATTGCATATGCTATATCTTTACATTGTGATTTTGAGATCTTGACATTTGAATGGTCCAGATTGGTGATGTGGTCATTTTGGGCGTGTGAATCTTATCATGTGTCAATCATCATGGATGGGTTGAGGATTCCCTAACCATTTCTATGATATATTGCCACAAGTTTAATATGAGTAGAGAGAGTCCCTGTGATGATCGGGGTGGAACACATTCATATTGGCCTCACTTGATAGACGACTTGAGAAATTCCCCGGGCATATAATGTGTGGTGTCGTTGAGTTGGTCGGCAAGATAGAATGTGTCCCTAGTGCAACATGTATACTTCATTGTGTGTATTGGATGATTTGAAATAGGCGAATCAACTTACACGTTGGTTGGGTGGAAATGATTCTCTAAGCAGAACGATAAAGTGATTTTCCCTACTTGGCACTTTATAAGATGAGACTTTATGTGATAAGAACCTATGTGTGGCAATAAGTTTTACATGCTTGAGAAGAGGGTGATTCCTTGCTTCAGTGATATACTTGAGTTTTGCACAAAGAATAATTCCTCAGAGGGTGATTCCTCGGCCACGCACAAATTTATGTATTCATAAATTTTTTATATGAAAGTGTGGATTACATCTTCACGTGTATTGTCGCTTAGTAGTGGTCTTGTCATAGTTGTTTAACCTACTTATGGTTTTGATTATCAAAATCGTAGATTTTGATGCAAAGTTACACCAAGAGAGGTACCCGAGGAATAAGGACTAACGCCACCCTTGCAAAAGATATGGAGGCCTGTCTCCATCAATAGCATTTGTATTATTTTGAAAATGTATCATTTAGTCAAGAGCCAAATCACATATGGCTTGTCGTATCTAAATGTGATAAATGAATTGATAGAACTGTATAATATTATTTGGGTAGCGACAGTGACATATGGATATTTGTGTGGCTTACAGTTACTTTGAAAAGCACTGGCAATTTTGTTCGATCTCTGTTTTCCTTCTGAGGCAATTTAGGTTTTTGCATGGCTATTGTCGGGACCTTTGGTGGGTCTCTGGCATCAGCGTTGGGTGGTTAGACATTCACTGACATGGTGGCTCAAAAACTTCTACCTCTACTGGAGGTGGTGGTGCCTTGGCGTGTGCCGGTGGTGGTGGATGGTGATGTTTGTGTAGTTTTTTCCAAACAAGAAATTGCCCTCTCTGCTCAGCTGTGATGACCCGTTTTTACGTGTATTTTCACTAAAGGAGTGTTTTTAATTTAATTAAATTTATAGTACTTTTATTTTAAATTATCGGATTTTAATTGGATTTTATTGGCTGTTGAATTTAAATTGCTGTTTAATTGATTTTAGCTCGTTTTTGGTTTTAAAAATTTAATAGTTGGTTTTTGCTAGTTATTTATTTTATTTTAGCTTAACGATGTGTTTAAAATATTTTCTTGGTGTTTATTTATTTATTTGATGTGGTGTTTAATTTATTTTTAGTCGTTTTATGTTTTTATATCGTTTTCGGCGGATCAGTTTCTGGATCCCGGAAGTGAAGTTTGGACTTCATTTCTTTTCCCTTCTTTTCTTTTTCTCTTTTTTCTTTTTCCTTCTTTTCCTTTTCTTTTCTTCTTTTCCTTCTTTCTTTCTTTTCTTTTCTTCTTCCCCGTGCCCGTGCGTCGTCCAGCTCTCTCTCCCCTGCACTTTGCCTTCCCGCGCAGCCACCTTTGGTCAGCCGTATCTCCGCCGTTCGGTGGAGGTGTCATACACCACCCCCGCCATTCTCTTCCTCTCACAGCAGACTACAATCCCTCCAATTTTCAGAGCCATCAGAGCCACCGTTAGCCGCTCAAAGTCACGGCACCAACCCAGATTTTTCCCTGTAGCCGAAAACTTCCTCCGCCCAGAACCGCCACTTGCCGGCGGCGTGGCCTCCACCACCCACCCAGAAAACTTCCCCTCCCTCCGGTGCACCACCCCTCCGAAGATCTCCCCCAACCGGCCGGCCGTTTGGCCGGAAAAGGGCATCTAAGCCGCACGGTTTGTCACCGTTTCCGGCGCCGTCGCACCACCTCCGGCCACCATCTTTTCACCACTTCTTCCCCTACCTCTTGCCGACCTAACCCACCCATTTCCGGCCTAGATCGGCCACCGGAGCAGCTCCCACGAGCTCAACTCCGATTTGCTCATTTTTCGCTTCTACCGGGTTTTCGCCGCCACCCACGGCCAAAACTCACTTCCACTAGCTTCATAAACATCCCTAGACCATTCCCTATCAATTTGGTGTCTTGGTTTGTCCCCGTTCAAAAGTGGGTATTTTGCGACCCACGGCTACAGTGCATTTGCACTGTTACGTTGCTTTCCGCCCATCGTTTGCCGCGCGCCGAACCTTCTAAAAATCCTATATAGCTCTGTAAGTATTTTCCAAACTCTACTTTTAGATTTAATTATATTTTGCTCTTACAATAATTTATTTGGTTGGTTTGCTGATTCCGGACTAAGTCCGAGGAGTTCGGGGGTCGGATGGATGGAGGACGGAGTTGCTTGAATTGTTGTTCTATGGTTGGTTGTATTTGTCGAGCATTGAAATTTGCATTTACATGGTGCATGCACGTGTATTTTATTTTAATTGAGAAAATCCTGTTTTATTGGCGTAAATGGATTTTTGGGAGTGTGCGTATCACGAGCCCAAGCCGGGATGAGTTATTATCTCGGTGGAGCTCCTCTGGTCACTCGGGAGTGGATAATACTGAGTGACATCCCCTGGGTTGTCGCCGGGCGACGACCGGATCGCACGATACGGTAAAGCTGTCGTGTCGACTCCGTGGTCCCTAGAGTGGCGGGGACTAGAGGATGGCCTGGCCAGGTACGTGCGAGGCGCGAGTCTGGGCATCACTCGTGTAGGTGTCATACGCGTAGACGTTACCTGCGGTGTGGCACAGAGCCAGAGTGTGCGGATGATCTCTAGGGGAGATCATGGTGCATGCATAATCGGATTGGTTTTTATGGTTTTCGGATACGGGCCATTTTCTGGGAAAATGGCGAGGATGTGTTGAGGACTTGTGATCCATTTTCTGGGAAAATGGTGGTTTGGGCCATTATCTGGGATAATGGCGAGGCTTGGTTTTAAACGGTATGTGTGGGCCGTTATCGGAGATAACGGCGAGGTTTGTTTAAAGGATATGTTTTTGAGCCAAATGGGTTTTTGGCGTGCGTGGAAAAATATGGTTTGTGAGTTTGTGCATTGGCATTTATTCATGCATATTGTTTGAGTTTAATATGATTTTATCTAGTGGTGTTTGGATTTTACTTACCTGCGGCACCATTTATGGTACCGTAGATTTTGGTGCAGAGTTCGAGGAGGAGGAGGAGGCTGAGCCCGAGGATGTGGCTCCGCCGGAGTTCTGAGTTGGAGTTCATGCTTTGTAATTGGTTTTGGAACAATATTTATGACTTGTAATATTTTATTATGTATCTTTGAACCGCTTTGTATTTTATTTAAGAAACAAATTCTGGTACTTAATTTTATGACCTTGCTATCCGCTGCGTATTTCCTTGTGCACATGCGTCGCTTGCACACACTTGGCACTCGTCGATAGGATGGTGACCCGGGTTGTCACCATCCGGACGTCTCGAATTCCCCGTGTTGGTACGTGGGGATTTGGGGTCGTCACATCAGCCATTCAAATTTTCTCTAGTATTGAAATTCTTACGCCAATGCCCTTCTATGGATATAATTCATTCATTCATTCATATGAAATAGATGGGGGCTAGTTCATCAACCAATGGTTTCATTTATGAGGATGCCAAGAAATGTTTTTGTGCGGTTTGCTAATGAAGATGATTTCTTGTGAATCTTGTGATAATGATGGGGTTCATTATCGGGTTTTTCACTAGTCTACTGAATTTTTTGAAGGAAAGGAACCTACTCTAGCTCCTGTGTGGGTCTTTCTCCTTGGTTTGCCACCAAACTACTATCAGGAATCATATCTTTGCAATATAGTAAGCCCTTTGGGTAAGTTTTTACATTGGGATAATAGTACTATTTGTGAAACAAGGGCTGATGGTGTGCAGTTTGTGTGGAAATGGATGTGTCTGTTGAACCATTACCCGGGTTATGGATCAGAAGTCCTCCAAATCCTCATAGTTGGTTTCAGGATGTGGTGTATGAAACCTTTCCAGCTTTTTGTCAAAGGTGTATGGTGCAAGGGCATAATGCTAATACTTGTAAGGGGGCCAAGAAAAAAATGCACGATGATTTGAAAGAAGGTGGCCAAAGAGGAAAACAAGTATGGGTTAAACAAAATAAGATGGATGGGGGCGATATGGAGTAGACAAAGGATGATGCTGTCTTGGTGATTGAGGATGATATGGCTGGAAAAAAATGTTGAAACTCAGGGAGAAAAGAAGTGTCTTGAGATGGTGCCGTTTAGCTCTTCGGTGAAGGTTGATGATGGAGTGTAGAATAATTGTAGAGATGATGCTAATGGAACATGGGTTGCTATGAATGCAGTAGGTAGTTCGAATTAACCATTACAAGAGTATTCATATTGTGCACCCACTTGCATTAGATGCTTTCAATTTCACTCCAAAAATCTTTTGATCCCATTCGAAGCCCGTTGATTATTCTTTGTCAACACATAGGACTCTAGTCCATTATGAATCACTCTAGAGTTGACAGAGGAGTTTCACTAGGATAATTCCCATCCTAGCATTGGGTCATGATAAAACATTTTCATGCTAGGCTTATGCATAACGCTATCAATCATTTTTCATGAAAAAACATATTTCATGTGTTCATATTTGTAACATTTAATCATGCTTTATGCTAAATGACATATTTTCATATATCATGCTAAATGACATACTATCAAATCATGTTGGCAAATCATGTAAGTGACAAATTACTTATGACATAGCATATGAAATTTCATGATAAAAGATTACATTTATGATAGGAATGCGACGTTTATACAAAGTCATGTAGATGTTATCTAATAGTAAGTTAGTTGCTAACTTACTATCTCCTTGTGTTTGTAGAAGCTGCCTTGGGATGAAGTAAGAGCTATACTAAGTTTAGGAATCACAAACTAAGGAAATTATAGAATCTAACATACTTAGAATGATATTTGAAAATAAACTCTTTGGTAATTGCAAATGTACCCCTAAACTTTCACTAACGACATTTCGACCTCAAATTTCACTAAACTTAACAAACTCCATGTATTTTATGTTCTAAATCCATTTATGACCTTAGAATTCTATGAATCATTCAATAACTAAGAGAAACTCAACAAAACTGAAACAATTGACATAACAACTAAAGTGTGATTTAAGCTATATTGCACATTAATAATCACTTAACCAAAAGTTAAAACTTAAGCGCAACCTAAATCAGAGCTTAATAACATGTTAAATCACTAGATTCATATCATGTATGACTAGATCTTTAGCATATAAAATAACCAACATGATCACAATACTAAACATCACAAATCGAAACTTAGCATGATGTTCCTAGATTTTTTTTTTTGGCATATGAACAATAAGAACTTAATAAAACAAAAAATTCTAATCTTTAACATGCTAAGTACTTATTTCTAGATGGTATTTCCAATAACTAATCAAATAATTCATGATATCTAAGAGTTAAAGCTTCAAATCATAATATAACCCTAAAACCGAATCATGCATTTCATTCAATCTTAAGTATTTGACTAAATCCTTATGTGGCATGCTGATTTTTTGAAATAACTCACCCATGATCATCATAATCAAGCTTTAGCTAGATCTTAATACAATATTAGACCATGTTATTATCATATTTCAAGATTAACTTAAGCAAGAAACTAGAACCATCAAAACTTGTACCGAAATCTTGCGTCCATGAATATACATCACAAACTCAACTTAACTCAAGTTTCATGATTCAAATCAAAACTTAACACATTTATCTAACTCACAATAGAAAGAACATGGAAGATCTACTCATCAAACCAAAGCTTTGGACCTCACAAGAATCAACTCTCCAAGAATGCTCACGCTAACTCTTGGGTACACTATCTCTTAGAGGTTCTTAGGAAACCTAGAGTAAGAGAACCTGTAATAATATAGGAGTAGGCATAAGATGAAGAGAGGAAGAGAGGGTGAGGCTTTATGGTTAGGTTTGCAGAAGAGATATAAGGATAAACTTGAAGAGAGTCTTAGTGAAGTGAAGTGCTCATTGACATCACTATATGTAGATGTGTACAGCTATGTGTGCAGATTACCCAAAGGTCAAAGATCAAGTTAGTGGAAATGGTGCAGAGGATTAGGCTTCACATGTGAATACCCAAAGCTTTCAGTTCCCCAAAGAAAACCAAAAGTTGGTGGCTGGTTTTAGCTTCAAAATAGTTTAAGTTCTTCTTGGTTTTGCTCCCTCATGTGCCATGGTCTTTGAACTTTTGTAGTTACTGCCAAGGTTGCTTCCCAACATGAATACTATAACAGCCCGTTAAAAATTCAATGGTGGAATTTCTATAGACTTTAGGAATCTCATAAAAATTCTGTAAGTTTTCACAAATCGACTAATCGCAAAGGTTTTAGTCTGTCAACATAGTCAATGTTATCACTCACTATGGTACCAGAAATGCGATTTTAATTATTTGAGGTAGTTAGAAGTGTCAAAATACGTTATGGTAGGTGCCACTAGACTCAGTTGATTATTTATGATTTTATGGCGCAATACCCCATTTTCATATTTTCGGACGAAATGCTTGTTTGAAATTGTGAAATTATTTTTAGGGGCACTTCAAGGTTGAGTTTTGGTAAACGATTTTCACTGTAGGTTAATGTAAATATTTAGGATTTTTTAGTAATAAGGTTATTATGCATTTTTTTTAGTTAATAGTAACCTCGATAAGCGTACTAAGTGCAGTGTTTTCAAAATCACAATGTGCATGTCCAAATTAGGTTAGAGAAGTTTTATTTGGACACTTGGCAAGATCTTAGCCACACATAGTAAATAACATTAGACACTTGGCACAAAGAGGAACCATTAGATGGATTTGGGAAGGAAATCAAGGTGTGAGATCATACCATCTAAACAAAAACCTTTTTTCATTTGATCAACCAAATTGAGTCAGATCAAAGAGGGTTTCAACCCTAGTGAAACCCTAAATTGTTGGAATCCAATTGAAATCCCAAAAGCTTGGTTGAAACCGAAACCGTAAACGATTTCCCCAAACCCTAAAGTTGGCCTTCAAATCCTTTTTTATCCAATTTCTAGCATTGGGTTTAATCACTTGATTAAATCACTTCCACATACTATTAATTTCTCAAATTCTTGTTATGACATTATTATCCAACATTTTAAACCTTCAAAATTTGATTGGGCCAAGACAAAATTGAATTTGGGCTTGATAGCATATCAAAACCTAACCAAACCCCCTTTAAACCCCAAATTGAAGTCCACTTGGTTGAGAGGCCCACGAATTTGGCCACCTTGGCAAAGCTTCTTGAAAACGTTTCCTCCCCCACATGGCAGAGCATCCACTGCCCTTGGTTGCACCCAATAGTGCCTTGATGTGAAGGAGAAATCCACCTCATCAACCTCCATACCTCACAGCTTCTGCAGGCAGTCCTTTGCCCCTCACTATTCTTCATCTCTTTCTTAGAGAGAAACCCAAAAGAGCTCTATCGAGCAGATTTTTTGGGTCTTTTTGCGTGGAGATTTTTGACCCTTTATAAGTATTTTCATACGATGACTCCTTCATAAACGTTGTTTTTCTTTGAGTTTAGTTTCCGTATGTATATTATTCGTCTCATTCAATGGTCATTTGATTGGTAAAAAGTATTTTTAACCATGAAAAGGTCATTTTGGGCGTAAAACTGGAGAGTATGTTATGTTTTGGAGTTTTTGACCAAGCTAATGAACATATCTTGGTTCGAAAATTTTATGGAGTGTTTCTAGCATGTGTTTATGAGTTTCCATTGTGGTTTTGTTGCATGAATAAAGTTTTTTATGATAGATTTTCTTAGATCTAGAAACTTGAAAACTGGAAGTGAAAAAACAATTTTTGTTTGGAGAAAGTTTGAATATTTTATGGTTTGATCTTACTCTAAAGGCTTTGATATTTTTATGTGATGATTCTAAGCCTCTTATATACATGTTAGGATATAATTTTGAAGATATTTAGTATTATTTTAAAAGATATGATTTTTCTATACAAGAGGATTTCGGTTAGGCCTAAGATTTAATGTTTTTGGGTTAGATCCATGTTTATTGAGTTTTAGCCATGTGATTTTAAGTTTGATGGTTGGATCTTCTTTAGGATACATTTTTAAACCATGTTATGTTTTAGTTTGAAGATCTCATCTTTTTAAGCCATGGATCAAGAGATTCATCAAAGTTAGTTGAGAAAAAGGTTTATGTTTTTAGATTAAGTGTAAAACCAAAAACTCCAAGTGTTATTTTGTGATTTTTGGTAAATTTTGTTTGATGATTTAAAGAATGGTTAATCTTAGGATGATGTTATGAATATGATAGAAGTAAGATTTGATTTTTATGGAATTATTGGAGATGTTTTGATTTAGGGTCAAAACTTGTGATTCAAGGGTTTGCTATTTGTTAAAAAGTTTGGGTCTTTTTACAAAAAGGTTGGTTTTGATGATTAGCTTTTCTTAATTTTCGTTTTAATTATGTTTTTAAACTTAGGGTAGGAAGATTTTTTGGAGTTAGGATGTGAAATCATTAAGTTAGAGGTAAAATGGTCATTTTCCCACATGTAGAGGGTAAAATGGTAATTTTACTATAAGATGTCTCTTTTACACATTTCTAATTGTTAGTAATTAAATTTTTAACATTTATAATACCCTCTTACAGTTTCTCATGTTTTGCACTTCATTCTCGTAAAACGTGACAATCGAGGTAAGTTAGTTCTTAACTTACTATCAGTTTATTATGTATGTGTGATGGGCAAGGGAGCTACAGTTTATATATGTATGTTACCAGTCATGCCATGGCACGTCATTACATATTTAGCTATTACGCATTATCTATTCTGTCACGAATATTTATCTTTTACACAATCTATTCTGTCACATATTGCTATATGTTATAAGTATGTCATGTTAAGTATATTATATGTTACATGTATTTCATATCATGTAATATTCACTGTTGCAAGTATGTCATGTTAAGTATGTTATTTGTTACATGTTATATCATGTTACAAAATGTTGTCTGTTACACGTTATGTCGTGCTACAAAATGTTTCTATCTCAAGTAAGTCATGTCTTTCAAATTATGTTCAAGTCATGTTGTGTTACGTTAGGACTTTTGTCCTTTCATATTTTAGTCACATTTCATCTCGAATACAGTTTGTGTATATCGGAAACAACCTTTCAAGTCATGTCAAGTTGGTTATGTCTAGCATACTTGTGATGTAATCACTATGATTGTCTAAGCATCTCCAATCGTACTTCACGCAAGCTACTTCTGGCGAATCATTTTGATTGTTAGAATTTAATTTAAGTTCAGTTATGCAGATACTCCTAATGTAATCATTCTGATTGTTAGGATATTTATTTTAAAATACTCGTGATGTAATAATTCTGATTGTTAGAGTATTACTAGGTATTCTTGGTGTAATCATTTTTATTGCTAAAGTACGTGATTTATAATACTCGTGATGTAATCATTTTGATTGTCAGAGTATTACTAGATATTCCTGGTGTAATCATTTTGATTGCTAGGATATGTGATTTAAAATACTCATGATGGAATCATTTTGATTGTCTGAATATCACCAATATACGTTGGGCAGAATGATTCTGATTGTTCATTATTCCTGATGAAAGCACTGGTGAAATTATTTTGATTGTCAGAATTTAGATCAAGTTCATGTTAAGTTAAGTTTCAGTTCAAGTTCATGTTCATGTTATGTTCAAGTTCACGTTTAGTTCACATTTCAATTCACATTATGTTCAGGTTTAGTTTCAGTTCAAGTTTAGTTATGTTCACGTTCATACTCAAGTTCAGTTTATTGAACAAGATTTGAAGTTCATGTATTTCACATCCATGTTATGTTTGTTCCCCAAATGACTAACATAAGAGGGGGTTGAATTGGGTTGTATTTAAAAATTAACAATTATAAATCAAATACACAATATAAAATATTAAAAAAATAGAAAGCAGTAATAAATATAAAGAGTAAGGGTAAGAGAGAAGCAAACTCAGCATGTTAACGAGGTTGGGCCCCACTGCCTACGTCATCGCCTCAAGCTACCCCTTGAGGATCCCCAAATTCACTATTCAACCTCCTTCAGGTGGAGATAGAAACCTATTACACTTTTGAACAACATCACTACAAAGGATCCGTGCAGAACACCCTCTACACTTGTAATCACCTTATACGTGGTGATTCAACTATTCCTTGTGTAGAACACTTTCTACACGTATAAGGGTTATACACACCCTTTTACTGATACAAGAACTGATAGTGGGTAGGTTATCAAAGAATAATTCTCAATGAGTGAAATAAGAACAATATAGCATAAACTATATCTCTCTCAAAATGACCAAGGATTAAGGCTCAATGCTTAGAGAAGAGAGATTGAAAGATTTGAATGAATGTTGCAAAACTTGCAATGATATGTGTATGCTCTTGGTGTAGTGAATTTGAAGCTCTCAAATGATCTATTTATAGGCATATGAGACTTCATATTCAAATTTAAAAAGATTCACATGTCAAAAACAGCATCATTCACTTTTTCAAAAAACTCAAATAAAAGTTTCTTCTTTTTCAATTGTCAAAGACAACATCATTTACTTTTCAAAAAATTCAAATAAAAGTTTCTTCTTTTTCATTTGTCAAAGAAAACATCATTCATTTTTTAAAAATTTCAAACCTAATCTTTTTACTTTTCACATATGACAAAAGGAGTACTATTTACTTTTCAAAATTTTCAAACAAAATCATCTACATTTTGCGTAAGTCCAAAAGAGTATCAATCACTGTTGAAAATATTCAAATAAAGTATGCACATGTGAAAGATGAAAATCAATTATCTTTAATATTTTCAAAATTCAAACCTTTAATCATGTCATGCACATATGAAATATGACAAATCATTTTTCAAAATTTTCAAGATTTAACTTTCAAAATATTCATATACATGTGGAAAATGTATTTTAATGCTTTATGATAAAATATTAATTTTGAGCCTTAATCATAATTTCAAATTTTTCAAGGGATGAACAAAATTACTCTATGAGTTTTAATGTGAACTTGTTCCCTTCTTGCTCATGCTTGGTTCCTTGATGTGCTTGACTCCATTGTGTAGACAACTTGAGCTTGAAACTCCTTTATTCTTTGAATTCATTTGTTATCATCAAAATCAATGTATAGATATATAATTACACGAAACTTGAAACATTAGGTTCAACAATATTCAAGTTCAAGTTCACGTTAATGTCAAGTTCACATTAATGTCAAGTCTCAAGTTCACATTCGTGCTTTGTCACGTCAAGTCAAGTCTCAGTTTCCAGCCCATGTCATGTTAAGTTTCAAGTTCAATTCATGTTTTAGTTCAAGTTATGTCAGTTCATGCCATGTTATGTCAAGTTATGTTATGCTTATTATTGATTTTGATTGTACATTCATGCATTTACTGCCATACATGCATAATTAACCTGTGTAAGAGTTTACTGTTAATTTGCTGAGATTTGTAATCAAATCTCACTATGGTAGTCCCAACTACCATTCCCTTTGAATGGTAGGCGATATGTCAGGACCAAAGTAGAGAGTGGACATTGGCAGATTGGAGGAGGTTAACTAGACGCCGCAGACGCGATGCAGAGCTTACAGCCTCCATAGTTAAGTTTTTGGACAGTATTCTAGCATCGTCAGTCGAGTTATGCGAGTTACTCGACGAACTGGCTCAATAGTGTATTTTGGTAATGTAATTATGGAGCCTAATCTCCATTGTTCTGAGATTACAGTCTTCTGAGACTCGTACTGTAATCGTGGATATTTATTTTGTTAAGTATGCATAGATTCTGTTTTAACTATTTGGGATATTATAAGTTTGGTGCATAGTATTGCTTAAAAAAAAATTATCTGCTGTGAATATTGCATAATATTAGATGCATGTTAAGAACATTGCATCTTATATGTCATGAATGGGGGCAGGTAATTTTGTGTTGCATGTCTCGACACTTCAGATGTCTGTCCAATCCCAAGTGAAATCTGGGGGCGTCATACTAGTCATGTTACGTCTACGTATAGTCAAGTTATTGCTCAAGTCATTATTTTTTTGAAACATCGAGGAAACCCCATGGGACAAGACCACTATCATGGGAATCCCCTAAGACAAGACAACATCATCATGGTAACCCCATGAGACAAGAGTATCCTTATGGTAACCCCACGAGACAATAATACAATTCAAGTTCACGTTCAGTTTTATTTCAAGTTCACGTTCAGTTTCAAGTTCAATTCAAATTCAGTTCAGTCCACGTTCAAGTTTTTCTCATGTCATTTCAAGTCATGTCAGCATATGTCATGCTATTTGTCAAGTCACGCCAAGTTTATTGATGATTATGTTATGCATTCATGCTTTTACTGTTATACATGCATCTTTAATCTGTCAATTAAGTTTTTCTTTAACTTGTTGAGATTTGTACTCAAAATCTCATCGTGATAATCCCAACTACCATTCCTTCTAGAATGGTAAATCGTGTGTTAGGATCAAGAGACACAATATATGATCGATCGGAGGCAGTTGGCTAGATAATGACAACATGATGTAGACTCATTGCTTTGATGCTTCATTTCATTGATAGTATTACGACGTCCTTAACCGAGTTATATGAGCTACTCGATGGAATAGCCTAGTAGCTACCTTAGTTTAGCATGTACTTCAGGAGGTCTGGTTCCAATACTCTTATAGTTGCAGACCTTTTGGATTTATGTTGTAACCTAAATGTCTATTATCTTCAATTTATGAAATATGTTTTAATGTTTTGGGATATAACATTTTGGTACTTTCTGTATTGCTCAAAGAAAAAAAATAATTATCCACTAATATTGTATATTGTTTAGATACATGTTAGGTACATTGCATCTTTAATTGTCATGAATGGGGACAAGTAACCTTGTGTCGTATGTCCCAACGCTTCAGAGTTAATCCAATCCCAAGCAAAAATATGGGGAAGTCACAATATGTCCCTTTCTTGTAGTGATTTTAATGTGACAAAAGTAAGGTCTAAGTTCATGGCATTATTTGCTAGCTTTAGGATTCTTTAGGGCTGGGAATTATGTTCTAACTTAATGATGGGTGGAGGGAATGATCTTGGTAGAAAAGGTTTAAAGGAATGCATGACTTGATGGACTCGACAACTCCATGTGCTTCCTAGTGTGTGTTCTCTTGACAAACTTAGATATAGTATCATGATGAGCATAGGGTTAAGCTTGGTCCCCAAGTCTCTCTAAGCTTTGGCCTCAACTTGAGCCTCAAGTTCCACTAAGTTGGGCCTCTAAGTCTTACTAGATTTTTGGCCTAATTTACTAATCTAACCTCCAAAAGATGTTGAGTGCTGGTCACCCTTTTAATGGGGTGGTAAATTCTCTTCATGCCACGTGTCATCCTCTAATTGACCACTTGGCATCACAAATTCACAAAATTGTCATCTCTATAAATCTCCAAAAATTTCAACTAGAGCAATGGCAGAAGTCATTTTGTCAAATTATGATCCTTAATGACTCAATAAAATTAAAAAAGTTTGGTTCTCTTAAGGATAATAAACCTTCACAATTTGCTTAATCTATATGACCTTTGTCACTTAGTCTAAGATTTGTCAACAAGAAGCTCTTGACTCTTATATTTCCATTGGGTATTACAACTATAGCTCCCCGTCATGGGTCATGCATACGCCCTAACTCCCTTCGCCACACCATGGGTAAAGACCATGCAAATAACTTTATAACAAGCATCATCTAGCCTCTGGGGGCAAAAAGGTAGCAACATTGACCTAAGAGGATTACTATCTAGCCTAACGACAACCTAGGGGATGTTACTCAGTTCTTAAGCGCTCTCGAGTAACCAAAGAAGGTCTACTGAGATAATGCCCCATCTCGATACACATGCACCTAGAACTCCTATTGAAACCAATAAATTAAGTGCTTTTAAATCATATCATCAAAATAGCTAGTAATCATAATGAGAAAACATGCATTCATGTGAGAAAGAAACTGAGAAGTAGAAGGTGAATACCCTAAACATATCCATAGCATTTACCCCAAATTATTAGCATCATCATAGGAGTGAACCTACTTGAATAGTGAATGTACACTGAGAGTTGCACGGAGATCATTGGCTTCCTTGTTGATGATGACCTCAACCTTAGCTTTCTATTTGAAGTTCGGAATTGAAGAAAGAGAGAAAGAGAGTGTATTGAAATACTTAGAGATCTCGAAAGTGAGATGAAGACTGATGGCAAAATATCTCTTATATGTGTTGTGCTGCCAGTTATGGTTTTGATAGTTCTTGTTTCCGATTGGTTGTAGGGAAAATCGCGAATCTCATTCTTCCTTGCGTACGCTAGATTGAAGAATGGTAGAGAATGAGTAGATTGATGGGACGATACTCGCATGTCCCTATAGCTTGCCTAGAAAACAAATGTGCAGTCTGCCCCATGAAAATTGCCCCTTATGAAAATTGCGTACGCTCGCCTGACTGCCTTTGTTTCCTTCTGCATTTGCTCACCATATGTATTGCTAGCATGCCTCTTACTCACTTGATATAGAATGTGTATCCCTTTAGTCGCCTTGATTGTTGTTTGCCTAAGGTGACGTTTGACTTGCTTGCTTGTGCTCCTCATCCCATGCCTTTGCTAGCCACATCGTATTGCTCACCTGACTGCCTTCTCCTAGTTGCGTTCACCCACATCGTTGTTACTCTGTTACCTGCCTTCCATACCACTTGTGCCTCCCTTTGATTATGCGAGGTCCTCACATCCTCCCCTCCTTAAAACAAATTCCATCTTTGAGATTTGGTGATGGTTATCATATGTTACAAAAATGCAAGGGATGCTTCTAGGATAGAACCTTAGTTGTTCTCTCCATCATCGTTGATGACAAGGGTATGTTCAACTCCTTGAACACCTCCAGATCTGACACTTCTGTCATTGTATCAAGGGTTTCTTCCCCTTGTGTTGGTCATTAGCTTCTTCTTCTGCATCATATTCTCACTCCTCCACTAGATTATGAGACATCAATTTCCAATATAATCCCTTCTTAGTGTTCTCCCTAGAAATCTCATTCCTAACCAGATCATCTCACTTTGTATGGTCTCACCAATCGGGTGAACATGACATTATCACGATAGTTCAAGACCTCGTTGCAATGTCTTGCAATCATGGTCTTCTCTCGTTGATGATTTTTCTTGGCTTGTTGTTGTTCCTCTAACAGTCTCGCTATTTTATGCCTTTCCTCCATGAATCATCTGATCACTTCTTGTCATAGAACAACCTTCTGCTCTGTTCTCTTTGCCCTAACCATGGTGATATCTTTCCAAAATCTTAAAGGGTGGTGCAACTGAATCAAATGGGCTTGGTAGATATTTATAGCCGCATGTCATCCAGTCAAATGGCCTTAATGCCCTCACTTAATGTGCATGTCTACCAAGAATGGCATAAATGCCTTCATTAAATCATGTAACTGCCAAGTCATTGGAACCCCAATAAGGAAATTGTTCCCTCATGACCTTTTCACTTTCCTATGTGACCTCTTGGGCTTCTAGGCTTTCCCATAATACATTTTCAATGGTTATTGATTTGGACCGTAACTTTTGTTCATTCTAGTCGAAAATTCATACCAGCGTTTCCTTGTGGGTATGATTTGATTGTAATTAAATCTCACCTAGGTTAATTACTCGAGGTGTCTAATTCCCTAAAATTTTTCTTAAGGCAGAGACATGAAACACATCATGTACCTCTCCATACTCGATCAGTAGTGCAACCCTATAGGCTACTAGGCCAACCTTTTCCATTACTAGATAAGGCCAAACATACATAGGACTCGACTTTCCCTTCTTCCTGAATCACTTCAAACCCTTCATGGGTGACACCTTAATATACACACAATCGCCTTCCTCGAAAGTAAAGTCATTTCTTCTAGTGTTGTCATAACTCTTCTATCTACTTTGTGCTGTCGCCATCTTTTCTCGTATGACTTTGACTTATTCATTCATCTCTTGGATTAGTTTTGGCCCAAGTAGCCTGCCCTGTCCAACTTCATCCCAACATAAGGGCAATCTACACTTCTTCTCATACAAGTCTTCATAAAGCATAATTTGAATAGTCGATTGATAGCTATTGTAGGAGAATTCAATGAGAGGTATATGATTCTCCCAACAACCCTTGAATTCTAAGGCACATGCCCTCAACATATCCTATAGTGTCTAGATGGCCCGTTCTGACTGACCATTTGTTTATGGGTGATAAGCGCTACTAAACCTCAATTTGGTGCCCATCGCTGCATGTAAACTCTACCAGAAATGGGAATTGAATCTTGGACCCCAATCCACCACTATGGTTTTAGGCACTCCATGTAGCTAACTATTTTCCTTACATACAGTTGAGTTAACTTCCCAAAGGAAACCATGTTAGTAATTGGAAGAAAATGAGCACTTTTGGTTGGCCTATCCACAATCACCCATACTGAGTTCTTCCCACTTGGAGTCCATGGTAGCCCGACTACAAAGTCCTTGGCAATGTCATCCCATTTCCACAATGAGATTTGCAAGGGCTACAAATTCCCTGTAGGTCTCTAATGTTATGCTTTTACTAGTCTACATGTGGAACATCTTTCAAAAAAGTGGTTGATGTTTTGCTTTATTCATTCCCACAAAAAACTTTTCCTTCAAGTCTTGGTATATCTTTGTGCTCCTAGGTGTATCGAGTAAGGCATTGAATGGGCCTCGGCGAGCATCCTTTCCTTAATCTCCAAATTCTTTGGGATCACTCTTCGACCCTTATAAAGTATGGTGCCATTCCTACTAAGATTGAATTACATGGGCCCTTGCCTTCTTGACCTTTCACTGAATGGCCAACAATTTTGGATCCTGTCTTTGTTGCACCTTTAGCTCACCATAGTCTATTGCCTTCACCTCTTGTATCAAGGTGAGAACTTCCTCTTGATATCAACTCCCCAAGAATAACCTCTTCATTCTGCTAAGGAGAGAGTCTATCTTTGAAGATCCTGCCACATCCTCCACCTGAGACTTTTCAACTCATGCATTGACGACCAAGTTGGCTTTCCCTGAATGATACTTGATTTTGCACTGGTAGTCATTTATTGTTTATAGCCACTTCCTTTGTCTCATATTGAGGTTCTTCTAGGTGAAGAAATGTTTCAAGCTCTTGTGGTTCATATATGGCAATGACCATTGCCACCAATTACAAATCATGGGTAGGATAGTTCTTTTTGTGATCCTTTAATTGTCGTGAGACATACCCCACTACACGCCCTTTTTACATCAAAACACATCGAAGTCCATATTTAGATGCACCACTAAACACCACCGTTTGCCTGTGAGGCTCTGACAAGGCCAATACATGAGTTGTGTTCAACCTCCTCTTCAACTATCTCCTCTCACACATCTTAGTCCATACAAACTTGGTATCCTTCCTAGTCAAAGCCATGAGTGGACTTGAGATTTTGTAAAACCTTCTACAAATCTCCAGTAGTAACCAACAAGTCCCATAACACTTCTGACTTCATGAACCATTGTGGGGCGTTGCCATTATACCACCACTTTGAACTTGCTAGGGTCCACCGCAACTCCATCTTTAAATATTACGTGACCTAGGAACTTAAACTCTTCTAGGAGCCGTCCCTCTAAGATTTTGTTAAGCTAAAGGAACCGGACACTAATAATATTAAAATATTCATTCTTTGAACTAGGCATAAAAGATCTCATAAATAAAATCCTTTAATAAAAGAAATCTCTAAAAAATAAACATCTTCTTCAATAGCACTTGTTTAAATATAATAGTCTAACTTGTGCTAAATATTGCGAAAGCATAAGTTATTTAATTGTAAAGAAAAAATCTAAATTCTCTTTCTTAAGCCTCAAGCCTCATTACTTATGTCAACCTTTTGGATAGAATCCTCGCCCATAGCATCCTATAATTCTTCCTCACCTGGGGTGGGAAAACATTTAAAAACAAGTAAAATAGTCGAATACTTAGAACCATCATGCAGTAAACATAATATAAATATAGGTTTTCATTTAAAAGATCAAACTCAACTTCAAGCATAAATAAAACATCAACATACATAAAATATTAATTTTAAAGCATTAAGAAACATTCATTTACCCAATCTTCAAGCATAAGCGTTGCGCCTAAACTTTGACTCAAACTTGTGAACCAAATTAAGTGCAGTTTTATCTGTAAGTATACAGGTATTGTAGTACCTAACATGTTTGAATCCATAGGGATTGACTTATGTGATGAAGAAAATAAACTCAAACAAAGAAAAAAAATTACTATGAACATGCAATCAAGTAGACAAGAAAATTATTGAGATGAAGATTTTTAAAATAATAGAATAAAACTAAAATGATAAAATAAATTAATATGGAAAATAACTAAGGTTTCGAGAATCCATCTAATAATTTAAAATATTGTTTCCGATCGACTTACTTCAATTAAACTAGAATAATGATTCCATTTAATTGGAAGATTTAACATTTAAGGTCAAGAAAAATAGTCACTAATGATTAAGCATGAACGATTGATGATTATAACCTTCACAAACTCATTTGAATATCACAGGGATTTTTTTCAAGAATAATGCTACATATAATTGTAGAATGTGCAAACGCCGTACAATCACTTTGAAAAAGAATGGGGTCCATTATTAAAAAGTTAATTTTTTATTCATGTGAGTCCCGTGTTAATTCACATTTTTCAAATAGACTGCACGGCGCTTGCTCAACCACGACTGTAAATATCATTTCTCTTTTTTCAAGCATTCACTATAGTCGGAAATCACAATGAATCAAGATAAATATATAGATAATCAAAATAACCAATAATAAAATTCTTCAATCGATCAATCTCACAAAATAAATTTTACGTTGATCCGAAGACAATGTTTAAATCATTAAACTTCACCTCGAACCTTAGTACGAGAATTTAGCCGACCATGTTCATCAAAAGAGCCATAGAAATCAAATAACTAGTCTCCATGATAAAGTTAACAAATTACAAGAAAACAGGCAAAAGCTAACAAAAGTGGAGAGGATTGAGCTAAAAATTCCCTCCGGTCTCCGTCCGTTCCATCTATCTACTCAAATGAAAAAAGTCCCCAACATGTAAGGCTTCGTCCACCTCAAGTCCCAGCTCCCATTGCATTCCACCCACCAACCAAGAAAAAGAACCCCCTTTCACCTCATCTCCGTCACCCAAACGAAGCAAAAGCTCCTGACCAAATGCACAACACCATATGCAAAATCATAGATCTCCTTGTATCAGGGCAACTTGCCCAATCGGAATCAGCAAAAGCCTTCAAATGGACTTGAGAACTAGCTGATAAAAACAATCCCTGACCAGGTGCCAATTTGATGTATTTAACAATTCTAAGTGCAGCTTGTGTAACAACCCGCTAAAATTATCAGTTTTGGATTCTTTCCCGACAGCAATCACATCTCTCTCGTCTTAACCCTCTATCTTTAGTTATTTATGTTTAACATAGTTGATTTGGTTGGCTGTAGACTGTGTAGTTAGTGTTTGTGGAGTTCGCTGCGTAGTTGTGAAACGAAGTGTGGTTGTGAAGTGTTAGGCTTGATTTTGTAGTTTTGTGGACTGTGCTGTGAAGTATAGGCGTGAGATGGATGCCGTAGATGTGATACGGCGGGTTGTGTGAAGAGAATACGCGTGTAGCGTATTCTGTGTAATGCAGCGACGCGCCGCGCGACATGCGCTGTAGTGATGTGGGTCGTAGAAGGAAGGGAGTACGCATGTAGTGTACTCCGTGTGGTATGGCGATGCATCGTGTGATGTGCATCGTGTTGATGAGTGTTGTAGCGAAGGAAGTACGCGTAGCGCGTACTCCGTGTCGCGTAGCGATGCACCGTGAGACGTGTATCGCAGTGATGGGTTTGTAGTGTGAATGGAAGAGAGTTCACGTGAGTGTACTCTGTACTAAGTCGTGATACACCGGATGGCGTGTCACGAAGGGTTGAATGGCGTAGCAGAGAAGTGTGGAGCGTATGGTGTAATGTTGGGAAACTGTATGACAGTGTCCCGAAGCAGTGATGATATGGATTATAGTCCGGGATGACTGGTGTCATCTTGTGGTTGACTATGGCTAAGAGTATATGGATTGAGAAATGAGTTGTTTGTTTGGTTGTTATTGATAATTTTAATGAACTTGTTTTAGTGCAAAGGCTTTCTGAAGTCAATTTATCTCTTCCGAGTATAGTGAAACCTCAAGTTGGCCGTGGTGTTGCAAGTGCTTACAATATGGCAATTGAGTTCAGAAGTGAAAATCTTAAGGACTTGAGTGTTCCTCTTCCAGCTGTTGTGCAGTTCCTCGTGTCTCGCGCTCTATTCTCATAGAACGCGACGATCGAGGTAAGTTAGCCTCTAACTTACTATCAGTTTATTGTGTATGTGTGATGGGTAAGAGAACTATAATTTATGTATGTATGTTCTCGTATATGCATGTCATGCTATGTCATTACATGTTTATCTGCTATGTATGATTTAATCTCTCATGAATAATTATCTGTTACATAATCTTTTCTGTCATACAATATTGTATGTTATAAGTATGCCATGTTAAGTATGCCATAAGATACATGTATGCCATTAAATGTTTATGATTAAATCATATTGTGCCATTTACAAGCATACGCCATGTTAGAAAAGTATATGATATTAAATAATATCTCATGCATTAAGAAAGATAAGACATGTTATGTTACGTATAATACGTGGGGCCACAACAACTGTGGAGTACGTATTATATTTTATGTTACTTATAATGCGTGGGGCCACAACAACTGTGGAGTACGTATTATATTTTATGTTACGTATAATGCGTGGGGCCACAACAACTGTGGAGTACGTATTATATTTTATGTTACTTATAATGCGTGGGGCCACAACAACTGTGGAGTACGTATTATATTTTATGTTACTTATAATGCGTGGGGCCACAACAACTGTGGAGTACGTATTATATTTTATGTTACTTATAATGCGTGGGGCCACAACAACTGTGGAGTACGTATTATATTTATGTTATTATAATGCGTGGGGCCACAACAACTGTGGAGTACGTATTATATTTATGTTACTTATAATGCGTGGGGCCACAACAACTGTGGAGTACGTATTATATTTATGTTACTTATAATGCGTGGGGCCACAACAACTGTGGAGTACGTATTATATTTTATGTTACTTATAATGCGTGGGGCCACAACAACTGTGGAGTACGTATTATATTTTATGTTACTTATAATGCGTGGGGCCACAACAACTGTGGAGTACGTATTATATTTATGTTACTTATAATGCGTGGGGCCACAACAACTGTGGAGTACGTATTATATTTTATGTTACTTATAATGCGTGGGGCCACAACAACTGTGGAGTACGTATTATATTTATGTTACTTATAATGCGTGGGGCCACAACAACTGTGGAGTACGTATTATATTTATGTTAGTGTATTCATGCCACACTGAGATGAAGTATGGGGCCACAACAACTGTGGAGCATACACTACATGAGACACAGCAATTGTGACATGTAGAATACGTGGGGCCACAACAACTGTGGAGTACGTATTATGTTTTATGTTACTTGAATACGTAGGGCCACAACAACTGTGGAGTACGTATTAACGCACGTTATTAATCAAGACAATTGAATAAGATTTCAAGTTTATGTTAAGTCCAGTTTCAGATCAAATACATGATAAGTCAAGTTTTAGATCAAGTCCATGTTATGTTATACTCACGTACATGTTATGTTCAAGTTTATGTTATTTTCAAGTTCTTATTTATGTTATGCAGGTTTACGTTCATGCTATATTTCAA